>CM055118.1:376022015-376476236 GCA_029206835.1 Rana muscosa
TGCATGTTATTGTCCTAAAAAGGGTTTGGGGACCCGGGTTCTGCCCCAGGGGACATGTATCAATGCAAAACGAAGTTTTAAAAACTTGCGTTTTTCGGGAGCAGTCATTTTAATGATGCATAAAGTGAAAAAAAAAAAGTTAAATATTCCTTTTAAATATCGTACTTGGGGGGGGTGAAGTATGCCTGTGAAGTGCCACGTGTTTCCCGTGTTTAGAACTGTCCCTGCACAAAATTACATTTCTAAAGGAAAAAAAAGCCATTTAAAACTCTTTGCGGCTTTAATGTAATGTCTTGTCTTGTCCCGGCAATATGGATGAAAATCTTTGCGAAAAATGCCATGGCTACCCATAACCCCCCCCCCCCCGGCCCATTACCAGCCCCTTTGGGTCTTGTATGGATATTAAGGGGAACCCCGCACCAAAATAAAAAAAGGCCCTATATACCCTGAACAGCCGTATACAGGCGGTGCAAACAAGACAGGGACTGTAGGTTTGTTCTTAAGCAGAATCTGTTTGTAATTTGAACTGGTACTTTGTTAAAGTGAAGCTCCAGCTAAAAAATATATTTTTAAGCTTTTTGGAAAACATAGGGAAGGGTTATCACCCCTTTAACATTTGTTTGCTGTCTGTGCACCTGTTCAGAACATTTCACCTCACTTTCCGTCCCAATGACAAATGTTTTTGGAAAAGTGGGGTTTTTATTGAAACAAGGATTGGTGATAAAGCATCAGTAGAGAGGAGACCCATTTTTCCCATATTAACTCTTACAGGAGAGAATTTCCCGTCCTAGGGGTAGATTTCCTCTCACTTCCTGTTGTCTCCTTCCGTTTGCAAGTAGGAGTCGTTTAAGTTGGATGTTTGAAAGTAGGGGCCTGCCGTATATACTCTGCTGAAATTTGCCCCTTACATGTAGGTGTTGCCACAACACTGAGCCCTCACAGTTACTCTTGGTGGGCGCTGGAATGCCCTGCTGTGAACTATTATATCAGGAATTGTAATTCCATGCCATTGTTGAACAGTGGTAGGAAAAATTGGGCCTTTGGTGGTGTTGCCACAACACTGTAAGCCCTCAGTTACTCTTGGTGGGAGCAGGAATGGTCCCTGCTGTGAATTATTAGATCAAGAATTGTAATTGCATGCCCCTGTTGAACAGGGGCAGAAAAATTGGGCCTTAGGCACTGGTGCCACAACACTGCAACCCCTCACAGATACTGTACTTGGAGCACAGCAATGAGCCCTGTTTCAAAGTATTGCATCAAAAATTGTAATTACGCCCCTGTTAAACAGGGACTAAAAAACTTTGCCTTGGGCACTGGTGCTGGTGCCACAACACTGCAACCTCTCCCAGATACTCTAGTTGGAGTGCAGGAATGAGCCCTGCTGCAAAGCATTGCATGAAAAATTGTAATTGCATGCCTTTGTTAAACAGGGACTAAAAAACTGGGCCTTAGCCACTGGTGGCGGCACCAGAAACAAAAATGTTCTTCCAGTCTAGCATCAGGAATCGGATCGAGGAGGATAGTCAGTCAACATAACAGGACAGTCACTCAGCATAGGCAGTCTTGTAGGGATGTGACATTTCAAAATAAATTATTCTGTTAGCTTCAGGTGCTTGGTAGCTGGTGGTGATCCAAGACTGGTTCATCTTTATGCAGGTCAGTCAGTCGATCAACCGAGTCGGTGGACAGGCGCACCCTGTGATCCGTGACAAAGCCTCCAGCAGCACTGAATGTGCGTTCTGAAAGAACGCTGGGTGCAGGACAGGCCAGTAGCTCAATTGCATACTGTGCAAGCTCTGGCCAGTGATCCATCCTCAAGACCCAGTAAGCCAGAGGAGTTTCGGTGGGAATGGTGTCCATGTCTGACCTTGCCCCTAGGTATTCCTGCATCATGTATATCAGACGCTGGCGATGGTTTGCTGGAACCGATCATACCTTGGGGCTGCGGACTAAAAAATTGTCTAAAACGCATCGGTCAGACGGCCACCTTCCCCACTGCTCCTTCTTTGACTGACCGAAGCCTCAGCAACTCGTTGTCCAGGACCAGGAGTTTGTAACCTCCCAGTCTCCTGGGAACGCGTTGCACAGACCTTTCTGCAAGGCCTCCCGGAGATGTCTCATCCTTTGCTCCCTCTGCGACGGCAAGATAAGGTCCGCCAGCCAGTAATGGTCCCTCTCCTTGATCCGAAGAATACGAGGATCCTTCCGCAGACTTTTCAGGATTAGGGAGGCCATGCAGCGTAGGTTAGCTGAGGCATTCAGTCCGGAGTCTTCCTCACTAAGGACGACATGATCCGCAGCCACCTCCTCCCAGCCACGTACAAGTCCACGGCTTTCTTGGGACTGTAAATCATCCCTAAAAGACTGCTGCTGTTGATGCTGAGTGCCAGGCTCCACCTCCATGCTGACACAATCCTCGTCTTCCTCGTCCTGTGTGATGGGTGGGACAGAAGGAACACTGTCTGGGTAAAAGGGGGCCTTGAGAGGCAAGGAAGTCCTCCTCTTCCTGCCTCTGTTCTGCCTCAAGTGCCTTGTCCATTATTCTACGCAGCGTATGCTCCAACAGGTGGACAAGAGGTACAGTGTCACTGATGCATGCACTGTCACTGCTCACCATCCTCGTGGCCTCCTCCAAATGGTGCCAGGACAGTGCATGCATTCCTGATCATGCCCCACTAGCGTGGTGAAAAAAACCCAAGCTCCCCTGACCCTGTCCTGGTGCCGTAGTCGCACAGGTACTCATTTATGGCCCTCTGCTGCGTGTGCAGCCGCTGCTGCATGGCCAACGTTGAGTTCCACCTGGTGGGCATGTCACATATAAGGCGGTTCTTGGGCAGGTTTAACTCCTTTTACAGCTCAGCCAGCCGAGCACTGGCATTATATGATCTGCGGAAATGCACACAGACTTTCCTGGCCTGCCTCAGGACATCCTGTAAGCCCGGGTACCTGCCCAAGAACCGCTGCACCACCAGGTTAAGGACGTGAGCCACACAGGGCACATGGCTCAGTTGTCCCTGTCGGAGGGCGGAGAGGAGGTTAATGCCATTGTCGCAAACCACCATTCCTGGCTTAAGCTGGTGTGGCGTCAACCACCTCTCTGCCTGCCCCTGCAGAGCTGACAGAACCTCTGCCCCAGTGTGGCTCCTGTCCCCCAAACACACCAGCGCAAGCATGGCATCTTTTTGCCTGCGTACTTGCGTAGCCCCTTGAACGCCTATGGAGCACCGCTGGTTCCGAGGACAAAGCACAGGAAGAGGCCATGGAGGAAGTGGAGGAGGGGGTGGAGGAGAGGTGTGTCACAACCAGTAGTAGCATTTTGGAGGCGTGGCGGCGGAACAACCTCCAACAATACTGCAGCCTGTCCTGCATCCCCAGCTGCCAGAAGAGTGACCCAATGGGCCGAGAAAGAAAGGTAACGTCCCTGTCCATGCCTGCTGGACCATGAGTCAGCGGTAATATGCACCTGACCGCCCTGTCCAGCGAGGCATGGACATTGCCTTCCACATGCCGGTAGAGAGCCAGAATCGCCTTCCGTGAGAAAAAGTGGCGTTTGGGAACCTGCCACTGAGGAACCGCACATTGCACAAACTCACGGAAGGGGGCCGAGTCTACCAACTGAAAAGGCAGCAGTTGAATTGCTAGCAATTTAGCCAAGCTAGCATTCAACCGCTGGACATGTGGATGGCTGGGAGTGAACTTTTTTCGACGGTCCAGCAGCTGGGGCAGGGAAATTTGCCTGCTAGAATCGGACGTCGGTGTACTGCTAGCAGAGTGCCCGCAAGTACTTGGCTGTGACACACCTAATTCTACACCTTCATTCCTCTCAGTGCAGGTTTCAGAGAGGACTGAAGGTATAGTGGGGTTGGAGATCCCAGCTGATGAGGAGCAAGGAGAGGTCCACTTTGTTCTTTTGTGTGGGTCTTTTTAAGGTACGCTTGCCAAGTGGTGCCCAAGCGGCTGATGTTTTGGCCACGCGAGATACGCTTGAGACATATGTTGCAAAAAGCAGCAGTGCGATCTGATGCACTCGACTCAAAAAAAGGCCCACACGAAAGAACTTATGGAATAACGGGCAGAGGCAGCGTCCTGCACAGGCGTAGGTCTGCGGTGTGATTCAGTCAGTGTGCTGCCCTTACGCTGGCCCCCGGAGGGCATCCTGCCTCGTTAGATATGTTCCTCCACCTACGTGGAGTCAGTGACCTCATCATCACCTCCCTCCTCATCACTGGAGCCAATCTGGCAGTATGCTGCAGCTGCTGGAACATGACTGCCAGATTGGTGTCCTTCTTGAGCATCCCCTCTGTCTGCTCTCACGCTACTGCCTTCCTCTAGCTGGGTATCATCATCAGACCCTTCGAAACGCTGGGCATCCTCCTGGAGCATGTACCCAACACTGCTCAAACAGTTCGGGGGACTCCTCAGGAGGACATGGTGGGTCTAGGGAAGGAGTGACTGATGATGACATTGATACGAGGGAAGAGGACGCTTTGGCAGCTGCTTTGCCAGTACCCTGAGCCTGGGTGAGAGAGGAGGAGGAGGGCTTGGTCATCCACTCTACCAAGTCTTCGGCATGATGCGGCTCAAAACGTCCCGCTGCCGAAAAAATGGACTAGCGTGTCCCATGGCCACGTGCTGATGACGATGCACTACGTCCACGACCAGCACTGTTGCCCCCAGACACAGAGCCTGCTTGCCCTCTTTTATTGGCTTGTGACTGTCTGCCTCTCTTTGTTGGCCTTCCAGACATAGTAATGGCCTGCAGGGAGATGGGAAAACCAGCAATTGGGTAGTGTATGTTGTGCTGGGGCACACAACACCCACTAACTCCTGCAGATGCCTGAGAAAAGAACACACTGTCCCTGCCTGCCTGCCTGCCTATCTAGCTTAGAGAACAGCAATAAAGTGTAGATACAGGTGTATACTGTGCTGGAGGCACACAACACCCATTAACTCCTGCAGATGCCTGAGAAAAGAACACTGTAGAACACACTGTCCCTGCCTATGTAGCTCTTTCCCTGCACGCCGGAACACACTGCACAAGGCTGGCAGCCTTTTATAGTGTGGGGCGTGTAGTAAACCCCGCTGAGCTATGATTGGCCACAGGCATCCTGCCTGTGGCCAATTATGGCTCTCCTCACTGCCGGCGCTGTGATTGGCCAAGCATGCGGTGTCATAGTGCATGCTTGGCCAATCATCAGCCTGCGATGCCGCAGTGAACTATGGGCTGTGACGCGCCACTCGAATTTGGCACGAATGGCCCATAATGTTCGATCTTCGTCGAACGATCGAACAGCCGATGTTCGAGTCGAACGTGTGTTCGAGTCGAACACGAAGCTCATCCCTACTCTCCATGGTCGACCAAAGAAGTTGAGTACACGTGCTCAGCGTCCTATCCAGCGGTTGTCTTTGGGAAATGGATGTATGAGTGCTGCCAGCATTGCTGCAGAGGTTAAAAGGGGGGGGGGGGGGGGTGGTCAGCCTGTCAGTGCTCAGGCCATATACCACACACTGCATAATAATTGGTCTGCATGTTGTCCCAGAGGGAAGCCTCTTCTAAAGATGATGCACAAGAAAGCCTGTAAACAGTTTGAAGACGAGCAGACTAAGGACATGGATTACTGGAACCATGTCCTGTGGTCTGAATGAGACCAAGATAAACTTATTTGGATCAGATGGTGTCAAGTGTGTGTGTGGCGGCAACCAGGTGAGGAGTACAAAGACAAGTGTGTCTTGCCTACAGTCAAGCATGGAGGTGGGAGTGTCATGGTCTGGGGCTGCATGAGTGCTGCCAGCGCTGGGGACCTATGAATGCCAATATGTACTGTGACATACTGAAGCAGAGCGGAGACTGGACCGCAGGGCAGTACTTCAACATAATGATCCCAAACACACCTCCAAGACTAATATGAAAAGTTGCCTTGATCAAATGATTTCTAAAGATAGGGGTGTGTACCATAACCCTTAGTAGTAGGATATTGAAAATTAATACCTAGGGCTGCCCCAAACATGCCCCTGGTATATGAGGAGTTTGGCTCAATCCCTGGGTACCAAGATAGTCCTAAATTCTGCTGAAATAAATATTATAATTGTACATATAATAGTTGGTAAACCGTTGGTTACAACTGTGCATGATTGATACAAATGGATCCAAAATGATAAGTAAACCCTATGGATGGTGTGGGGAACTGGGATGCAGATCTTGACGTAGACGTCCTACATGTTTCGCTGCTACAGCCGCTTCCTCGGAAGTCAAGCAATGTTCTCTACAAGGTAAGTACAGTCTCATAATTGCCTAATAAAAGTAGTATTGAGAAAAATAGAAATACATTGTGATTATACATATTAAGCTGAAATATTAGGGGTTCTATGAATTAATGTGTTTCTTACCTGTGGAAATCAATGAAGCACAAATCGGCACCTGTTGAGGCACCCGAAGGTAAGCCACCCCCCCCCCCCGCGCGGCAGACATGGGAACCACTTGAAGGCGTGGATGCTGTGGTTTTAAAGGGTATAATAATGGGTGGAATTAGTTGTTTACAGAAAAGGGCAGCACAATATATGTTCTAATAAAGCGGAGTTTCACCCATATAAAAGTCGGCAGCTACAAAAAGTTAAGCTTCGAACTTTTAATAATCGGACACTATCCTATCCCACGGTCCAGCGATGCGCCCGAACGAAGCCCCCCCCTCCTCTCTCTGCGGAGCCGGCATCACTACTGTGGGTGTCCGGCTGTGCTGATTGGCCGGGCCATCTTCTGGGACCTGTCCCAGAAGATGGGAAGGAGGGGGGAGAGGTGAACTTTCTTCCGGAGCCCCGGGAGGAAGTGGGCATCAATGCCTTCAAGTGTTTCCTGTGTCTGCCGTGGGGGATTACCTTTTGGGTGCCTCAACAGGTGCTGCTTTGCGCTTCATTGGTTTCCACTGGTAAGAAATGCATTAATTCATAGAACCCCCTAATATTTTAGCTTTAATATCATGTATATTGCAGTGTATACCTGTTTTGCCCTTTTGTGTTACTCAATACTACTTATGATTATGCAAATATGAGACTGTACCTTGTAGATGATATTCTGAGGAAGCGGCTCTAGCAGCCGAACATGTAGAGGACTGCGTCAAGATGTACATTCCAGTTCCCCACACAATTCATGGTGTTTACTTATCTTTTTGGAACCATTTGTATCAACCATGCACGGTTGTAACCAACTCTTTACCAACTATATATTTTTTAATGAATTTTTTATAAATTGTTATTTTATCATAACTTTGGCTCAATTCTTGGGTACCGAGATAGTTCTAACTCCTCATATACCAGGGGCATGTTTGGGGCAGCCCTAGGTATTGCTTTCCACGCCTCCAAGATGAACACTGCCTTGCTAAAGAATCTGAGGGTAAAGGTGATGGACTGGCCAAGCATATTTCCAGGCCTAAACCCGATTGAGCATCTGTGGGGCATCCTTAAATGGAAGGTGGAGGAGTGCAAGGTCTCTAACATCCACCAGCTCCATAATGTCATCATGGAGGAGTGGAAGAGGACTCCAATGGCAACCTGTGAAGCTCTGGTGACCTCCATGCCCAAGAGGGTTAAGGCAGTGCTGGAAACTAATGGTGACCACACAAAATATTGACACTCTGGGCCCCATTTGGACATTTTCACGTAGGGGTGTACTCACTTTTGTTGCCAGCGGTTTAGATATTAATGGCTGTGTGTTTGAATTATTTTGAGGGGACAGCAAATTTACACTGTTATATAAGCTGTACACTCACTACTTTACATTGTAGCAAAGTGTAATTTCTTCAGTGTTGTCACATGAAAAGTGTGTGTGTGTGTGTCTCACTTGAACATAACCTGAAAGGTTGCATAGATTCTGACACTACTTCTTGAAAGAGAAACCCAGGCCGGCCTGTTTTTTAACCTTTTTATTCTAATGAGGGATGAAGCTAAACAAGGATGGTATAAGGGCCCTTTTACCAGCAATGACAGAATGTCCCCGTTGCAGATCTGATGGTCCTCACCGGCAGCTGGAGCTCTTTATCCAATAAGGTGTAGTAACATAGTGGTAGTATATCTAATGTCTACTGCAGCTAAAGATGCCTATGTACAGTGTTCGAATAGAAGTGTAGTGAAGTGTTCCCAAAGTAAAGCTGTCTGTACAGTGTCCCAGTAAAACAACCAAGGAAAGACTTGCAAAGGTGGGCAATTGCCCTCTCACCAACGACCAGGCCGATCAAGTGCCTTCAAGATAGCGACTCCCAAATAGACGTCCTGGCTGTGGACCTGCTTGTGATTATCAACCCAATGCGGAACGCTAAGCGAGGGTTGCTGTATGATCAAGTTGATGCTGGTCAGATATCCGATGAACAGCAGACAGCGCTGATCCCCCTTCTCGGTCAGGCACGAACGTTTTACACCAGCATGGTAGACCGCAATCTCGCGCTCTCCCCCCACGGAAATATCTATCACACACGAAGCTCGGGAAGAAGAGACCCTGGGGCGGGTCTCTGGTTTCTATTACAGCCCTTTCCAGCAATCCCTCTGATGGTAGCAAAGATCCCTGGGATATGTAGTCCGGGCGTATAGCCATGCAGGCGAATGGTCATCTGGTGGAACTACCCATCCCTTTGGTTGGGCTCACAAATATTATGTCGGTTTAATAATGCTGGGCACTAGAGGTATATACAGATAGGGCAGGGAATAACTGTTCATTGTAATCCACATTGCTACATCCTCCCCAACCCCCCCCCCCACTTGAAAGTCTTAGTCCCCGAAGACGGAACATAATCTGTAGGATTGCCTCACTGTATCATAAGAAACTAATAGTTATACGACAAACTTGAAATTGCAACAGTTTATCTATGCATTTATTACACTTGAACTTTTCTTTCTGGGCAGGGGGCTTGGGGTGTGTGGATGGGAAAACTTTTCTTATTTGGAGGGGGGGCACACCAAACTGAGTCTTTGTCCCGGGTGAAAGAATGTCTAGCGTCGCCACTGGTTGAGTGAGCTTATGAGCCAGGTGGCCCTGCGTTTTTCAAGTGTTTGTATTCTGCTGAAGCTAGAGAACTCCAGTGTGCAAAAATGTATCTTGGACTGTGGCTTTTGCTTTCTGCCCTTTTTTTAATTAAAGTGGGTTACCAGGCCCCTAAATACAGTTCCCGGCTGCCATGGATTCACTTTATAAAGTGTTGTCCTTTTTTAAGGACAGTTTGCCCGCACAGTATTTTATTGAGTAATTTTTAACGAGGATATTTTTAAGATATCAATCTATATGACAGTCTATGCATATGAAACTTATTCACGGAGACATGTGATCATACAAAATGGTTACGTTTATTGGTTGACAAAACATATATTCACATGAAATTAAATACCAATTGCGTTACATGAACGTCTTGAAAACCAATAAAAACACGTGGAAAATGGGCGTGCAGTCACTTTGACATAACACCACCATGATAATTTCTCGGTAGAATCAATGACAATGAAACAGAATGTCTGTATTTCACACGTCCAACCGTTACTGTTCTGCAGGTAAGTAAGTGGTTAACATGTGAAATAAATTAGACGTTTGTCACTAAAATTGGAACTATGCACAAAGAAAAATATAATGAAAAATTGAATCTTTAGAGAAAAATCTACCAGGCGGTTATTAATTCAGGAGAGAACATCTTCAATTGCAGAATAATCAATACATCAATATTTTAGAAAACACAAATGAATACAAGATAAAAATCAACATGACATAATAACCATTTTGGAATGGTTATTATTCCTACTGGCTGGTTCCCAGAGTTAAGATGGCTGCCGTGGCTTTTAGGTGTCAGATATTTAGGAATCTTCATGAATGTAAAGATTAGTGATGAGCCGAACACCCCCAGGTTCAGTTCGCACCAGAGCCCGCGAACGGACCGAAAATTCGCACGAACATTAGAACCCTATTAAATACAATGGATGCGAACGTTCGGATTCTAAAGTGCTAATTATAACGACTATTATCCATGTTATTGTCCTAAACAGAGTTTGGGAACCCGGGTTCTGCACCAGGGGACATGTATCGATGCAAAAAGAAGTTATAAAAACGGACGTTTTTCGGGAGCAGTCATTTTAATGATGCATAAAGTGAAAACAAAAGTCAAATATTCCTTTAAATATCGTACCTGGGGGGTGTCTAAAGTATGCCTGTGAAGTGCCACGTGTTTGCCGTGTTTAGAACTGTCCCTGCACAAAATGACATTTCTAAAGGAGAAAAAAAAGCCATTTAAAACTGCTTGCGGCTTTAATGTAATGTCTGCTCCCGGTAATATGGATGAAAATCTTTAAGAAAAATGGCATAGCTACCCCATCACCCCCCCCCCCCCACCCCAGCCCATTACCAGCCCCTTTGGGTCTTCTTTGGATATTAAAGGGGAACCCCGCAACACAATAAAAAAGGCCCTATATACTCTGAACAGCAGTATACAGGCGGTGTAAACAAGACCGGTGTAAACAAGACAGGGACTGTAGGTTTGTTCTTAAGTAGAATCTGTTTGTAATTTTGAACACGTACATTGTTTAAGTGTAGCTCCAGCCAAAAAATCTATTTTTAAGCTTTTTGGAGAACACAGGGAAGGGTTATCACCCCTGTAACATTTGTTTTGCTGTCTGTGCCCCTGTTCAGAACATTTCACCTCACTTTGCGTCCCAATGACAACTGTTTTTGAAATGTGGTGTTTTTATTGAAACAAGGATTGGTGATAAAGCATCAGTAGAGAGGAGACACCTTTCTCCCATATTAATTCTTACAGGAGAGAATTTTCCTTCCTAGGGGTAGATTTCCTCTCACTTCCTGTTGTCTTCTTCCGTTTGCAAGTAGGAGTCGTTTGAAAGTAGGGACCTGCCGTATATACTCTGCAGAAATTGGCCCCTTAGGTGTTGGTACAACACTGTAAGCACTCAGTTACTCTTGGTGGGTGCTGGAACGCCCTGCTGTCAACTATTATATCAGGAATTGTAATAACATATAATTGAACAGTGGTAGTAAAAATTGGGCCTTTGATGGTGGTGCTGGTGCAACAACACTGTAAGGCCTGACAGTTACTCTTGGTGGGCGCAGCAATGGGCCCTGCTGTGAATTATTAGATCAATAATTATAATTGCATGCCCCTGTTGAACAGGGGCTGAAAAATTGGGCCTTAGGCACTGGTGGCACAACACTGCAACCCCTCACAGATACTGTACTTGGAGCACAGCAATGAGGCCTGTTGCAAAGTATTGCTTCAAAAATTGTAATGACACGCCCCTGTTAAACAGGGGCTGAAAAATTGGGCCTTAGCCACTGGGGGCGGCACACATAAACCAAAATGATCTTCCAAGCTATCATTAATCGGATCATTGAGGAGGATAGCCAGTCAACATAACAGCACAGGCACTCAGCATCAGCATCAGTCTTGAAGGGATGTGACATTTTAAAATCAATTAGTCTGTTATATCAGCATCAGGTGTGTGGTAGCTGGTGGTGATCCAAGACTGGTTCATCTTGATGAAAGTCAGTCGATCAACCGAGTCGGTGGACAGGCGCACCCTGTGATCCGTGACAAATCCTCCAGCAGCACTGAATGTGCGTTCTGAAAGAACGCTGGATGCAGGACAGGCCAGTAGCTCAATTGCATACTGTGCAAGCTCTGGCTAGTGATCCATCCTCAAGACCCAGTAAGCCAGAGGATTTTCGGTGGGGAAGGTGTCCAAGTCTGACCTTGCCCCTAGGTATTCCTGCACCATGTATATCAGACACTGGCGATGGTTGCTGGAACCGATCATACTTTGGGGCTGCGGACTAAAGAATTGTCTGAACGCATTGGTCAGACGGCCACCTTCCCCACCGCTCCTTCTTTGACTGCCCGAAGCCTCAGCAACTCGTTGTCCAGGACCAGGAGTTTGTAACCTCCCAGTCTCTGGGAACGCGTTGCACAGACCTTTCTGCAAGGCCTCCCGGAGTTGTCTCATCCTCTGCTCCCTCTGCGACGGTAACATAAGGTCCACAACCTTACCCTTGTACCGTGGATCAAGGAGAGTGGCCAGCCAGTAATGGTCCCTCTCCTTGATCCGAAGAATACGAGGATCCTTCCGCAGACTTTGCAGGATCAGGGAGGCCATGCAGCGTAGGTTAGCTGAGGCATTCAGTCAGGAGTCCTCTGGGTCACTAAGGACGACATGATCCGCAGCCACGTACAAGTCCACTGGTTTCTTGGGACTGTAAATCATCCCTAAAAGACTGCTGCTGATGATGCTGAGTGCCAGCCTCCACCTCCATGCTGACACAATCCTCTTCTTCCTCTTCTTCTTCCTCTTCTTCTTCCTCTTCTTCCTCTTCTTCTTCTTCTTCCTCTTCTTCTTCCTCTTCTTCTTCCTCTTCCTCTTCCTCTTCCTCTTCCTCTTCCTCTTCCTCTTCCTCTTCCTCTTCCTCTTCCTCTTCCTCTTCCTCTTCCTCTTCCTCTTCCTCTTCCTCTTCCTCTTCCTCTTCCTCTTCCTCTTCCTCTTCCTCTTCCTCTTCCTCTTCCTCTTCCTCTTCCTCTTCCTCTTCCTCTTCCTCTTCCTCTTCCTCTTCCTCTGCGATGGGTGGGACAGAAGGAACACTGTCTGGGTAAAGGGGGCCTTGAGAGGCAAGGAAGTCCTCCTCTTCCTGCCTCTGTTCTGCCTCAAGTGCCCTGTCCATTATTCCACGCAGCGTGTGCTCCAACAGGTGGACAAGAGGTACAGTGTCACTGATGCATGCACTGTCACTGCTCACCATCCTCGTGGCCTCCTCAAATGGTGCCAGGACAGTGCATGCATCCCTGATCATGCCCCACTGGTGTGGTGAAAAAAACCCGAGCTCCCCTGACCCTGTCCTGGTGCCGTAGTCGCACAGGTACTCATTGATGGCCCTCTGCTGCGTGTGCAGCCGCTGCAGCATGGCCAACGTTGAGTTCCACCTGGTGGGCATGTCACATATAAGGCGGTTCTTGGGCAGGTTCAACTCCTTTTGCAGCTCAGCCAGGCGAGCACTGGCATAAGATCTGCGGAAATGCACACAGACTTTCCTGGCCTGCCTCAGGACATCCTGTAAGCCCGGGTACCTGCCCAAGAACCGCTGCACCACCAGGTTAAGGATGTGAGTCATACAGGGCACATGGGTCAGTTGTCCCCGTCGGAGGGCGGAGAGGAGGTTGGTGCCATTAACGCAAACCACCATTCCTGGCTTAAGCTGGCGTGGCGTCAACCACCTCTCGGCCTGCCCCTGCAGAGCAGACAGGACCTCTGCCCCAGTGTGGCTCCTGTCCCCCAAACACACCAGCGCAAGCACGGCATGGCATCTTTTTGCCTGCGTACTTGCGTAGCCCCTTGAACGCCTACGGAGCACCGCTGGTTCCGAGGACAAACCACAGGAAGAGGCCATGGAGGAAGAAGAGGAGGGGGTGGAGGAGAGAGGTGTGTCACAACCAGTTGTAGCATTTTGGAGGCGTGGCGGTGGAACAACCTCCAACACTACTGCACCTTGTCCTGCATCCTTCCCAGCTGCCAAAAGAGTGACCCAATGGGCCGTGAAAGAAAGGTAACGTCCCTGTCCATGCCTGCTGGACCATGAGTCAGCGGTAATATGCACCTGACCGCCCTGTCCAGCGAGGCCAAGACATTGCTTTCCACATGCCTGTAGAGAGCCGGAATCGCCTTCCGTGCGAAAAAGTGGCGTTTGGGAACCTGCCACTGAGGAACCGCACATTGCACAAACTCACGGAAGGGGGCCGAGTCTACCAACTGAAAAGGCAGCAGTTGAAGCGCTAGCAATTTAGCCGAGCTAGCATTCAACCGCTGGGCATGTGGATGGCTGGGAGTGAACTTCTTTCGACGGTCCAGCAGCTGGGGCAGGGAAATTTGCCTGCTAGAATCGGACGTCGGTGTACTGCTAGCAGAGTGGCCGCAAGTACTTGGCTGTGACACTCCTAATTCTACACCTTCATTCCTCTCAGTGCAGGTTTCAGAGAGGACTGAAGGTATAGTGGGGTTGGAGATCCCAGATGATACAGTGCAAGGAGAGGTCCGCTTTCTTCTTTGGTGTGGGTCTTTAAGGTAGGCTTGCCAACGAGCTGCATGGCAGGTCAACATATGTCTGATCAAGCATGTGGTGCCCAAGCGGCTGATGTTTTGGCCACGCGATATACGCTTGAGACATATGTTGCAAACAGCAGCTGTGCGATCTGATGCACTCGCCTCAAAAAAGGCCCACACCAAATAACTTTTTTTGAATGACGGGCAGAGGCAGCGCCCTGCACAGGCGGAGCTCTGCGGTGTGATTCCGTCGGTGTGCTGCCCATACGCTGGCCACCCAAGGGCATCCTGCCTCGTTGAAGATGTGCCTCCTCCTCATCATCATCATCATCCTCCTCCTCCTCCTCCTCCTCCTCCTCCTCTCTCCTATTAGGCACCCACGTGGAGTCAGTGACCTCATCATCCCCTCCCTCCTCATCACTGGAGCCAATCTGGCAGTATGCTGCAGCTGCTGGAGCATGACTGCCAGATTGGTGTCCTTCTTGAGCATCCCCTCTCTCTGCTCTCACGCTACTGCCTTCCTGTAGCTGGGTATCGTCATCAGATCCTTCGAAACGCTGGGCATCCTCCTGGAGCATGTACCCAACACTGTGCTCAAACAGTTCGGGGGACTCCTCAGGAGGAGGACATGGTGGGTCTAGGGAAGGAGTGACTAATGATGACATTGATACCAGAGAAGAGGACGCTTTGGCAGCTGCTTTGCCAGTACCCTGAGCCTGGGTGAGAGAGGATGAGGTGGGCTTGGTCATCCACTCTACCAAGTCTTCGGCATGATGTGGCTCAACATGTCCAGCTGCCGAAAAGGACAAGCGTGCCCCATGGCCATGTGCTGACAATGCACCGCGTCCACGACCAGCACTGTTGCCCCCAGACACAGAGCCTGCTTGCCCTCTTTTTTTGCCTCCTGACTGTCTGCCTCTCCTTGTTTGCCTTCCAGACATTTTAATGGATGGCCTGCAGGGAGATGGGAAAAACAGCAATAAGGGCTACCTTCAGGTGTATACTGTGCAGGAGGCTTAGCAACAATGACACTGTCCCCTGCCTATCCTTCTCTGTCCCTAAACACAAGGATTTGCAATATGCTTCAGCAAGATTGGTTTAGCACAGAATAGCACACTGACAGTTTCCCTCACTGTCCTTCTCTGTCCCTACAAACAAGATTTAGCACAGAATAGCACACTGATAGTTTCCACGAGTGTCCTTCTCTGTCCCTAAACTCAAGGATTTCAAATATGGTTCAGCAAGATTGGTTTAGCACAGAATAGCACACTGACACTTTCCCTCACTGTCCTTCTCTGTCCCTACAAACAAGGTTTAGCACAGAATAACACACTGACACTCTCCCTACCTATCCTTATCTGTCCCTAAACACAAGGAATCCAGGATTAGTAAAGGAAAAAAAATGACACTGTCCCTGCCTATGCTTCTCTTTCCCTGCTTCGGAACACACTACACAAGGCCGCCGCGCTGGCGGCCTTTTTAATGTGGGGCGTGTACTAAACCCCCTCAGCAATAATTGGCCACAGGCATCCTGCCTGTGGCCAATCATTGCTCTCCTCGCTGCCGGCGCTGTGACTGGCCAAGCATGCGGGGTCACAGTGCATGCTTGGCCAATCACAGCGCCTGGATGACACTGCGATGGCGTAGTGCATTGTGGGCCGTTCGCGTCACTCGAATTTGGCGCGAACGGCCCAAATCGTTCGATCTTCGTCGAACGATCGAACAGCTGATGTTCGAGTCGAACGTATGTTCGACTCGAACACGAAGCTCATCCCTAGTAAAGATATATGTATTGGTGCATGTGTAAGTCTGTCTGGGAGTGTGTGGCTGCATCTCCCTCCCCCCTCTCAGGGTGTGTCTCTGTGTTTTTCATTCTCCCCGTGTATCATCTTTCTTGTCCTAAATACTATCTCAGACAATGAGATAATAAAAATGATAATTTCTGCCCAAAAAGTATGTGTTCCTAATTCGTTGGTTCCAAATATGGGAGGTAACTACCCTGATTCTCATTAACCTTTTTTTTTTCTGGAAATTTTGAGAGTTCAAATAATATCGCCTTCAACCTCCAGGTGTCTCACATGTGTTTTGAGTCTAACTCTTTAAGTTTTTATATAATGGTGAGAAGGATCTATGTATTTTGAATATTCTGGTAACTGGTATTAAATAAAATATGATTAGTATACTTTTGATTCATTGACATAACATAAAGTGTGTGTGTGTGTGTCTGTGTGTGTTTGTTTTTTTCTTTATATTTTCTTTAACAGAGTTCTTAGGTCACCAGATACTAAAATTATACTTCTCTCCTATGACTTAGAATATCATGGATAATTTGAATGAGTTATCAAAGATATGGATGACTTATGGTATACATTGATTCTTATAAAATGCATTGTAATATGTATGTATGTATGTATGTATGTATTCTACTTGCTTGCTGGGCACTTAAACCCCCTTCCTGCCCAGGCCAATTTTCAGCTTTCAGCGCGGTCATGATTTGAATGACAATTGCGCGGTCGTGCGACGTGTCTCCCAAACAAAATTGACGTCCTTTTTTTTCCCACAAATAGAGCTTTCTTTTGGTGGTATTTGATCACCTCTGCGGTTTTTATTTTCTCTTACCATCCATGGACTGACACGGTGTCTCTTTACACTTTACACCTGGGTTATGTCCCTGCTTGCAGGAGAAGACCTAGGCAGAATGTGAAATGTTATACATACATTCTAAAAGCCAGAGCTGAACAGCCCCACCAAGGGGGCGGTCCCTCCGGACATAACCCTCCCACTACAGTCAGCAGACTTCAGTTTTTTTCTGCCTAGCAGAAGGAGAAGACGTGGCTCTCTCAGGAGCCAGTCTCCTGACCCATTTTTATTCTTTTTCTGGAATTCTTTTTTATTTTATTTTTGAGAATTTTCTATCAACTGTCGGCTGGGCAACAGGTTGGGTACAAGATATCCTCGTAGTCTTCCTTGTCCGACCATTGAGCGTGCTGATCCTCGCCTTGTGTGCGTGAGACTCAGTTCACGACAGGCCCCATGACTCCAGGGGTGGCCGGGTTTGCTTTCATGCTCCCACGGTCCTCTCAAGACTGAACAGTTCCTGACTGACTGTATCTTTCACGGTGGACCGGGCCAAAAGCTACTCAGTACTGCACTGTGATAGTCCTGTCAGAAACACACCAGTGGGTCCCTCAGGGGACGGGTAAGTAGTCTCTCCTGCCTGCAGGTGAGTACAAAAGGCTGTGTTTCTCTGTGGGGGATTTTCCCTGTCTCCCCCTGTATTTCATTGTCACTCTCTGTCACCATTGCTGGCGCTGTGCTGTGTGGGGTGCCTTGGGGTCACACTGTTGGAGGGGCTAATGCTGGTCTGCAGATATGCTTGGGGCCTTTTTTTGTGTTTTGGGGCCTGAGCGGCGCTGTGTGTGTGTGTGTGTGTGTGTGTGTTGTTTTTTTCACTTTTGCTGAGTCATGGCGGCCATCTTGCCGCGGATCGCCTCAGTGAAGTGTGGCGGCCATTTTCTTGTAGCCCGCGCGCTCTTCAGCACTAGTTTTGGCCTCTAGCGCTGCTGTAACAGCGCGAATCTCCTCACAGCTCACCAGCGCTGACACAGCGCGGTACAGACAGCGGAACTGAGCGGTCCCTGGTCCGGTTTGGTGAGTCCCCTGGGCGCCCCCTCCTCAGTCAGCACAGCCTGTGGGTGGACTTTTTATCTGAGGAGTCTCAGAGGGGGGCAATATGGAGTCTCTGTCACCAGCTTCCCCTAAATGTCAGTGGACAACAGGCAGTGCTTCAGCACCTGCGGTCCCTAGGGACCAGTTGTGGACAGTCCTGCAATCATTTCTGACCAGGATGGGAGCTGTGTGCAAGGGAGCAAAAAAGCACCCTCTCCCCACTTTACTTCATGAGGGCAGTGCGCTGATTCAGATATGGGCCTAGCCACTACCGCTCAGGACCCTAGTTCTGAATGTATTGGATGGTTTTGAACAGGACGTTCCTTATGAGGAAAACTCCAGTTCTGAGTCAGTAAATGACAGGGCGCTTGTTAGTGTACTCATGACTGCGGTGAGGGACACTCTCAAGCTAAAATGCTGCGGATGCAGAACCTCAGGCGGATACAGTCTCCTTTGGTTCTTTTAAGGCCAGGCCTTCTAAAGAGGTTTTTCCATATGTACTTTCTTTGACCAGCTCATTGATAAGGTCTGGGAAAAGCCGCAGAAGAATTTTTTTTATGGTCCCGCGGCGTTTGTCTATCAGACACCCCTTGAAGATGCCCTACTTAAAAAGTGGGCTTCTCCCCCAGGGTCGACCCTCCAGTCGCCCGTTTGAACAAGGCCATCACTCTCCCGATGGAGGGGACTCCTGCATTTGAGGACCCCACTGACAGGAGGTCAGAAGTGGTGAGCAGAGCCATGTTTGCCTTGTTGGGATCCGCCCTATGGCCTGTGGTAGCGGCGACCCTTGTGTCTTAAACACTTACAGGTTGGGCAAAAATGTTGCACCTAGCTGTACAGGAGCATAATCTTCCTCCAGACACAGTTGCTTTGGCCCACCAACTGGTTCAGGGCCTGGTTTATGTGTGCAACGCCACGTTGGACGCGGCCCCTTTTAATATCCAGGGCCTCTGTCTCGGCGGTGGTATTGCGTCGTCTTATCTGGTTGAAGTGCTGGTCTGCTGACCTAGCCTTAGGAAGCTCCTGACGGATCTACCATTTAAAGGTGGTAGACCTTTCGGTGCTGCTCTGGATGACATCGTCATGGATGTCATGGGAGGTAAAAGCACTCTTCTTCCTTAGACTAGCAAGGGTGAGGAGGCCCGCCGCAAACAGGGGCCTTCCTTTCCAGCAAAACGGGGTTTTTCCGTCAGAGTCCACGGGTAGGCTCTCTCAGACTGACGGCAGTGCGGCTGGTGGGCACAAGTGCCCCTGGGTGCGTAAGCCGAACAAGCGGCTCCCAAGCCTGCCTCCACGTGAAGTCTTGCCTCCGCCCGACTCTGGGGTGGGGGGACGACTTCGCAGGTCACGAATCGGTGGTCCTCCCGAATCTCCGACTGGTGGGTGTGCGAGGTGGTCACCTCAGGATACAGGATAGTATTCCGATCCTGGCCCCCAGACAGATTCTTTCCCTCAAATCTTCCTCTCCTTCCTACCTGTCGGGCAGCCCTCTTGGGGGGCTGTACAGGATTTGATCAGGTCCGGAGTGATTGTGCCGGTTTCGTCACAGGAGAGTTTTCAGGGATTCTACTCGAATCTGTTTGTCGTCCCAAAAATAGGACGTGGTTCGACCTATCCTGGACCTCAAGGCCCTGAATGCCTTCCAGAAGGTGCAGAAATTCCGCATGGAATCCATTCGCACGGTGATCGCTACACTCCACCAAAGGGATTTTCTTCTGGCATCCTTGGACTTCAAGGACGCCTACTTGCATGTTCTGATCTGCGCAAGTCACCAGAAGTTTCTGCGCTTTGCGTTCAGCGAAGTCCACTATCGATTGTGGCTCTTCCTTTCGGCCTAGCCTCGGCACCAAGGGTGTTCACCAAGGTGCTTGCTCCGGTTCTAGCCTTCTGTTACAGCGAGGTATTGCTGTCGTGGGCTATCTGGACGATCTTCTGCTAAGAGCAGAAAGTGGATCAGACTTGGAGGAAAGGTGACTATCGTCAATTAGACCCTCAGGGACTCGGGTGGTTCCTGAACATTCAGGAGTCAGTCCTGGTCCCGACTCAGTGTCTGGAGTATCTAGTTCTGATTCTGGACTCCTTGGAGGCAAAGGTATCCTACCTCTGGAGAAGTTGCTGACACTTCAGTCTGCGGTGCGGGTGCTGACATCCCAAAAATGGTTGTCAATCCGTTTTTCTGCATGAGAGTCCCGAGACTCGTGGTGGCCTCCTTCGTGGCCGTTCCGTATGCCCAATCACACCAGGGCATTGCAGAAGGAGATCTTGTCCACCTGGGACAAATCACCGTTGTCCTTGGATCTTCAGATCCAGGTGATTCACCTGGTCAGGGCACCCCTGACATGGTGGTTGGGATCCTCGGCTCTTCGGTCCAGAAAGTCGTTCCCCTCCCATCCAATGGACGGTACTCACGACGAGCACCAGCCTGACGGGCTGGGGAGTCCTGTCGGCTCAGGCCTTGGACTCCGGACGAGCCCGTTTACCAATCACTGTTCTGGAAATACGGGCCATCGGACTGTGTCTCTCCTCAGGTTGGAGAGAGTACGGGGTCACTCCATCAGGAGCCAGTCGGACACCGCCACGGCGGTGGCGTATGTAATCCATCAAGGGGGAACTCTGAGCTCAGCTGCGGCTTCCGAGGTAGTCCGTATCCTGAAGTGGGCCGGAAGAAACGTGCCGGCTCTGTAGGCCATTTTACATTCTGGGCATAGACAATGGGCAGGCAGACTATCTGAGTCGCCAATCGCCAGACACCGGACAAAGAAGAGTGGTCCTTGCATATTTCAACTCCTTTACCGATGGTGGGGCACGCCGGATGTGAACCTGATGGCCTCTCGTCTCAATCGCAAGGGTCGAGGTTGTGGCCAGATCCAGGGATCCTTGGGCGATGCCTCGGATGCGTTGGTGGCCCCATAGGGTCCTTATCGCCTGATATAAACTCCGGCGATCCTAATTGTTCCGGATTGGCCTCGGCATCACTGGAACGCTGATCTGGTACGTCTCATCGCGGACGTTCCCTGGCGGTTGCCGATGAGGGAGGACCTTCAGTCTCAAGGTCCTATGTTTCATCCGGCTTACAGTCTCTGGCTTTAACGGCAGGGCTGTTAAAAGCCAGGTGTTGAGGGACCGAGGTCTCTCGGACTCAGTCATTTTGACCATGTTAAGGACACGGAAGTCTTCCTCCAGGCAGATCTATCACCGTGCCTGGAAAGCTTATATCGCCATGTGCGAAGCGCTGGACTGGCGTCCTCGGACGTATTCCGTCCCCAGAATCCTGCGTCCTCTGCAGTGTGGAGTGACCCAAAAAGCTTGTGTAGCGCCTGCCTCTCTCCGTGCGGATCGCACTGTCTCTCGTCTAGGGGTATCTGGTAGGGTGGAGAGAGAGAGCGGGTGGGCTACGCCTAGCTTCCACCACGTGGGAATACCTGTGGTATCAGCAATGTCTCATTTACCTTCGGGTCTGTGTTGTGCACCCGGATCCTCCCTCCAAGAGTCACCGTGAACTTCGTCCGCCAGGAAGTGAGCCTCACACCATTAAAGTCCAACACTCCTTTATTAGAACACACCATACATGGACTCCCTTGATCGATAGAACAGGAAAGGAGGTGTGAGTGTGAATAGGCCCAGACACAAATTCGCTCCTCCACTCTCCTGGAGAGTGGGCTATGGTCTCCGCACGAGGTGAAGGGGATCCTTCTGGACGGTCTCCGACAAGAGACTCACCCGTCACCGGCAGTCTGCTGCACCGGGTCTTCGAGTGAGGAGCTCTCCCCGGTCCATTGCGTCTTACTCAGATTCAGGCCTCCATCCCCAAAGTACCTTAGGACCCTTCCCTCGCGGAACTCAGTGTTGGGCACTGAGCTCCGGACCTTCTTGTAAGTACCTTACCCCAGGACTGAAGGTGCCTGAGGTGGAACACGATCTCCGTTGGTCCCCTAGGCCGAGGCCTCCTAGGGGACGAGCACGAACCCACGTCCGCAAGCTGAAGGTGCTTGGGACGAAGACCCCGTGACCAAGATGGCCGGCCCCTTTTATCCCCTCTCCCAGCAAGCACGGCGGGTTCCCCGCCCCACCATACCGCTACCGAAAGAGGACAAAAAGGAGACTCGACACACAGTGATATTCGTCCCCTCCGGCCACGGCGGCAGCGCCACCTCGTGGACCGCCGGGAACATAGCACTGATGTCACAGCTAGATTCAAAAAATGCACCCGGAAAAGTAAGTACCCGCTACACTTGCTTTGAGTACCATCAAGGATCAGATTTCGGCCTTGGCCGTCTTCTTTCAGCGACCTCTAGCGGGTCATTTTTCTTGGTTAGCACCTTGTGTTGGGGGTTCGCCATGTGCTCCCTCCTGTCAAGCCTCCTCTCCCACTGTGGGATCTGAATTTGGTGCTCTCGGTCCTCCTGGAACCTCATTTTGGGAATATCCGGGATATTCCCCTCTTGTCTTGTCTCAGAAGGTGGCCTTTTTAGTGGCAATCACTTCTGTTTGACGAGTGTCTGAGTTGGCGGCTTTGTCCTGCAAGTCGCCATATTTAGTCATCCATAAGGATAAGGCGGTGTTGCATCCGCGACCTTCCTTTTTTGCCAAAGTTGGTGTCGACCTTTCACCTACATGAGGACATTGCCCTCCCGTCCTTGTGTCCTCACCCATCGCATCCCAGAGAGTTTGCGCTGCACATATTGGAGGTGGTACGAGCCTTACGGGTGTACCTGTCTGCTACTGCTTCTATTCGGAAGTCCGACTCACTGTTTGTGACTGTCTCTGGTCCATAACAGGGCCAAGCGGTTTCGTCTGCCATCATTTTTAGGGGAATCAGACAAACCGTCATTCAAGCCTATGCTCTCAAAGGGCGGGCGCCTCCCTTTCCGGTTACGGCGCATTCCACCAGGGCAATTGGTGCTTCCTGGGTTTCCCGACATCAAGCGTCGGTTGCACAAGTGTGCAAGGCGGCGACCTGGTCGTCTGTTCATGCCTTTTAAGTTTTATAAGGTTAATGTGGCTGCATCTTCGGATGCTTCCTTCGGCCGCAGGGTGCTGCAGGCCGCTGTTTAAAATTGCGACTCCTCCGTTGAGGAGCTCTGCCTTTTTATTGGAGTGAAGTTTTGGTTTTTCCATTTATACTGCTCCCATCCCTCTTGACACTACACTTTACACGTGGGATGTCCCAAAGCAAAGAGACACCGTGTCAGTCCATGGATGGTAAGAGAAAATAGGATTTTTTGTACTCACCGTAAAAATCCTTTTCTCTGACATCCATGGACTGACACGGCACCCACCCTTCCTTTTAAGTTTGTACTGCTTTGTTACGAACTGAAGTCTGCTGACTGTAGTGGGAGGGTTATGTCCGGAGGGACCGCCCCCTTGGTGGGGCTGTTCAGCTCTGGCTTTTAGAATGTATGTATAACATTTCACATTCTGCCTAGGTCTTCTCCTGCAAGCAGGGACATAACCCACGTGTAAAGAGACACCGTGTCAGTCCATGGATGTCAGAGAAAAGGATTATACGGTGAGTACAAAAAATCCTATTTTTTGCGCTATAAACAAAAAAAGAGCGACGATTTTGAAAAAAACACAATTTTTTGCTACAATAAATATCCCTTTTAAAAAAAAAAAAAATTTTCTCAGTTTAGTCCGATACGTATTCTTCTACATATTTTTGGTAAAAAAAAATCGCAATAAGCGTTTATTGATTGGTTTGCGCAAAAGTTATAGCGTTTACAAAATAGGGCATAGTTTTATTGCATTTTTATTAATTTTTTGTAATTTTTTTTTTTTACTAGTAATGGCGGCGATCAGCTTTTTTTTTTTTTTTTATTGTGACTGCGACATTATGGCGGACACATCGGACACTTTTGACACCATTTTGGGACAATTGTCATTTTTACAGCGACCAGTGCTGTAAAAATTACACTGGCAGGGAAGGGGTTAACACTAGGGGGCGAGGAAGGGGTTAAATGTGTGCCCTGGGAGTGATTACTACTGTGTGGGGGGAGGGGACTGACTGGTGATGCGCCAGCCGCTGGCGGCGCTCGTGCGCCCCCCAGTGACCGAAATAGCCGAGGACGTCTATTGACGTCCTCCCGGATTTTTAGATCCACATTGAGGCCGTCATTTTGTCAATGGCCCGGATCTGAAGAGGGGATATATCTATATCTATATCTTCACTAGTTACTGTTGTCCTTGGTTGTAGAATTAACCAGGTGTTAATGATGCCATTGTTTGGGGAAAAGCGGAGTAAACATTTGGGGTCTTTAAGGGCTATTTCCATCTGATAATAACCCAGTTGGCTATCTGTAGAACTTTTTTCCATGGCAGGATTTGTTTTCTTAAAGCGGAGTTCCACCCAAAAATGGAACTTCCGCTTTTTGGAAACCCCCCCCCCCCCCCCCCCCCGGTGTCACATTTTCAGGGGGGGGGGGTGCAGATGCCTGTATAATACAGGTATTTGCACCCACTTCCGGGCAGTGACAACCCCCTCTCCCCCCCCCCCCCTGTGTTCTGGGAAACGCACGGCTCCCAGAACACAGCGGGGACCAGTAGAATAGGCAAGCGCGGCTCGCGCATGCGCAGTAGGGAACCGGGCAGTGAAGCTGCAACGCTTCACTTCCCGATTCCCTCACCGAGGATGGCAGTGGGGGTAGCTGAGAGACGAGTGATTGCTCGCCTTCAGCTGCCAACATCGCTGGACTCAAGGACAGGTAAGTGTCCATTTTTTTAAAAGTCAGCAGCTGCAGTATTTGTAGCTGCTGACTTTTAAAAAATGTATATTCAGTGGACCTCCTCTTTAATCTAACCAACAAAGATAGTAAACATTTTTTGGTTTGGTGATGAAAGTTACCATTGTTCCAGTCTCTTGTAAAGTTTACAGCTAGATTATGTATGGAAGACTTGGCAAGACAGATGAGATTTTTTTTCTTTTTCTTCAAGGGGGCAATGGTTCAATTCATAGTTCATCTAAGCGAATCTCACATCTTTGCCAGTAAATATTAAATGTATTATAATTATTATTATTTTTCTTAATGACTTCACAACAAAAGGCATCTACCACGAGAGCCAACTCCCCCATGTCACCCTTATTTTCACTTTGTTAATAAAATTGCTGCTTCCTGCCAAATGAAAATTACCTTCTTGCTCACTTTGCATTAAGCTTCTGAGATCATAATCCCATTAGAGTTGTATCTTTTTTTTTTTTTTTCCCTGGACAGTCACATTTTCTGTATGAGAGACTTTTAATATCCACCATATAACAAATCCTATGAATAAAGTACAAGTCAAAGATCAGCCCCACCCTGTTTAGATATTAAAATCTTAGAGGAGGTCCGCCCACGCCAGCAAAAAAATAAAAGCCAGCAGCTACACATGCTGCAGCTGCTGACCTTTTAATAATAGGACACTTGCCTGTCCTGGAGTCCAGTGATTTTGGCACTGCAGCTGAAGTTTTCCATAAGCTGTCGGGTGCTGCTGCTGCCATTGCTGGTAAGGGAACCCTGCAGTGTATCGTTGGAGCGTCACGCCTGGTCCCTACGGCTCATTGCTCATGCACGAAGTACCGATGCGCTCTTCTACTGGCCCAGCGGCGGGGGGGAAGAGGAGGGAGCCAAGCTGTGATGCAATGCACCGTGGCCCGGAGGGGGGGGGGGGGGGGAATGTGGCACTGGAGGGGGGGGGAGACAAATGAGCAGAAGTTTCACTTTTGGGTGGAACTCCGCTTTAACTGAAATCTTTCCAAGTGTTGGAGACTTTCACTTTCCCTTATCGTCTTTCAGGACAGCACATGAGTGGCTCCACCCACTAGGAAACAGGAAACACAATCTCCACCATAATTTAAAAGGAGGCGACTCCCCACATCTCGTCAGTTTTTGTTTCCTCCGGCAAGGGAACACCTAGTAGGAGTCAGGTCTCTTAAGGTGCTGTCCTGAGACTAAGGCTGCCTACCCCACCATACCTTTTGTCCTTCAGAGAGTCCGATCCTCCCACATCACGCCAGTGGGCAGTTGGTAAGTGGGCTCCTTCTCCCCTTTCAGCTCAGTGGAGCAAGGACTGTTCCTGGAGCCGCTCCTTAGGCGGCGGCAGCCGTTCGCGGGGTTTTTTTGAACCGCATGTCGGCGTTGCAGGCCGCCGCCATCTTTTTGGAGGCTGAGTAGTGACTCAGCTAGCAGGAAGTGAGGTATCCTGCAAGGGGCGGCACCAGGATCAGGCGCAAACGTCATTTCCGGCGGAACTCGCACAGGGGGAGAGGGGAGGAGAGGTTCTGGTGCCTATAAATGCGGTTCCGGTCCGACGCAGCGGCGTCTATGGACTCGAACCGTCGCTTTTTAAGCCACAGAACAAGCGCTGATCCACGATGGAGAACGTGACAGCAGCGAGTGGGACAGGCACAGGCACCAGCAAGGCCCAGGTAAGCGGGTATGTGGGATCTACCCTGTTTACTGTAGGCGTCTCTCTATATGTATTTTTTTTTTTTCCCCCTGGTGGCTGGGGCCTGTCTGGGCACAGGGTGTTGGCTGTTAGACTAACTGTGCACCTGGGTGAGCTCGTTAGGAGGCATGTTTGACTAACTAAAAAGGGATGCTGGTGTTTTTTTTTTCTCTTTTTGTGTTTTTTATGTGGCAGGCTAAGAGCTCTGACCCTCCTATCAAAAAGAGATGTCCCTCATGTAAAGCAAAGTTACCAGAGGGCTGGAAGAAAGCTTTATGCCAGCCCTCATGTAAAGCAAAGTTACCAGAGGGCTGGAAGAAAGCTTTATGCCAGATTTGTGTTCATTCCTTAGTGAAGGAAGAAGCTTCTTCTGCATGCAGCAATTTAATTGCATCAGTCAAGAAAGAGCTAGATGCTACCATACAATCTTTTCGCTCTTCTCTTGCAACACCATCCCTGAGTCAGCCAACTACCTCAGGATCCTCTCAGAGCTCACAATCCCAGCGCTAGAGGCTGAAGCTGGCCCTCCTACCCAAAGGGAACATTCCCCCTCTCACTCCAGGGAAGATGAGGAGGAAGAGAAAGATGCAGGTGATGCACCTTCAAAATACAAACTGTCCTTAGAGCAAGTAGACAGTTTGTTGAAAGCAATATATGCAACATTGGGAATAGATGAAGAAAATAAAGAATTATCGCTGCATGACCGAATGTATGCAGGGCTTAGTGAAACAAAAAGTCGCACTTTCCCTGTGCATTCAGTAATCTCGGAAGCCATTAAAAAGGAATGGGCTGATCCAGAGAAAAAAACATTTTTCCCAAGATCGCATAAAAGACGCTTTCCGTTCAATGAAGACTCGGATGCGCTTTGGAATAAAATTCCAAAATTAGACGCAGCGTTTTCACAAGTTTCCAGGTCAACCGACTTGGCATTTGAAGACCTGGGTATACTCAAAGATCCTATGGACAAAAGGATGGATCAGCAGCTTAAAAAAGCTTGGCAATCCATTATGGGTAACCTTAAACCAGCTATGGCTACTACCTGTGTTTCTAGGAACATGGAGTTCTGGCTTAATCAGCTTAAAGCTCATATTATAGCAGACTCGCCTAAGCAGGAGATCCTTGATTCTACCCTAGCAGCAGCTGTGGCTTATATTTCTGACGCTGCAGAATCAATTAGGATGTCAGCCAGATCTGGGGCCTTAACCAACTCAGCCAGGAGAGCTCTATGGCTTAAGACATGGCCAGGGGACGCAGCTTCCAAAAGTAGGTTATGTGGAATTCCTTTTTTTGGAGATCTTTTGTTCGGTCCTGATCTGGATTCTATTTTAGATAGGACAGCGGACAAAAATAAGTCCTTTCCTGTTAAAAAGAAAACAACCAGTTAAGCGGTTTTTTCGACCTCAAAAAAATCAGGATCAGGGAAGCAGGCCCCAAGAAAAAAAGAATTGGTCGGCGCAAAAAGGTAAAGGCAGAGGGAATGTCCTCTTCAGTCCTCCTGCGCCAACCAATAAAACGCAATGACTTGTCATTGCCTGTGGGGGGAAGGCTTCAAAAATTCCTTCCTCTTTGGGCAAGCGTGACGGAAAACACATTTATCTTGGACACGCTGGCCCAGGGATACAAAATAGAACTTTCAGATCTTCCTCCAGAAAGATACTGTGTAACAAACCTGCCAAGGGACACAACAAAGGCCCTAGCCATGAAAAACCTCTTGGAGGATCTGATGAGACAGGGTGTTGTGGTTCAGGTATCTCCAGAGGAACGTTACCGTGGTTTCTATTCCCAAATCTTCCTGATAAGGAAACCATCAGGAAGCTTCCGTCTCATTCTCAATTTAAAACCGTTAAACAAGTCAGTCCAATACAGGCAGTTCCGCATGGACTCCATTTTTTCGGTGAGAAATCTCTTAGCCAAAGGATGCTTCATGGCGTCAATCGACTTAAGAGACGCATACCTGCATGTGCCCATAGCCCCTCGGTCTCAAAAATACCTAACGTTGGCAATAAATATGAGGAAGGAGGTGCTTCATTTACAATTCAAGGCCCTCCCGTTTGGTCTATCATCCGCTCTGCGGATATTCACCAAGATAATGGCGGAAGCTCTAGCTCCTCTCTGTCTACAGGGAATCTCGGTCATCCCTTACCTGGACGACCTCCTAATTTTTGCCCCTTCTTGAGAGAGGTTGCAGGTAGATCGAACCAAGGCCCGCAGTCCTCTGGAAGCCTTGGGCTGGATTGTAAACACTCAATCAAATTTCAATCCTGCTCAAAGAGTTCAGTTTCTAGGTTATCTGATAGATTCTGTAGAGCAAAGGATTTTTCTCCCAGAAGAAAAGAAAGACAAGGTCTTGAGTGTAGTAGCCAGTCTTCAGACAAACCAGGAGGTGTCAATCAGGAGGATTGTCAGTCCTGGGTACCTTAACCTCAACAATGCCGGCCATTCAATGGGCGAGGCTCCATTTCAGGCCCCTCCAGAGTTTTCTTCTTCAGGTATGGGATCACAGCCCAGAAACCTTTAGACACAAAGGTAAAACTTCCCACCAGGGTCAAGAGGACTCTTTTGGTGGTGGAGGAATCAGGCAGTTCTGTCAAGAGGCCTGCTTTGGTCCTTTCCGACAGAAGTAAGGGTCACGACAGACGCCAGCAGTTGGGGATGGGGAGCCCACTGGGATCAAAACATAGCACAGGGAGTTTGGTCCAAATCCGAAGCAGGAAGGTCCTCAAACTGGAGGGAGTTAAAAGCAGTTGCTCTAGCCTTAGCTGCCTTCTCTCCAAACCTCCTAGGGTCCCATGTGCAGATTCTTTCAGACAATGTCACCACAGTGGCATACCTGAACAAACAAGGAGCAAAGCTCTATTGTTGCTGTCATCAGAAATCCTAGAGTGGGCAGAGAAGCATTTACTCTCCCTGTCAGCAGTGCATCTCAAAGGCACGCTAAACAAAGTAGCAGACTTCTTGAGCAGACAGAGAATTCAAGAGGCAGAGTGGAGCCTGAATCCGGAGATATTCTCACTGATCACCAAGAAGTGGGGATATCCTCAGGTAGATCTGTTTGCATCAAAAGAAAACACCCAGCTCCCTCAATTCTTCTCTCTGCACCGAGACAGCGAATCAATAGGGATAGATGCCTTGGCACATCCCTGGAACTTCCATCTGGGTTATGCCTTCCCTCCTTTTCAGCAAATCCCTCTGGTATTGAGAAAGATACAGAAGGAAAAGGGATCTGTAATCCTGGTCACTCCGTTCTGGCCGAAAAGAGCCTGGTTTTCCTCCATCCTACAAATGATGATCAAACCTTTCTGGCAGCTTCCTCTCAGACAGGACTTGCTACTTCAGGGCCCAGTGTACCACCCGGATGTAGCCAGACTAAGCCTCACGGCTTGGTATCTGAGGAGCAGTTATTAAGAAACAAAGGACTGTCAGAGCCTTTAGTTTCTACTTTACTCGCCAGTAGAAAGAGAGTAACTAGAGATATCTACGCAAAGGTTTGGAAAGTCTACAACAGTTGGTGTCATTCATCAAACCGAACCCTAGAAGACATTGTCGATTTCTGGAGTTTCTACAAAATGGTGTGGACAAAGGTCTTGCATTTGGCACTCTCAAAGTGCAAGTGGCTGCCCTGGGAGTATACCTGGGAAAAACCAATTTCCTCAGTTCCTTTGATCACAAGATTCTTTAGGTCACTTACTAGAGCCAGGCCAGTGCCTACTAAACATTTTCCTAAATGGGACCTGTCAGTAGTTTTGCAAGCCTTCACGAAAGAACCTTTCGAACCGTTACAGACAATCTCGTTGAAAGATTTGACTCTTAAAACGGTATTCTTTGCAGTTACGACTGCGAGACGAATCGGTGAACTACACGCTCTTTCAATAAAATAACCTTTTTATGTTAATTTACCCAGACAGGATTGTGCTTAAAACAGATCCAGGGTTTTTGCCAAAGGTGGCATCAGTTCATAACAGATCGCAGGAAATTATCCTGCCGACTTTTTGTTCAAATCCTTCAGGAAGAAGGGAGACTTTATTCCATAACTTAGATGTAAGAAGAATTTTATTACACTACTTTAGGTCTTCGGACTCTTTGTTCTTTTTTTTCTGGTAACAGAAAGGGACGCCAAGCATCGAAGGGGTCAATTGCTAGATGGCTAAAACTGGCTATTTCTGAAGCTTATTCCCAGACGGGTTTGTCTCCTCCACAGGGAATACGAGCGCACTCTACTAGAGCTCTAGCCACTACATGGGCAGAAAAAGCTGGTGCCACCCCACATCAGATCTGTAAGGCGGCTACGTGGTCAAGCTATTTGACATTTGTCCATCATTACAGACTGGACCTGCTGTCAGGCATTTGGCAGAAAGGTCCTGCAGGCTGTTGTCCCCTAGTTGGTAAGTCTCGATTATCCTCTCATGTGCTGTGTCCTGAAAGACGATAAGGGAAAATGCAAGTTAGACTTACCGGTAACTTGTTTTCCAAGAGTCTTTCAGGACAGCAAGCTACCCGCCTTTCTTGGTTTGTATATATGGGTGATATATATAAATGTACATACATGCTGTGATTAACCATATTCTGATTGTGTTCCAGCTTGGGCCGGAGGTACTCTACTACAACTGACGATGTGGGGAGTTGCCTCCTTTTAAGTTATGGTGGAGATTGTGTTTCCTGTTTCCTAGTGGGTGGAGCCACTCTCTCATGTACTGTCCTGAAAGACTCTTGGGAAAACAAGTTACCGGTAAGTCTAACTTGCATTTTCATTTCTCTCTTCTGCTTTCAGCGATGGCGTCTACTGATCTGAGAGATGAGCTGGAATGTTCCATCTGAATATTTATACAGATCCTGTAAACCTGAGATGTGGACACAACTTCTGCCGGGTCTGTATTGATCGTGTGCTGGATACACAGGGGGTGTCTGGAGGATATTCCTGTCCTGAATGCAGAGAGAAGTTTCAGGATCGGCCTGCAATGCAGAGGAACATAACACTACGTAACATAGTGAAGAATTTCCTGTCTGCTCAGCCAGATCAGGAGGAGTCCGAGGTCTTCTGTACTCTGTGTGGACCCTACTGTACCTGCTGTTAGATCCTGTCTGCTCTGTGAGGTTTCTCTGTGTGATCAACACTTGAGTCCACAAAGTCCCCAGAACACATCTCAACTGACCCCACCATGTCCATAGAGAGCAGGAAATGCTCCATCCATAACAAGATCCTGGAGTATTACTGCACTGAGGATGATACCTGTATTTGTACATTTTGTGTGACTAAAAACCATAAAGGACACGCGATGGAGTCACTGGGTGAGGCTTCTGAGAAGAAAAAGGAGATCCTGAGGAATGTTCTGCAGAAACTTCTGACAAAGAGCGAGGAGACGGAGGAAAGAGTCCAGAGTCTGCAGGAACACAGGAGGGATGTAGAAGAAAAAGCAGCTGGTGACACCGAACGAGTCACTGCCCAGTTTAGAGATCTCAGGAGACGTCTGGAAGACCTGGAGAAGAGATTCCTGAGGGAGATCAATGGGCGGGCAGAGCGGGTCTCCATCTCCATCCGGGCTCTGGAAATAAAGAAGGGGGAGCTGTCCAGGAAGTTGCGTCACATTGAGGAGCTGTGTAACGTGACGGATCCACTGACTGTCTTACAGGAATCAGACACAGGTGACTTGTGTGATAATGAGGATGGAGATAATGGGGACAGAGAGAGACATGAGAAGCTCCTCCATGATGGAGGGGGTCTGGATCTCGCTGGGATATCGCACACATTACACACAGGTTTATCTGATATAATAAAAGAGATAAATGTATATTTCTATATACAGGGAGCTGCAGACATATTACTGGATGTAAACACAGCTCATAATAAACTACATGTATCAGATGACAGGAAAACTGTATCCAGGTCAGATGTAAACCATAATCGCGCAGAAACATTGGAGAGATTTCAGAATTGTGCTCAGGTGTTGAGCAGTCGGAGTTTCTCGTCAGGGAGACATTACTGGGAAGTGGATGTCGGGGGATCAGATTGGTGGATAGTCGGGATGTGTTACCCCAGTATAGACAGGAGTGGAGGATTGCAGTCAGTTATTGGATATAATAACAAGTCCTGGGGTTTGGGCTGGAAAGGTGATCAGTATGGGGTGATGCATGACAGTAGAGTGATATCCATACCCACCAAAATCCCAAGTAACAGAGTCAGGATAGATCTGGATTATGAGGACGGGCGGATCTCCTTTTATGATCTGTGTGACCCGATCCGACACCTCCACACCTTCACCACCCCCTTCACTGAGCCCCTCCATGCTGGAATTTGTGTATGGAGAGGTTGTATAGAGATCTGTTGGAGAATGAGAAGGGGAAGGAAGCCTGAGCACTCGGTCGGTGTATACAATGAGGTTGGCACTGGAGTGGAGTGATTTTGGTACATCACATTACTTGGATAAACAATTGTTTTTGGCTTCACTAATGAACTTCCTATCATATGGCTTCATACTTTAAAGGGATATGCACTTGTGTCTTTTTTTATTTTTTTTAACCAGACTATGTAACCACATGAGTCCATTTAGTTCAACCAATAAAAGGGGAACCTTATTTCTAATGCAATTCTTACATTTTTTACTATGTTTGCAATTTTTTTTTCATTGTTTGTTTTTAAAGAGAGCACATTATTATTTATTATTTATTATTATTATTATTATTATTATTATTATTATATGGTAATGGTCCCGCAGAGTTTTCTATGATAAATACATTTCTGAGACTTCTCCATCACTCCCTCTTGAATCATGGTTATTGGCTGGAATAACGGTCTAATTATAGCAAAGGGTGGGGCTATACCGATGCCTTTTTGTTCTACTTTAATTTTCCAAACGGGAAGTTACCATGTTATATCAGCAGTTCCCCTTCCCCGGCCCCTCCTCCTCATGGTGGCGCTATGTGCAGCCATGATCACACAGAGGGTGGCGATGATCCATCGGTAATCTAGGAGAGGCCACATGACCCCATGTGGGGGAGGGGACTGGGAAGGACATAAGTGAGGTCTGGTAGATGGTGGTGGGTGATGAGCTCCATCTGTACTGGGAGGACTCGTGGAGATTGGGAGATGGGTGAAGGGCGACAATAGAGCAGGTTGGGGGAGGGGAAGAGGAAGCGGTATAACCCGGGGTGTGTCTATACAGAGCAGCATAGACCTCTCACCTTCCCCAGGATGTACAGGACCTAAAAAAGACACATACTGCTAATATATGATCACACACTAACCTGTCTGCATCCTACACAATTGTATTATAGGAATCTGTATGGAGGAAGTATGGTGGCCGCCATTGCTAACTGCTGCCAAAGAATATTAGTTCCCTGGCTGTCATGCTGATCCAATGGCTTCCATACCCTCTAGGTAACTCACCCAGAACAAGTATTCAGATTGGTAGTTTTCAATGAACTTGGGTTTCTTCATCTGCATGATTGTTCCAGGTGAGTGTCTCAAAGAACTGAGACAGCCAGGCAAGCAGCATTTTCAGAAGGGTTCCAGCAATGTGTTCTCCATAGTCCCCTCAGTACAGGTTTCCTTTAAAGTCTCGGCATGGGAGTCGAGTCTATTGTATTTTTTTTGTGTGGGGTGTTTTTTTTTTTTTTTTTACCTGAAATACAAATTGGAAATGGATACAAAAAATTCCGCACTGCCTTATGGTGAAGCCGCTCACACAACCAATTGAGAAATGGTGAAAAACAAACAAAACAAAAAAAAAGTGTAGCGCTAAAACTAAATATGAACTGCACTGAAAGTGCAGTAATCAACAATGCATATTCAAATTATACAAACATCTTAAAGAACACAGTGACAAAATGAAAATTAATCCAAAAAAATCCTCAGTGATGTGAGTATTGAATAATAGAAGTCACAATGAAACTAAATCCTTTGGTGTAGAAATGCTGGTGAAGTTGAATTGGTGAAAATCAAAGTCAAAATCAAAATGGTGGTGCTCCTAAAGTGAACTTAACACAAAATAAGTGCTTTCAGAGTGACCGTCACCATACGATAGTAGAAAAGGCTTACCGAAAGGTGTGGACCCCAAAAAACTTGCGTTCAAAGGGTCAACCAAGCATGGGTAAGCCACTATGGACAGCGAATCTCCAACTGTGATTTAAACAGGGGTCTCGAACATCAATCCAATACAGAGGGTGCAGAAAATATCTCTGGCGTTTAAATGGCGATGGAACTTGCAGGAAATGCCCAATGATGGCCAGGTGTTGATTTCAGGCAAGTAATAGAAAATGGAAGGAAAGAAAAAAGCACATAGCGTAATCCTGTATAAAAGGGTAATTTAATGTAGGTAGGAACACTTACATTTAAAAAGATGTAACAGCGCTTCATCAAATAGTTAGTGGCAACAGTAGGGTCTTCCGACGCGTTTCGCATCCAACGCGTCGGGAGACCCTACTGTTGCCACTAACTATTTGATGAAGCGCTGTTGCATCTTTTTAAATGTAAGTGTTCCTACCTACATTAAATTACCCTTTTATACAGGATTACGCTATGTGCTTTTTTCTTTCCTTCCATTTTCTATTACTTGCCTGAAATCAACACCTGGCCATCATTGGGCATTTCCTGCAAGTTCCATCGCCATTTAAACGCCAGAGATATTTTCTGCACCCTCTGTATTGGATTGATGTTCGAGACCCCTGTTTAAATCACAGTTGGAGATTCGCTGTCCATAGTGGCTTACCCATGCTTGGTTGACCCTTTGAACGCAAGTTTTTTTGGGGTCCACACCTTTCGGTAAGCCTTTTCTACTATCGTATGGTGACGGTCACTCTGAAAGCACTTATTTTGTGTTAAGTTCACTTTAGGAGCACCACCATTTTGATTTTGACTTTGATTTTCACCAATTCAACTTCACCAGCATTTCTACACCAAAGGATTTAGTTTCATTGTGACTTCTATTATTCAATACTCACATCACTGAGGATTTTTTGGGATTAATTTTCATTTTGTCACTGTGTTCTTTAAGATGTTTGAATATGCATTGTTGATTACTGCACTTTCAGTGCAGTTCATATTTGGTTTTAGCGCTACACTTTTTTTTTTGTTTACCTGAAATACAAAATGCTTAAAAAGAGAACAATTTTTGTTTTAGATCAACTTTTTTTATAAAAAAAACGTTTTGGGAATATTTCCTCCATTTATAAATCTTTTGTGACACTATTTTCTATAACTTGATGACAGGGCGCTTCCATGACACGGTGTCACTGGAAATTCTGCATTTCCCTATCAGACAGACCAGCAGCAGCAGCAGGCTTTTGGGTTGTCCCTCTCTCATTGATCCTCCACACAAAGCTGTATGAAGTAGAGGCGGGGAGGTGGGCGTGTCCTTCCTGTGACTCATCCAGCTGTGTGTGGCCTGAATAGCAGGCGATCAAATTACAAATTTCACAGCACATAAGTCCAGTAACTGGAGGAGAGCTGGAGAACTGACCCAATAGCACCACCTGCTGTCTGCACTTGGCAAATGTGAAATATTTGTTTACAATATTTTTTTATATTTTCCTGGGATAAAAATTTTAAAAAATAAAATGATATAATATAGTTCAGCAACAGAATACATTCAACCACACCTCCTAGTCTCTACAGTGAAGTTCTAATGGGGGCGTCGGAGGGAGGAGTTTGTGCAGATGGTGTTTGTCAGACCAGAAATCTAAGTGTGGCTATTGCCTTCTTCCTTCTTTTTTATTTTTTATTTTTGGTGGAGTTGGTGCATATTTGGCTTGGATGAGCCAAATATCCCCCCACCATATCCCCAGTTCTGATTTAATGGTTCAAAGGAAAGCGCTATGGTTTTATAATCCAACAATACAAATGTAAACGATCCATATATATGTTTTCATTTGTATAAAAAAAAAAAAAAAATATTTTAGAAATGTAAGGTAGCATTCATGACTCAGTTTTATAAGGCATGTTTTTTTTTTGTTTTTTTTCTCCCATGTCTTCAGACTAGACAAGTAGCCTGACTCGGCCTAGTTTGTCTTCTACTTGCTGTCATGCCCATCCTCCGGTTTCCCTTTTATAAGAGAGATCATGGCATGATGACATTTAAAAGTATCTAGAGATTGATGGTAAAAATGAATTTGGGGTCAGAGACGTGGAGACCTTCAGTCACCTCCCCCTATTACCAATGAAAAGATTGGCAACACTTGCATCACAGACACATACTGTTCTCCAACCTGCTGCCACCATTGTGTGTGTGTGTGTGTGTGTGTGTGTGTGTGTGTGTGTGTGTGTGTGTGTAATATATATATATATATGTATATGTGTGTGTGTGTGTGTGTATAAAATCACCAAATGTGCTGAGAGGGGAAAATAAACAGAACTGTGAGACAACAAACTCAGAACTTGGGGAGCTCAGATGGTTCCAGCACCCAGAGCAGAGTGCTCCCACAGGCAGCAGAAGGATCCATGGGAACGATGAGGAGAGAAATCTCCAAAGACCTGTGATGGGGATCTCCATAGGGAAGATGACTGAAGAGGGAGAGGGCGATACCTAGGAATGGAGGGAAGGAGAAGAGCTTAGGATAAAACTTCACTTATATTAAAAGGTGACAAACCCTGCGCACAAGAATAAGAACTGATCCAGAGTCAGCCTCTATCTCCCTCAGTGTTCTCAGCTCCTCACACCACTTCCTGGTTACACTGTGATGACATCATCAAGCTCCTCCCAGGTTTCATCATCACAGTGTGACCAGGAAGTGGTGTGAGAGGAGCTGAGAACAATGAGGGAGAATAGAGGCTGACTCTGGATGATTTCTTATCCCTATGCTCAGATCTTGTCATCTTTTTAACATGAGTGAATTTTTATCCTAAATTCTTCTCCTTCCTCTAACTCTGCTCTCCTGAAATACTCTGCTCCTTCCTCCTATAACTCTTCTCTCCTTCCCTCCCATTCAGCAACAGAATACATTCACCAACGCCAAGCAAGTAACAACCACATCTTTTTAGTCTCTACAATTAAAGCAAAAAAAAAAAAACTCAATGCAGCGCTCTGAATGAATGATCAAATAAATTACCGTATTTATCGGCGTATAACACGCACCCCAAGTTTAGGAGGAAATTTTAGGGAAAAACTTTTAGGAGGGAAGTTTAAGGAAAAATAACTTACATTTAAATGCAGCCTTGTCAGTGTCCATTGCAGCCTTGTCACAGTGCAGCCTTGTCAGTGTCCATTGCAGCCTTGCCCCAGTGTCGCCGTGCAGCCTTGCCCCAGTGTCGCCGTGCAGCATTTAAAAATTGGCGCCGAGACTGTGCGGACGCCGCCGAGAACGCAGGGATTGGGCGGAGCCGCCGCCGAGATACACATAGCCGAGTGTACTCGGCTATACTCGGCTTTTCTCGGCTCCGCTCACAGTCACGCCGAGTCCCGCCCTATGATGGACATAACACAGGTCCAATGGCGGGACTGGGCGTGACTGAGCGGAGCCGAGTATAGCCGAGTACATTCGGCTATGTGTATCTCGCTCCGCTCAGTCAGCGGAGACAGCTCAGGGATGTGGGTATCGGCGTATAACACGCACCCACGATTTTCCCCTGATTTTTCAGGGTGAAAAAAGTGCGTGTTATACGCCGATAAATACGGTATGTTCTGTTGCCGTGACTTGCATGTTTTTGACTTTTTGATAAAGCGCATGTGCGCAAAAACATGTAAGTCACAGCAACAGAACAGTGGACGCTTATACACATTGGTGTGCGTAGTCTATTGCATTAGGGTGTGCATCCCAGAACAAATACGTGTGAGTGTATGTATGTATGTATGTATGTATATAATAAATCGGCAGAGCAGTGGCCGGTGTCAGAGCGGAGATTGGTGTCAGTAGGGCAGTGGACAGTGTCTGTATTATAACTTTTTTTATTTTATTTTTTTTGGAGCTCCATTTGACGGGCTTTGGTGAATTATCAAGAGTCCAAACGTGCCCCTGAGGTCTCACTTTTGAGACAGAGAAAGGGACTGATGACAGAGCTTCCCCAGTCCCTTTCTCTGCAGCCTCAGCTGCACTACACAATGAAGGAAAGGCTCTGTGCTGAGCAGTATAGTTTACTATGCTTCAGTTAAGAATGAACACAGGAGCAATCAGTACAGATCACTCACTGTATTTTTTCAAAAAAGGAAGGGGCTGGTAAATGAAATTATTTCTGGCCCCTTCCCCCACTCTCATTCCTTAAACAACCCCCCACAGCAGCCTGGGGGGAGAGGAGGGAAGCTGGCAGCACTGCAGGGGGGGAGACGGGGTGCCAGAAAGCAGGGGAAATTTGTACCACATGGAGTGATTAGTGTGTGCCCAGGCACACCCGACACATCCTGTGCGCACACCTATGCTTATACAACTGACTTGAAGACACCTTTCCTCTTCATCTCCAGCACAGCAGTGACGTCACAAAAGGCACATAGGCGTGCTGAGAATATCGTCCCTGCTCGGCTTGGTTGTTCCCTCTGGGGCCGTTTACATCATACAGGTTGCCTTTCTATCCATCCTGCTGCCCACCATCCAGCTGTGGCGTCCACCTGGAGCTGGCAGGTTTTGCCAGCAGCCAATATGCTCCCCCCCTCCTGAGAACTGAATTTTCTCCCCTCCATTTCCTTGGATGATGATCGAGGTTCTAACCATCTCCAGGCAAGCCTCCTGGATGATTGTTTCCCCCTTATCCACTCTGAGGTCACTGGTAACGTTCAGTACTATTTATTTTAAACTTTGACTGTTCAATAATTTTTTTACTTTATGGCATAAATAGCGTTGTATATGCATATTGTAATTTATTTGATCATTCTTTCAGTGTTTTCTCTTTGACTGTCACATTCTTTCCATGCTGTGCTGGCTGCACTGGGTCTGATCCACTTATCTGATTACGCCTCATCAGAGCACTTTACTTGGCCCCTAGACTCGCAGCGCTCCAGGTGTTCTGTGTTTTATTTCTACAATTAAGGCAGAACTCTGGGGGGGGGGGAAACTTTTTTCCCCATGTCCTTGTTGCTGATCTCCTACCTTCACCAACTATGCCATTCATGTTCTTCTGATCGCTGAAAAGTCGTTTATTCTATTCAATCAGATTTTCTCTTCAATGGTAAGGACTTTCACAAATAACTGTTTAATGTTTTGTGTAGGGGGTGTACTATCAGAACTATTGGGGTTAAAATGTAATAAATTTCTAGGCATGGTTTTAAACCAAGGTTTCTTGCAAGAAGATTTTTAGAGCTTTATCTTGGTTTCTCTTAGATCGTAACTTTTGAATTTCTGTCAACCAAACGAGATAAGAATGAGACTAAGACCCCTTTCACACTGGAGCGGTTTGCAGGCGCTATTGCACGAAAAATAACGCCTGCAAGCCGTCCGTAAACAGCGGCTGCTGTTTCTCCAGTGTGAAAGCTCGAGGCCTTTCACACTGGAGCGGTGCGCTAGCAGGACCACTAAAGTCCTGCTAGCAGCATCTTTGGAGCGGTGAGAGGAGCGGTGTGTTTACCGCTCCTTCCCATTTGAAAGCAATGGGAAACCGCGGCTTTATGCCTCTGCAGAGGCGCATTACCAGCGGTATTGACCCTTTTTCGGCCACTAGCGGGGGGGGTAAAACCGCACCGCTAGCGGCCGAATACCGCTGCAATTCCGACGATATAGCGGCACTAAAAATAGCGGCGCTATACCGCCAGTGCACCTCCCGCCCCAGTGTGAAAGGAGCCTAAGATGGCTAATGTTTACATTATAAGGAGTACATGTCTCATATTATTTTAAATGGACACCGAACAAACGTATTTTTTTTATTTAGTTTTCCTCTTTTCACGACTGACAGAAGGGGCTTTTCTAAAGCTATTTTTACGACATGAAATATTCATTGCAAATTATATTAGCAATAATTCCTAATATAATATTATTACATTATATTAGGGCAAGTATATGCATACTTAACCACGCAAGGACCGAGCCTCTTGTTGAAAATTTGTTGTTTAGAAAATAATTTAGAACCATCAACTTTTATAGAGATATAGAACACCCTAGAGAATAAAATGGTGGTCATTACAATACTTTCTGTCACACTGTATTTGTGCAGCAGTCTTACAAGTGCATTTTTTTGGGAAAAAAATACACTGGTCTTTACTGTTTTAAAAAAAAAAAAAAAGTTAGCCCAATTGTGAAAGATAATGTTACGCTGAGTAAATTGATACCCAACATGTCACACTTCAAAATTGCGCCTGCTCGTGGAATGGCGACAAACTTTTACCCTTAAAAATCTCCATAGGCAACGTTTAAAAAATTCTACAGGTTGCATGTTTTGAGCTACAGAGGAGGTCTAGGGCTAGAATTATTGCTCTTGCTCTACCGATCGCGGCAATACCTTTTACATGTCTGTTTTTTTAACAGTTTTCCTATGCGAGCGCTGCTTCTGTATGCGTTCGATTCTGCACGCAAGCTTGGCGGGACGGGGCGTGTTTAAAAAAACTTTTTTTGTTTTTATTTATTTTTTATTTTTACAGTGTTCTTTTAAAAAAAAACTAAAAAATGTGTCACTTTAATTCCTATTACAAGGAATGTAAACATCCCTTGTAATAGGAAAAAAAGCATGACAGAACCTTTTTAACCACTTGCCGACCGCCGCACATCGGCAGGATTGCACGGGCAGGCACATTGGCGTACAGGTACGTCCCTTTAAATTTGCCGCCCAGCGGGCGTGCACCTCGCTAGTGCGGCTGTGGGTCCCAGAAACTCGATGTTCCCGGGAGGCCCGTGAATGCGGTCGGCAAGGGCAGAACAGGGGGATGACTTTTGTAAACAAGGCATTCCCCTATTCTGCCTAGTGACACTGATCGTTCCCCCGTGATCGGGAATGGTCATCAGTGACGTGTCGCCATGCCCTCTAATAGTAAGAATCGCTCAAGCACTGACTTCACCCCTACAGCGCCACCTAATGGTTAACCCCTTCACTGCCAGTGTCATTTTTACAGTAATCAGTGCATTTTTATAGCACTGATCGCTGTAAAAATGACAATGGTCCCAAAATGGCGTCAAAAGTGTCTGTGTCCGCCATAATGTCGCAGTCACGATAAAAATTGCTGATCGCTGCCGTACCTAGTAAAAAAATAAAAATAAAATATTAATAAAAATTACATAAAACAGACCCCTATTTTGTAGACGCTATAACTTTTGCACAAACCAAACGCTTATTGCAATTTATTTATTTTTTAACCAAAAATATGTAGAAGAATACGTATCAGACTAAACTGTGGCAAAAAAATATTTTATATATTTTTTTGGGGATATTTATTATAGCAAAAAGTTAAAAATATTGCATTTTTTTTTCAAAAATTACGCTTTTTTTGGTTTATAGCGCAAAAAATAAAAGCAGAGGTGATCAAATACCACCAAAAGAAAGCTCTATTTGTGGGGGGAAAAAAGGATGTCGATTTTGTTTGGGAGCCACGTCGCACGACCGCGCAATTGTCAGTTAAAGCGACGCAGTGCCTAATCGCAACAAGTGGCCTTGTCTTTAACCACCAAAATATAAGATCTGATGTAAAAAAAAAAATGGCCCTTTAACCACTTCAGCCCCGGAAGAATTTACCCCCTTCCTGACCAGAGCACTTTTAGCGATTCTGCACTGTGTCGCTTTAACTGACCATTGCGCGGTCATGTGACTTTGCACCCAAACCAAATCGACGTCCTTTTTCTCCCACAAATAGAGCTTTCTTTTGGTGGTATTTGATCACCTCCTGCGTGTTTTTTTTTTTTTTTTTTTTTTTTATAGCACAAAAAAAAAAGCGACATTTTTGAAAAAAATTCAATTAACTTTTTGCTAGAATAAATATCCCCAAATAATATATATAAAAAAATTATTTCTCAGTTTAGGCAGATATGTATTCTACATATTTTTGGTAAATAAGCATATATTGATTGGTTTGCACAAAAGTTATAGCGTCTACAAAATAGGGGATAGTTTCATGGCATTTTTTTATTTTATTTTTTTTATTAGTAATTGCGGCGATCTGCGATTTTTTTTTGATTTTTTTTATCGCGACATTATGGCGTACACTTTTGATGCCATTTTGGAAAAATTGTCATTTATACAGCGATCAGTGCTAAAAAAAGCACTGATTACTGTGCAAATGACACTGGCAGGGAATGGGTTAAACACTAGGGGGCGATGAAGGGGTTAAGTGTGTCCTAGGGAGTGATTCTAACTGTGGGGGGGGCTGGGCTACAAGTGACATGTCAGTGATCACTGCTCCCGATGACAGGGAGCAGTAGATCACTGTCCTGTCACTAGGCAGAATAGAGAAATGCCTTGTTTTACATCTCCCCGTTCTGCAGCTCCGTGACACGATCGCGGGGCACCCGGCGGACATCGAGTCCGTGGGTCCCATGGCACGCAGCGGGCGTGTGCCCGCTTGGCGGCAAATTCAAAGCTACGTACAGGTATGTTCCTTTGCGCAGCCGTGCCATTCTGCTGATGTATATTGGCGTTAGCTGGTCGGCAAGTGGTTTAGGAGCTATGGACGGAAGTGACGTTTTGACGTCGCTTCTGCCCTGCAATGGTATGGAGACGGGTGGGGGCCATCTTCCCCCTCACTCATCTTCATACCAAGCACAGAAGGAAATCCGATCTCCTCTGCAGCTGCCGACGGCTTCGGTAAGCAATTCATATTAAAAAAAAACATTGAACTAAAGGCTGTAATGTATTGTAACAAAATAGGTAAAAAGCAAAGGGGGTGAATACTTTTTCAAGGCACTGTATGTACGCAGCCATTTATCAAACATTAACCACTTCAATACCCGCCCATAATCATATGACATTCACAGATATGACATGCACCCAGGATGGGAGAGCCAATGACGTCCTGGGCTTTGTGGGGGGATATCTGAATGATGCCTGCAGCTAGAGGCATCATTCAGATATCCTTCTCTTCTGCCGGCGATTTTGTGCACAATAAGAACGATCATAGAGGCAGTTTCGCCCGCTTGATCGTTCTTGTAGGCGGCGGGAGGGGACATTGCCCTCCCCCTGCTGCCATCCGGTGCTTCTCCGGGCTCTCCCGTGCCATCGGGGGCCCGGAGAATGAATCGTCCAGTCCCGGAGGTGAACCATAGAGATGACTGGTGACCAGTCATCTCTATGACCGTAGGAGGCCCGGGCGCGATGTGATGACGTCACGCCCGGGTTCTCAGAAGTAAACAAAGCTGCAATTGCGGCTAGTAAGCATGAGATCGGTGACTTTTTTTCACAATCTCATGCTTTCCAGCCTGGAGGAGAGATGAGTCTTATTGACACCGCATCTTTCCATAAAGAGGACCTGTCACACACCATTCCTATTACAAGGGATGTTTACATGCCTTGCAATAGGAATAAAAATAAATAATAATTTTTTTAAACTGTAAAAAAATTAAACCGCCCCGGTAGCTCGCGATAAGAAGCGAACGCACACGTAAGTCTCGCCCACATATGTAAACGCCGTTCAAACCACATATGTGAGGTATCGCCGCGTGCGTTGGAGTGCGTGCAACAATTCTAGCACTAGGCCTCCTCTGTAACTCTAAACTGGTAACCTGTAAACATTTTCAAAGCGTCGCCTATGGAGATTTTTAAGTACCGAAGTTTGGTGTCATTCCATGAGTGTGCGCGATTTTAAAGCGTGACATGTTGGGTATCTATTTACTCGGCGTAACATCCTCTTTCATATTTTACAAAAAAATTGGGCAAACTTTACTGTTTGGTTATTTTTTAATTCATGAAACCATTTTTTTTTCCCCAAAAAAGGAGTTTGAAAAATGATTGTGCAAATACCGTGCAAGAAAAAAAGTTGCAAAGATCATCGTATTCCCTAGGGCAGTGATGGTGAACCTTGGCACCCCAGATGTTTTGGAACTACATTTCCCATGATGCTCATGCACTCGCCCGTGTAGTAGAGCATCATGGGAAATGTAGTTCCAAAACATATATTAATATAATATATATATAAAAATCTAGGAAAGAGACTACAGGCAGTCAGGGAGGCTTGAAACTCCTCCACACCTTAAGCCAAGCCTCTTGACCACCGCTTGTCTCTCTCAAGCACCCAAATCTTCCCCACCTCTGGCAAAATTACTAACATGAAGAACGATTTTAGGCCGAGTGGTGACATGACACCGTGCGTTCCAGGTGAAATATTGGACTACTAGGCTAACAAAAAAAGTGTATCCAAACAAAAAACCCCACCAGTATTGAATGCTCCATACACCCACTCAGCATAACCCAGCCTAGAGCGGAAAGCAACACCGAGGGCTCACCCCCCCCTCCTGTTTGTACACCTCTATGTTAAAGGGCAGAAAATGGTCCATAGTCTCCTCCTCACCTGCACACTCCTCCCGAGGATGACGACGATCCATCTCACTGCAGTATTTCAAACGTAAAGCCTCCCGTGAAAGCACAACCAGGCCAGATCCCTAATTTTAAGGGAGACTTACCGTATATACTCGAGTATAAGCCGAGATTTTCAGCCCTTTTTTTGGGGCTGAAAGTCCCCCCCTCGGCTTATACTCGAGTCAGCGAAATTGTAAATTGTACCTGAAGGCTGCGGCATCCATCGTTTAAAACTCGCGGGCTCTTCCTTGTCCCTTCCGTGATAGGCGGAACTGTGTCTGCTGAGAATCGCCTATCACGGAAGGGACCAGGAAGAGCCCGCGAGTTTTAAACGATGGACGCCGCAGCCTTCAGGTACAATTTACAATGTTCAATTTTAATTCTAGGGAAACAGTGAGGATGGGAACAGTAAGGTGGCAATGGGCTTAGTGAAGTTGCAATGGGTGGGCATTGTTGACCCTCGGCTTATACTCGCGTCAGTAAGTTTTCCCAGGTTTTTGTGGTAACATTAGGTACCTCGGCTTATACTCGGGTCGGCTTATACTCGAGTATATACGGTAATCCTTCCCTCAAAATTGGGCCTGGGCAATCCCTTAAGGCCAGTGGATCAAGAAAGACTTCGCTCAAGGAATTTCCCCGGAACCGATCTGAGATCTTCAGCCGACAATCGCCACTGCCGCATTAACTTCAGGCACGGAAGGACATAGGCCGGAAGCTGACCAGGATGACCCCTGAGAGTCTTCATTTGACCACCTTCTTCCCAAAGTGGTAAAGGGCTAACCCAAAATCTAAACATGCCTGCCCATTCAGGAAGTTCCACTGCAAGCATATTACCAATGTTAAACTTGGGAAATAGCACTGAAAAGAAAAGAACGGGGTTGACCATACCTAAGCCACCCTCCCTCCTGGATAAGTAGGTGACATTTCTCTTGATGAGGTTCAGTCAGTAAGATGACCATGCCCATGTGGGGGCACCAGAAATTTTTATGTACCCAGGTGTCTGTGACCCTAGGATCAGCCCTGCCCACAACATCTGGAAGAACACACTACTGCCCCTAGCATAGAGAGACACTGGCAAGATGCAGATAAAGCTGACATACAAGAAGATCTAAATCAGGTAAGTCTTAATCAGATCAACCCTTTCCCTCAGAGAACTCCCATCTCTTACAGCTGACCACCTTAGTCACCTGATGCTGGTTCACTTGCAGCCTAGCGGACTTCACCTGGAGCAGTTATTTTGTTTCGTCTGACCACCTTTTAGTATTGTCAATTTCCAGCCTGCCTTCCCAGTTTTTAATGGCATAATTTCCGGGTCCAAATTCAATGCCTAGTATCCTATTTTTTTTTTTTTTTTTTTTTCTGGGGCACTGGAAAGGTGTCTGGGAGATCAAATCCCTCACCTTCCTTCCAAAGAGAACCGCCGTTTCAGGTGAGCAAATCGGTGTGATCCGGATATGCTAGGTGCAAGCAGCGGCTCGCTACCGCTGACGGTGAGAAAAATAGAAAAGGCTGCACACCAACAAACGATTCAACGTGGTTTATTGTTCAACAAAAAGTCAAATGACAGCCAACAAGACAAAATCACAGGGCCCAGGAGAGGTGACGCATTTCCCACTGTCAATAGTGCTTCTTCAAACCAACTGAGTCATGGAGCCTTAAAAGGGCTCCCTCCTCCAACATGGCACTATTGACGGTGTGAAACGCGTCACCTCTCCTGGGTCCTATGATTTTTGACTTGTTGGCTGTCATTTGACTTTTTGTTGAACAATAAACCATGTTGGATCGTTCATGTGGGTGTGCAGCCTTTCCTATTTTACTCCCTCGCTTCCTTTGCCATCCAGAAAACTTCACCCTTTTCCTGATTGATCTTGGAGCCTGATGCTTCAGATTACTGTGATGTCAAAGAGACCACCTCCTCCGCTTCATCCGTCCTGGTGACAATCACCGACACATCATCCGCATAGGCAACGACCCTCAAAGGCAGCTCACCCGGGAGCCCTACTGGTACCCCACACAACATGCTGTTCTCTAGCCTACTGATAAAGGTGTGCCGATTGCAAACACACAGAGCAGGGGACTTGTGACAACCCTGGAACCAACCTCAAAGGATTGCCCAACCCAACCATTAACAAGAGGAAAGCTTTCTGAAATCTTGTACAAGACTTTCAGCCAATCAACAAAACCACCTGACAGACCGTACTTACTAAGGAGCAACCACAGATACTCATGGTTTGCACGATCAAAAGCCTTTGCCTGATCCAATGCCAGCAAATATTTTCCCCTGCCTGCAGCCCTGCACTGTTCCAAGGCCTCCCAGACCGCTAAAACCGCTGTGAAAGTGCTCCTACCCTGGACTGAACAGTAATGATGGCGAGAAAAGGCTCTGCTACAGACGATAGGCGCCAGAAAAGTATCTTGACCATCACCTTTCTATCGACCTTGACAAGGCTGATGGGTTGCCAATTCTCAATCATCGAAGGATCTTTACCATTTGAAAGAAGAATCACAGTTGAGTGCCTCATAGGAGGAAGCACCCCCTCAGCAAGGCAACTGTTAAAAACCTCTACCAAATGTGGGGCCAGAATAGACTTAAAGGCTTTGTAAAACTCAGCTGTCAAGCAATCCGATCCAGGTGACTTTTTGATGGCAAGCTGTTCAATTGCCCTCATCACTTCTTCAACTGTGATCTCCTCTGTCAAATTCATCAATGGAACATCTCCACCATTTAGAAGCTTTCCATCTTGTCACAGTCAAGCTCTTTCCTCCCAAAAAGATCAGCATAAAAGGACCTCACAACCTCCAGGATCCCTGACCTGGAACTTGTCAGGGAACCTGTACTATCCTTAAGGCCAATAAACCCTCTTGACCGCTACTCCTTGTTTGCAGTTCTGGTAAGGGTCTGGGAAGTTGTACTTCCCATAGTCCCTCTCCAGAACCAAAGAGGCATGCCGGTCAAATTGACACTTCCAGAGGAGGCGTTTCACTTGGGAGATTGCCCCAGGATCTCCTCCTCTCGAGACAAGAATATACAGCTTCCTCCGCAAACGGTAGGTCGTGCATCAAGACCATAGATGGCATACAGTGATCAGAGAACTCCACTGCCTGCACCACTGGAGGCGAGAAAGCAGAGGTCTCTTAAAAAAAAAAAAAAAATATCTATCCTACTCTGACTACTACCTCCTATGAAAGGTGATCCCTGTGTCGTCCGGAAGATTGCTTAATGTGCACATCCACAAGACCAGCATCCCTAACTATACTATTAAAAAAAAAGCCATTACATCCCAGCTTGTCCTTGAAGCCCTTCCTGTCCTTGGGCATAGTTACTGTATTAACGTCCCCTCCAAAGACCACTTGCCAGTATGTGAAAAGAAATGGCTTGATCCTTGTAAAAAGTAATTTCCTGTCTCACTTTTGTGTGCGGCCCATAAACATTAATTAGGCGCAGGTCCTGCCCTCCCACAAGGACGTCTAAGACCATACATCTTCCAATCTCCACCTCAATAACCCACCGGACAGTTACCATGCCGGTTTTAAACACCGCCATAAGGCTTGGCTGCAAGAGACCAGTAAGTTAAACCATACCTCCACTCTTTCTTGACCATATGAATGTCTACCAAGGAGGTGAGCCTAGTCTCGCAAAAGTAACATTTCAGCATCTAATTGGCTGAACAAAAAGGCCATAGAACGAGCACTTACTAACTTAATGCTGGCGACATTTATTGTTGCCACTTTTAACCCTTTCGCTGCTAGTCGTTTTTGCACAAATGTTTAAAAAAAAAATTGGCCATGAAGATTACACAAAACCCCAAACATTTATTATATATTTTCTGAAAACGGACACCCTAGAGCAGGGGTCGGGAACCTATGGCTCACGAGCCAGATGTGGCTCTTTTTGATGGCTACATCTGGCTCTCGCCTCTCAATCCGCGGATCGCGTGGTGTGCCGATCCGCGGATTGAGCCCATAGGAAAGGCCTAGCTCCAGAGCGGCGGCCATCTTGGTGCACCCTAGGTGAGCGGCGCGCTGACATCACCTGCCTCAACTGCTCGTGGATCTGCCTACTTTTAGTGATAAGCAGGCAATTGTAGGGGAGATGTGGACATTACAGTGGGGGAGATGTGGATATTACAGTCTTACATAAAATGCACACATTTACTTGTATTTAGTTTTAAACATATTGTATGGCTCTCACGGAATTCCATTTTAAAATATGTGGCGTTCATGGCTCTCTTAGCCAAAAAGGTTCCTGACCCCTGCCCTAGAGAATGAAATGGCGGTAGTTCCAATTTTTTATGTCACATGATATTACTGCAAGGGTCTAGGCAATGCAATATTTCAGTAAAAACGCACCAACGTGAATTTTAGGGCAAACAAACTCAATAAATGACCCAAATTTTTGGTAAAATATAAAAAACGAGGTTGCGCTGAGTAAATGGATACCCAACATGCCAAACCTTGAATTATTTTTTTTTTGTGCCCGAGAAATGGTGTCAAACTTCAGTACCCTATATTTTCATTAGGCGACGCTTCAAAGGCCCCCTAGGTATCAGTTTAGTGTTACGGAGGAGGTCTGGTGCTAGAATTATTGCTCTCACTCCGCGGTAATATGCAACATGTGTTTTGCAATCAACGTTTTCACGTGTAGGCACCCCGACGCATGCGTTTACGTTCATGCGTCTGTATATGTGGGGGGGCCTCAAAAAAATTGGGTGGGGGGGTTTATGTGCTTGGGTGTAACTTTTTTTTTTTTTTTTTACTTAACTTTTTTTTTTTTATCACATGGGGGACAAACAGTCTCTAAAAGACCCTGCATGTCTCCCCTGTACTCCACTGAATGTTTTGCAATGCAGATCGCATTGCAAAACATCCTACCTTGGCAAATCGAGTTGGGGACACCGAGAACGTGACCTGGAAGTGACATCAAAGATGTCGCTTTCCGGGTCACTGCAAGAAGAGGAGAGCAGACATGTATCCAATCTTCATCTTCCCCTCTACTCGCTGGCACCCGCCATGACTGCCCCGAGCCCGCCGATGGCCAAGCGGAGCTCGGTAAGCATGTAGGGCGGTGTCGCTACCGGGGGGTTGTGAGAGCGACGCCGCCCGTATGCTCTAACTTGACAGGCAGGAGTCTGCCTGTCAGTTTAACACACAATCCCGGTGGCTGCTTCCGTTGGGTCCGTACGACTTACGAACCTGGAGGCAAAATGGTTAATGGGGGGGAAATCACCATTTGGGTTATTGGGTGGATTGCTTCTTGGCTCCCCTTTGCTGCTCATCACTAGGGATAAGCTGAACACACCCGGTTCGGTTCGCACCAGAACCTGCGAACAGACCCGAAGTTCGCGAAAACTATCGAATCCCGTTAAAGTCTATGGGACTCGAACGTTCAGAATCAAAAGTGCTAATTTTAAAGGCTAATATGCAAGTTATTGTCCAAAAAAGGGTTTGGGGACCCGGGTCCTGCTCCAGGGGACATGTATCAATGCAAAAATAAGTTTTAAAAACGGCTGTTTTTTCGGGAGCAGTGATTTTAATAATGCTTAAAGTGGAAAAAAGTGACCTATTCCTTTTTAAATATCGTACATGTGAAGTGGCATGTGTTTCCCGTGTTTAGAACTGTCCCTGCACAAAATTACATTTCTAAAGGGAAAAAAGTAATTTTAAAACTGCTTGCGGCTTTAATGTAATGTGTGGTCCCGGCAACATGGATGAAAATAATTGAGAAAATCGGCATGGGTACCCCCCCCACCCAGCCCATTTGGGTCTTGTATGGATATTAAGGGGAACCCCGCACCCAAAAAAAGGAAAGGCGTGGGGCCCTCAGGCCCTATATACTCTGTACAGCAGTATACAGGCGGTGCAAACAAGACAGGGACTGTAGGTTTGCTCTTAAGTAGAATCTGTTTTGTAATTTAGAACTGGTACATTTTTAAAGTGTAGCCCCAGCCAAAAAAATCTATTTTTAAGCTTTTTGGAAAACATAGGGAAGGATTATCGCCCCTGTAACATTTGTTTTGCTGTCTGTGCACCTCTTCAGAAGATTCCACCTCACTTTCTGTGCCAATGACAATTGGTTTTTGAAAATTTGGGGTTTTTAGTGAAACAAGGATTGGTTATAAAGCATCAGTGCAGAGGAGACATGTTTTTTCCATATTAACTCTTACAGGAGAGAATTTCCCTTCCTAGGTGTAGATTTCCTCTCACTTCCTGTTGTCTCCCTCCGTTTTCAAGTAGGAGTCGTTTGTCAGTTGGATGTTTGAAAGTAGGGGTCTGCCCTATATACTCTGCAGAAATTTGGGCCTTAGGTGTTGGTGTTGCCACAACACTGTAAGGCCTCACAGTTACTCTTGGTGGGTGCAGGAACGGGCCCTGCTGTGAAATATTAGATCAAGAATTGTAATTGCATGCCCCTGTTGAACAGGGGCAGAAAAATTGGGCCTTAGGCACTGGCACTGGTGCCATAACACTGCAACCCCTCACAGAAACTCTAGTTGGAGCACAAGAATGATCCCTGCTGCAAATTATTGCATCAAAAATAGTAATTGCACGCCCCTGTTAAACAGGGGCAGAAAAATTGGGCCTTGGGCACTGGTGGCAGGGGCCCAGAACCAAAAATGTTCTTGCAAGCTATCAGCATGAACATTGGGGAGAAAGAGGATAGTCACTCAGCATAACAGGATAGTCACTCAGCTTTTGCAGTCTTGAAGGGATCTCCCATTCAAAAAAGAAATTATTCGGTTACATCAGCATCAGGTGCTTGGTAGCTAGTGATCAAAGACTGATTCATTTTTATGAAGGTCAGCCGATCGACCGACTCGGACAGAAGCACCCTGTGATCGGTTAGAAAGCCTCCAGCAGCACTCAATGTGTGTTCCGAAAGAACGCTGGATGCAGGACAGGCCAGTAGCTTAATTGCGTACTGTGCAAGCTCTGGCCAGTGATCCATCCTCAAGACCCAGTAACCCAGAGGATTTTCGGTGGGAAAGGTGTCCAAGTCTGATCTTGCCCCTAGGTATTCTTGCACCATGTAAAACAGCCGCTGGCGATGGTTGCTGGAACTGCTCATACCTTGGGGCTGCGGACTAAAAAATTGTCTGAACGCATCGGTCAGATGGCCACCTTCTCCACCGCTCCTTCTTTGACTGACCGAAGCCTCAGCAACACGTTGCCCAGGACCAGGATTTTGTAACCTCCCAGTCTCTGGGAACGCTTTGCACAGACCTTTCTGCAAGGCCTCCCGAAGATGTTTCATCCTCTGCTCCCTCTGTGACGGCAATATAAGGTCCGCAACCTTACCCTTGTAACGTGGATCAAGGAGGGTTGCCAGCCAGTAATGATCCCTCTCCTTGATTGCACGAATACAAGGATCCTTCCGCAGACTTTGCAGGATCAGGGAGGCCATGCAGCGTAGGTTTGCTGAGGCATTCGGTCCGAAGTCATCTGGGTCACTCAGAATGACATGATCCGCAGCCACCTCCCTCCCCAGCCACGTCCATGGGTTTCTTGGGACTGTAATTGATCCCTTGAAGGCTGATGCTGAGTGCTAGGTTCCACCTCCATGCTGACACAATCCCCCTCCTCCCTCCTCCCCAGCAGGAACACTTGATAAAGGGGTCCTTGAGAGGTAAGGAAGTCCTCATTTCCTCCCTCTGTTCTGCCTCAAGTGCGCTGTCCATTATTCCATGCAGCGTGTGCTCAAACAGGTGGACAAGAGGGACACTGATGGTGAGCACTGTCACTGCTCACCATCCTCGTAGCCTCCTCAAATGGTGACAGAACAGTGCATGCATCCCTGATCATGACCTACTGGCGTGGGGAAAAAAAAAAACAAGCTCCCCTGACCCTGTCCTAATGCCATATTGGCACATATACTCCTTGATGGCCCTCTACTGCGTGTGCAGCCGCTGAAGCATTGACAACGTAGAGTTCCACCTGGTGGGCATGTCACAGATTGGGCGGTTCTTGGGCAGGTTGTATTCTTTTGGAGGTCAGCCGGCCGAGCATTGGCATTATATGACTGGCGGAAATGCACACAGAGTTTCCTGGCCTGCCTCAGGACATCCTGTAAGCACGGGTACCTGCCCAAGAACCGCTGCACCACCAAGTTAAGGACGTGAGCCAAACAGGGCACATGGGTCAGTTGTCCCTGTCGGAGGGTGGAGAGGAGGTTGGTGCCATTGTCGCAAACCACCATTCCTGGCTTAAGCTGGCATGGCGTCAACCACCTCTGAGCCTGCCCCTGCAGAGCTGACAGAATCTCTGCCCCAGTGTGGCTCCTGTCCCCCAAGCACACCAGCTCAAGCACTGCATGGCATCTTTTTGCCTGCGTACTTGCATAGCCCCTTGAACGCCTATGGAGCACCGCTGGTTCCAAGGACAAAGCACAGGAAGAGGCCATGGAGGAAGAAGAAGAGAAGGGGGTGGAGGAGAGAGGTGTGTCAGAATCACCAGCAGTAGCATTTTGGAGGCGTGGTGGTGGAACAACCTCCAACACTACTGCACCTTGTCCTGCATCCTTCTCAGCTGCCAGCAGAGTCACCCAATGTGCCGTGAAAGATAGGGAACGTCCATGCCTGCTGGACCATGAGTCAGTGGTAATATGCACCTTACCGCTGACCGCCCTGTCCAGCGAGGCCAAGAGCCGGAATCGCTTTCCGTGAGAAAGTGGCGTTTGGGAACCTGCCACTGAGGAACCGCACATTCCACAAACTCACGGAAGGGGGCAGAGTCTACCAACTGCAAAGGCAGCAGTTGAAGTGCTAGCAATTTAGCCAAGCTAGCATTCAACCGCTGGGCATGTGGATGGCTGGGAGCAAACTTCTTTCGGCGGTGCAGCAGCTGGGAAATTTGCCTGGCACAATCTGGCGATGGTGTACCGATAGCAGATTGCCCGCAAGTACTTGGCTGTGACGCACCTAATTCTACACCTTCATTCCTTTCAGTGCAGGTTTCAGGGAGGACTGAAGGTATAGTGGGGTTGGAGATCCCAGCTGATGAGGAGCAAGGAGAGGTCCGCTTTGTTCTTTGGTGTGGGTCTTTTTAGGTATGCTTGCCAACGAACTGCGTGGCAGGTCGACATATGTCTGGTCAAGCATGTGGTGCCCAAGCGGGTGATGTTTTGGCCACGCGAGATACGCTTGAGACATATGTTGCAAATAGCTGCAGTGCAATCTGATGCACTTGTCTCAAAAAAGGCCCACACCAAAGAACTTTTGGAATAATGCGCAGAGACGGCAGCGCCCTACACATGCGGAGCTCTGCGGTGTGATGCAGTCTGTGTGCCTTCTCTCCTTCTCTTTCTTTCTCCTGCTCTCTTCTCTTCTCTTTCTTTCTCCTGCTCTCTTCTCTTTCTTTCTCCTGCTCTCTTCTCTTTCTTTCTCCTGCTCTCTTCTCTTTCTTTCTCCTGCTCTCTTCTCTTTCTTTCTCCTGCTCTCTTCTCTTTCTTTCTCCTGCTCTCTTCTCTTTCTTTCTCCTGCTCTCTTCTCTTCTCTTTCTTTCTCCTGCTCTCTTCTCTTCTCTTTCTTTCTCCTGCTCTCTTCTCTTTCTTTCTCCTGCTCTCTCCTCCTTCTTTTTTTTTTTTTTTCTCTTTCATGGCCCAAAAGAAATACTGATTTGTGGAAGAGGAAATATTATTAATAATAATATTAGGAAATGGAACTGTCAACATGACTTCACATTCTTACAGCTTGTGTTGGTGAATCAGTGCGTTGCCTTTATTTATTACTATTATTTTTTTAATTTTTTATTTGTATAGAAGAATAAAGTATCCATCAAAATATAATACAACAAAAGCATCGGGGGTTGCTACGTCACATCAAACATAGATACGATCCATCGTAACACAGTCTAAAGCAAAGTTGCACGAAAGCAAGTTAGTATAACATCACTAACACTCAAGTGAGTTTCCTACTTCAAATGACCAGGTGGTGACCATGTACATTCTGCCCGCGTTGCACAAGTGGACACCTCGCAGTTTTGGACAGAAGGAAACAAGATTATAGAAGCATAGGGTCACCCAAGAGGGTGCAGTTACAAGAAGTGATGAAGAGGGGAGGAAAAAAAAATAAAAAATAAAAGAAGAAAGGGAGAGGGATCCAGTGTGATGGAATGACACAAGCTTTGGTGAAGTGGCAAAGGATTGATTTTTTTTTCTGTATGTCCGAATCTGTATTTGTGAGTAGTGGAGCGGGAAGAAGGCAAGATCCCTCGGAATAGGAAAGTCCCTAAATCGTTGGGAGATCCTCTTGCCTTTTAATTTTTTTTAACACAAATTAGGGGTATTAAAACATATCTCTACAATGGCACTTTAGAGATCAAACACTGGATTGTACGAGAAGCAAAATAATTTTTCTACCAAAGTTGTGTGATGTTGTTAAAGAAAAGTAAGTGGAGACATTCACAAGACCTGGAACTGTACATAACGGGGTCTATGTTTGCCATATTGTTTGCAATATGATGATCTCCTATAATCATCAGCTCCATCTAGTGACTATAATGCAGTATTTTCCTGAAATACCTTTAACCACTTAAGCCCCGGACCATTTGGTAGCTAGAGGACCAGAGGTGAATTCAGAATTTTGCACTGCGCTGCTTTAACTGTAAATTGTGCGGACATGCAATGTTGTACCCAAACGAAATTTGCGTCCTTTTCTTCCCACAAATAGAGCTTTCTTTTAATGGTATTTGATTGCCTCTGCGATTTTTTATTTTTTGCAATATAAACGGAAAAAGACCGAAAATTTTGAAAAAAAATGATATTTTCTACTTTTTGTTATAAGAAAAATCGAATAAACTCAATTGTAGTCATACATTTAGGCCAAAATGTATTCAGCCACGTTTTTAGTAAAAAAAATGTCAATAAGCGTATATTTATTGGTTTGCGCAAAAGTTATAGCGTTTACAAACTAGGGTACATTTTCTGAAATTTACACAGCTTTAAATTTATGACTGCCTATCTCATTTCTTGAGGTGCTAAAATGACAGGGCAGTACAAAACCCCCCCAAATGACCCCATTTTGGAAAGTAGACACCCCAAGGAAATTGCTGAGAGGCATGTTGAGCCCATTGAATTTTTTATTTTTTTGTCCCAAGTGATTGAATAATGACAAAAAAAAAAAAATTACAAAAAGTTGTCACTAAATGATATATTGCTCACACATGCCATGGTTATATGTGGAATTTCACCCCAAAATACATTTTTCTGCTTCTCCTGAGTACGGGGATACCACATGTGTGGGACTTTTTAGGAGCCTAGCCGCGTACGGGACCCCGAAAACCAAGCACCGCCTTCAGGATTTCTAGGCACAAATTTTTGATTTCACTCCTCACTACCTATCACAGTTTCGAAGGCCATAAAATGCCAAAATCGCACAAAACCCCCCCAAATGACCCCATTTTGGAATATAGACACCCCAAGCTATTTGCTAAGAGGAATGGCGAGTATTTTACAGCTCTCATTTGTTTTTGAAAATGAAGAAAGAAAATATATATATATATATATATATATATATATATATTTTTTTTTTTCAATTTTCAAAACTTTGTGACAAAAAGCGAGATCTGCAAAATACTCACAATACCTCTCAGCAAATAGCTTGGGGTGTCTACTTTCCAAAATGGGGTCATTTGGGGGGGTTTTGTGCTATCTGGGCATTCCATGGCCTCCGAAACTGTGATAGGCAGTGAGAAGTGAAATCAAAAATTTACACCCTTAGAAAGCCTGAAGGCGGTGATTGGTTTTTGGGGTCCCGTACGCGGCTAGGCTCCCAAAAAGTCTCACACATGTGGTATCCCCGTACTCAGGAGAAGCAACAGAATGTATTTTGGGGTGTAATTCCACATATGCCCATGGCATGTGTGAGCAATATATCTATCATTTAGTGACAACTTTGTGCAAAAAAAAAAAAAAAATTGTCATTTTTCCGCAACTTGTGTCAACATATAAAATATTCCATGGACTCGACATGCCTCTCAGTATATAGCTTGGGGTGTCTACTTTCCAAAATGGGGTCATTTGGGGGGGGTTTTGAACTGTTCTGGCATTTTATACACAACATTAGGAAGCTTACATCCACTCTTCTAACCACTTGAAGACAAAGCCCTTTTTGACACTTTTTGTTTACATGAAAACATTTTTTTTTTTTGCAAGAAAATTATGTTGAACCCCCAAACATTATATATATATTTTAAAGCAAAGGCCCTACAGATTAAAATGGTGGGTGTTGCATTTTTTTTTTCTACACAGTATTTGCGCAGCGATTTTTCAAACGCATTTTTTGGGTTAAAAAATACACTTTTTTTAATTTTAATGCACTAAAACACACTATATTGCCCAAATGTTTGATGAAATAAAAAAGATGATCTTAGGCCGAGTACATAGATACCAAACACGACATGCTTTAAAATTTCACACAAACGCGCATTGGCGACAAACTACATACATTTTTAAAAGCCTTTACAGGTTACCCCAGTAGATTTACAGAGGAGGTCTACTGCTAAAATGATTGCCCTCGATCTGACCTTCGCGGTGATACCTCACATGCATGGTGCAATTGCTGTTTACATATGACGCCAGACCGACGCTTGCGTTCGCCATTGGGCAAGAGCAGGGCAGGACAGGGGTGCTTTTTTTTTTTTTTTTTTTTTTATTAATTTTGCTTTTTTATTTTTAAATTGTTCCTTCCAAGTATTTTTTTTTTTTTTTATCATTTTTATTGTTATCTCAGGGAATGTAAATATCCCCTATGATAGCAATAGGTAGTGACAGGTACTCTTTTTTTGAAAAAACTGGGGTCTTCTAGACCCTAGATTTTTCCTCTGCCCTCAAAGCATCTGACCACACCAAGATCGGTGTGATAAAATGCTTTCCCAATTTCCCAATGGCGCTTTTTATATCCGGGGGGGGCATTCCCTCCCACTGCTTGTAAAAGCAGTCCAGAGGCTAATTAGCCGCTAGGATTGCTTTTACATGCAAGCCGGCCGCAGGCTGAAAAGAATGATACCAAGATGATACCTAAACCCACAGGCATCATTCTGGTATAAACATTCAAAGTCCAGCAACATACCAGTACGTTGCTGGTCCTTGTTGGACATGTATTGTAATCTTTTTATTTCATGCAGCCAGTTGGCTGAACGAAAAAAGAGATTGATCGGTGGGTATGCCCACCATTAGAATACCGCCCTTCATCCACCCACTTCTAATGATGGGCATACACGCACCATTTATATATGCCGAAGCATGGGGGCATCCTCCCGCAAAAAAGTTATGCCGCACACACATGGTCGGACTTTTCCACGGGCAAGCCTCCGTCGGAATTTCGACCGTATGTACGCGGCATTAGGAGCAAAATCGCTCCTCCGCCCCTGCTGCCCCAATGCTTCGGCATATTTGCTTTTTTTTTTTAACTGTGGTGGTGAAATCACCTCCTACAGCACTGGAGTCGCAGGGATCAGGCCTGTCTCTGCGAACGCTGCAGTTATGTGTGTTGTGTTTTGTAAGTGACAGTGATCGATCGATACTGCACTTGGGTGGCCTGGGCTGGACGGAGGGGCAAAACGCAGGTGCTAGCAGGTATCTGGGCTGATCCCGCTAACACTGCGTTTTTGGGAACCCTAAACTGCTGGGGACGCTAGTATAGATCTGATATTATACCACTAAGGGGGGTGTATGCTTCACGCGTGGGTGTTAGCGTTACTGGCACTAACCTGACGCTGCCTGGGGTGTGACTCAGACCCTCTCTGACGCTAAAACCTAATTGATATCACCCGCCGGGCGATCAGGGGGTTAAACCTTTATTGGGTTATATACACGGCGGGTGCCCTGACACTATAAAAAGCAAACTAACTAACCAGCGTCACCCGTAACACTTATATGGTGATCACTGGTGAAAGGGTTAACTAGGGGCAATCAGGGGGTTAAAACCTTTATTAGATAATATATGGGGGTACCTGACGCTATAAAAACCTGCGGCGAACCTAAAAAAAATTACCGGCTACCGATCTGCATCACAGACACTAAGACAGCGTTTAGAAAAACGATCGCTTAGTGACAGTGGTGATAGGGGGTGAAAGGGTTACCTGGGGGGCGATCAAGGGGGTTAAACCTTTATTAGATAATATATTGGGGTACCTGACGCTATAAAAACCTGCGGCGAACCTAAAAAAAATTACTGGCTGCCGATCGGCATCACTGACGCTAAGACAGCGATCAGAAAAATGATCTCTAAGCGACAGTGGTGATAGGGGGTGAAAGGGTTATCTGGGGGGTGATCAGGGGGTTAAACCTTTTATTAGGGGGGGTTAGGGGGCTACACTGGACCTAAGACTAAACTTTGGTGACACTTTTACAGTCACAAATGTCACTGATTGCAGTGACCATTTATTTAGTGATCACTGCAATCAGTGACACTGGGGCTGGGGGGGTGATCTGGGGTGTCTGGGGGGGCGATTTATGTCCCTATGTGTCCTGGTGTCAGTGTAGTGTTGTGTGCACTGACCTGATATCTTCTCTTGTACGGCGCTCGGTATATGTGAGCGCCGCACCAGAGATGACATCACTTCCTCCTGCTCCCTCTGTCTGACACAGACAGAGGGGGCATTTCTATTCGCCGGGAGCGATCGCAAGGTGGTGGCCAGAAACGAATGGCTGCCCCCTCATCCCGGAACGCTCCCGGACACTTAGCCACCGCTCACTGTATAGAAGGGGGGTCCGATTGGACCCCCCAACTGTACAAAGGCAATCACGTACACTCTACGTGATTGTGCCTGTCGGTGCCATTCTGCCGACGTGTATATATATACAGTGAGCGGTCGTTAAGTGGTTAATAAAAAAAGACTGCATTATGGCCACTAGATAATGACGGGAGCCAATCATAGTACAAACAATTTGGTAAACATTTGTGATGTTCATGCAAATGGTTTAGACGTCCACACAGCAAATGTTTTATACTGTATATAGACTCCATATAGTATTGATGGGTCATAAATTCTAAAAAAAACAACTGTATGCATTACCCTACACCTTAAACATTAGTTAGTACAAATAGATTTCACATTAAAAATATAGCTGATGACAGATTCACTTTAACACTGCCATAATCTATGAAGTCAAATCTAGTAGGTGACTATCCGCTGTCCCTTTCTTGTACACTTTTTTTTAACTTTCCTATCATACTCTTGCTTCTCTTCATCGCAGGGTGGACATGGAGAGGTGTAAGGAAGGGTGTCCCAGATTTCTAGCAGGCGATGTCCTGATAAATCATGGGCCATCAGGACGTCCCGGAAGTGGCAAATTTTGGTGGAATTCAGCCCAAAGGTACGAAAGCGAAGATCGTGGTGAAAGGAGATGTTGGCAGCTAGAGCCAGTAGACCAAAATACACATCATCCAGGGGGAAGGCAGGGATGGTGGACGAGGCTTTGAGGAGTTAGGGGACCAACTCAGCAGAGAAAAGGAATACCCCACCAGATACGAATGGGGGGTAGAAATCATATGGGAAGACACTGAAGAGAATGCTATATTTACCCCCAGCGATCCACTGGGCACCGTGACTGGCAGAATCCATGGATTTGGAGAGGAAACTTCTTTACGGAGGTGGAGATGTAGGAGACCAGAGAGTGGGGGTTCACAAACTCATCGTCGGCTGTCATGGAGGAAATATTTTGTGAGATGTAAAGAACTGTTTAGTTCATGCCGGTCATACACAAAAATTCCAAAACGCCAATCACCAAAGCAATGAAATGGGTCAAGGCAACCTGCCAGTACTTATAGGTTCAATAGATGTTTTTATTGGCTTGTGACCTTAAAGTGGTTGTAAAGGTTCAGTTGTTTTTTTATTTAAAAAAAAAAATAACAAACATGTCATGCTTACCTCCACTGTGCAGTTTTGTTTTGCACAGAATGGCCCCGATCCTCCTGTTCTGGGGTCCCACGGCGGCTCTCGCGGCTCCTTCCCGCAATAGATAACCCTCTCTGGGAAGCTCTCTCCCGAAGGGGTTACCTTGCAGGTGCGCTCCTGTGTCATACACTCGGCATCCATAGCCGCCGAGTGTATGACTCGACCTCGCCCCCCCGCGGCCGCATCATTGGATTTGATCGCAGCGGGAGCCAATGGCTGCACTGATATCAATCTATCCAATCAACGCCGAGACTCCGTGGAGAAGAGGAAGCGCAGAGCAGGTGAATGGGCTCAGGTAAGTAAACTAGGGGGGCTGGGGGGCCTGTGATTGCCAGGTGTTTTTTCACCTTAATGCATAGGATGTAACATTGTAAACGAAGTAACATTGTTTATAAACATTGATCAGACAGAGAGATACAAAGTAAAATTGTTTTTTAAACATTGCAAACTCCGCTCTGAAGAAGAGGAGATACCCTTCAAAACACTTCAGCTTTTTCTACTTCCCACAATTGTTACTGGCCAGCAGATCTCGCTGGATGAGGCAAATGGTGGACTTTATACAATTTGCTTGATTTCATCAGGGCACAAGTACCAGCATATGGATATCCCAGGGCCACTCACCATTTTTGCTGCAGGACCCCCTCTAATGTGGGCCCAATCTTCACCCATCACCACAGGCTTTACCACCAGGGCGTTAAAGGACTTGACTTGCCTGTAGGGGACCACTGCCCTGTATCTGTATAGCACCCTACCAGTTCACAAGGCAATATATGATTTCAAAAAGTCCCGTTATGCTGGGTCCATTGCCAACCTGCAATGTTAGAGGTCATCCCTGTGCAGAGTCTGGGTACCACTCATATGAACATAGAAAAACCATAGGATATGGATCCGCAGAGGCGGCTCTCTAATTAGGCAAATTAGGTGGTCGCCTAAGGCCTCGCACTCACAGAGGCCTCACAGCCACCTAACTTGTCTGTGCTTAATCACTGATGTTGACGCCGGCGGCTCCGCCTACCCCCGCTGGAACTCTGTGGCCCAGGGGCTGACTGACAAATCGGGTTCTGCCCGAGGAATAGCAGCTTCATCACGGAGCGTCCCAGTCCGGTGGCAGCAGGTGCTGGGAGAGGGACACTAGGGGCCTCTAGGTGATGGCAGCGGCCTCCTCCCCCCCGCTCTCTGGACCCTCCTTGTACTCCCTGGCTCCTCCCCCACATGCATGCTCCCTATACCCAAAAAGCAGGCAGCAACGTACCAGTACGTCTTTGCCTGCATGTAGTGCTGGGACAAGGTCATCCGGTGCCCAGAGTGAAGATGGCAAACACTCCGATAAACGTTCTCTGCTATTGGCTAGGATCGCTGATTGGTAGTCTGTTGGCTGCAGGTTTTCCAGCATTCTCGTCCAACAGAACCCGGCCAAACGGCTGGCTTCTGTCAGGCAGAGCGATATACACACGGACTGAATGTTAGCCAGTTTGTGTTTTTAACTGCCCGTTGTCTCCCGACATTTGGCCCATGTGTACCTGGTTTAACTGACACTTTGTGGGAACTGACTGCCACATCACCAGTGACACTAATACAGTGGCCAGTGCTAATAATATGCACTATCACGGTACTAATAATACTGGCAGGGAAGGGGTTAACATCTACGGGCAATCAAGGGTTTAATTGTGTGCAAAACAATGTGAAATCTGTGCTGCTTTTTACTACAGATCGATTTGTTTATTTTCCCTGCTTTGCAGGGAAAAGAAAAGAAAAATGATCATTCCCTCCATAAAGAGCCCTGTATTGATTGTCAACACAGAGTTCTGGGCTGTGATTCGCCACAGCGGACCAGCAGGTTGACAGTCTTCTGATGTGTCAAATCACAGGGGAGTAGGTGAGTGGGGGCATGTGCCCGAAACCCTGAAACAGGCAGCGATGTACACCTGTAGCTGCCACCCCCTCATAGTATATGTACTGTGACGGGTAGGGATGAGCTTTATGTTCAAGTCGAACATGAGTTCGACTTGAACATTGGCTGTTCGCCCGTTCTGCGAACAGCGAACAATTTGGGGTGTTTGCGGCAAATTCGAAAAGCCGCGGAACACCCTTTAAAAGTCTATGGGAGAAATCTAAAGTGCTAATTTTAAAGGTTAATATGCAAGTTATTGTCATAAAAAGTGTTTGCGGACCCGGGTCCTGCCCCAGGGGACATGTATCAATGCAAAAAAAAGTTTTAAAAACTGTCATTTTTTCGGGAGCAGTGATTTTAATAATGCTTAAAAAGAAACAATGAAAGTGAAATATTAATTTAAATTTCAAACCTGGGGGGTGTGTATAGTATGCCTGTAAAGCAGCGCTTGTTTCCGGTGCTTAGAACTGTCCCTGCACAAAGTGTAATTTCTGAAGGAAAAAAAGTCATTTAAAACTACTCGCGGCTGTAATGAATTGTCGGGTCCCAGCAATACAGATCAAAGTCATTGAAAATGCGTGGGGGTCCCCCAAAATTGGCTGAAATGAAATGTACTCCTGGTTTCAAAGGCACATAAACTCATATGTTACCCTATAATGAATTATTTAATTCATACAATTAAAATGAAAACCAAGGAGAGTAAAAAAGTTGTTACTCCAAAAGAGACATCCTGGATAGGGTTCATACTATAGTGTGGGTCGAAGGTGAACAAGTCAAAAGAGTAGAGACTTGCACCAAATCGAACCAGCGAAAACATTGTGACAAAAAAAAAAAAAGTAAAGGCCAAACCAATACTTATATATGTTAAAAGAATAAATGTGGGGTTATACTTGTAGCGATACCCCCAGCTAAGAGAGCCGCTGGTATGTTTTTCGGGCCTGTAACACACCGCTGTCAAACCCCCAGTAATTTTCTCTACCCTCCCTTGGCACACCTAGTAGGGGATGATAGGATTGTGAGACCTGTAGCTTTAGGTAACACAATCCGGCAACAAAGGCACACAGTGGTATTATATGGCTGACACTAACCGTCTCTTCTGCACAGTAATAACACCAAACAACTTGTCTGCTTAATCTTAATGCTTTTACTGAATGAAATAGATCAGCAGATAAAGAGTACACGTTAGTATATGCAGAGCCCTGCAATAAAAGGTATTCAGCAAATAAACAGATATACAATCCTGTACACATACAACTAACGGACCCCGCTTGCAGCTCCCCTCCCTTGTGGGCAAGATGGCGCCCAGCAGTGTCTAAACTTAGAAGTCAGGCCTGACTGTTCTATATGTAGGTTCCGTAGAGAAGGATCTTCGCTAGCAAATGGTGGTGCACTTTTTGAAGATAAATTTGTAATCCACAGGAATAGGTACTGGTAACTCGATGGATAACCGAAAGTGACTAAAGCTACTCAATGCACTGTCCCTCCAGCGTGCAAATGCAAACTCTAAACGGTGGGTCCTGAACAACAGACATCGGGCCTAGAGATCCTGTAATAATCTTTGAGCAGGTGCTCTCTCACCCAACCGGACCAGTCAGTGCCAGTATCTCCTGTAGCTGTGTCTCGGTACATGGATCCCACGACACCCGTGGTCTTCGATCCTCCTGGAAGTAGTAGATGAGACGTCCCTCGGGCTCCTCTGTGGAAATGGAAGGCTCCTTGGATACACAGGGCCTAAACTTCAGGCCCTGTCAGGAACAACAGAGTTCCACTTGCTGGGCGGGCGATGTCCAAAGAGACCGATTGCCGGCCCGCCCCCCAGTTAAATAGCCCACCCCAGCAGTCCTTGCATGGGGCAATGCACCCTGGGTGTCCTGCTGTACCCTGGGTACGGTAGTCTCTGGGTCCTTAAAGCAACACACCGCTACACACTCCCCCCACTTAAAATATTTGGTCCTCAAAGATACCATTAGCATTATCTTATTTACAAACCATACAGTTTATGGCTGCAAAGGAGCTTGGCAGGGGAATCTCCAACCAGGCTCGGTAAGGGAGATTGTCTTGCCCTCAGGTCATATTGGTGGAAGTGACCTGCCTAACTGTGCCAGAGAGTGAGCTGGGGTTGCCCTCCATCCAATGCACAGTGGAGGGGCCAAGTTTCTCTATTGTCCTTCTCGCAGTTACCACAGTATCTTCAGAGCATTCTCCCAGCTGAGTGTCAAGCCTCGTACACACGAACGAGTTTCTCGGCAAAAACCAGCAAGAAACTTGCTGGCAGAGATTTTTTGCCGAGAAATTCGTTCGTGTGTATGGTTTCTCGTCAAAAGCGACAAGTATCTCGACGAGAAAATAGAGATCCTGCTCTCTATTTTCTCGTCGAGATTCTCGTCGGCATGTTTCTCGACGAGAAAAGTGAGTGTGTGTACACTTACCTGTCCTCCCGGAAGCTCGCGCATGTTCGAAATGAATTCGACGCATGCGCGGTAGCTTCCTAGGCATACGTAGGGTATACCAAGATGGCGGCGACGGCATCGAATGTGACGAGCGCATGCTCGTCGTAGTCGATGACGTCACCGCGTACGCTCCATTCAAAGAACCGTGGGTTCTTTGAATCGAGCGTCTGTACACTCGGCCGGGACAAGTTTCTTGTCCATGAATCTCGTCGAAAAAACCGACATGTTTTTTTCAACGAGAATCTCGGCCGTGTGTACGAGGCCTAAGTTAGTTTTCGGGGAGGGCGGATAGTTCTCTTCACTCTTTGTTCTCTGAGGGCTAAGGTGTCAGATACTATGGGTTCTTCCATTGGGACAGGTGTAGTGGATCCTGCTGCTTCAAGGGCATCCAAATCAGGTGCAGAGAGGTACAAGGAGTCCCTTGGGTCTTCAGCTGGGATCGACTCTAAGGCATCTTCCCATTCTTCAGCCTGAGCACCAGACAGAATGAACTCGGCAGCTTCAGCATTTAAGGTGCCATTGATGGGGAATTTAGAGGATGAAGGAGCCGTAGTCATGGGTTCGGGTGCCTGAGACGGCCACAGCCAGTCAAGTTCCGGTTCCTCATTCTCACTTTGGTCTGTGACATCCATCTCTCCTGACAGAGTTGCTTGAGACCTGGTATGGGGTCTAGGGGTATGGGAGGTTGAAGGTAGCTCAAGGGAATCCGGAGTAGGAGGTATCTGAACTGCCTCCGAGAGGGGTAGTAAATGGTTCCTGTGCCAGGTTTTTAACACCCCCCACCTTCCCTTCTGGTTTCAACTGATACACTGGTAAGTCGGGCAACTTTCTACAAATCACATATGGTTCTGATTTCCATCTGTCTGCCAGCTTATGCTTCCCTGGGACACCCAAATTCCGCAACAGCACTCTGTCTCCTGGTTGCAAGTCATGAATCCGGACCTTGGAGGTCAAAATTCCGCTTATTCCGGGCTCCTCTCTGATCGGAAGTCGCTTGGGCCTTCTCATAGGCCAGTCTTAAGCTTTGCCGCAGCCTGTCCACGTATCCCTTGTGTGAAGCAGCCGATGTGTGGTCTATTGAAGTGCCAAAGGCCAGGCCTACAGGTAGTCTCGCTTCCCTACTGAACATTAGTCTGTAAGGGGAGTATCAGGTGGCATCACTAGTTGTGCTATTGTAAGCGTGCACTATGGCAGCTATATGCTTGCCCCAATGTTGTTTTTCCTCGCTGCTCAGGATCCCCAGCATATTCAACAAAGTTCTGTTAAACCGTTCCAGTTGGGCATCTCCTTGTGGGTGATAGGGGGTTGTGCAGGTCTTCTTTATGCCTAGGGAATCCAATAACTTCCGGATCAGTCGACTTTCGAAGTTCCTCCCTTGATCCGAGTGGAGGCGTTGAGGTAGCCTGTAATGTACAAAATACTTCTCCACGAGTATCTTGGCCACAGTGGAAGCCTTCTGGTCTTTAGTTGGAAAGGCCTGGGCGTATCGAGTGAAATGATCGGTTATCACCAGAACATTTCCATGTCCACTCAAATTAGGTTCCAGACAAAGAAAATCAATGCATACCAAATCCAAGGGCCCTTGGCTTTGTAGATGGCCCATTGGGACCGCTTGATGAGGCAGTGTCTTCCTTTTGTATGCAGCGAGCACATGAGTGACAGTATTCTTCCACTTCAACCTGCATACAGGGCCAGTAGAATCTGCTCCTTACGAGCTGAAAGGTTCTCTCTGCCCCCAGGTGGCCATGGTTGTCATGTAGAGCGGCCAAAACGGTCTTGCGGTGCTTTTCCGGCAGAAATAGTTGCCACTTGTCCTCCAGGTCATCAGAGGGGCCCCTTCGGTAGACCACCCCCTGATGCACCTGCAACCTGTCCCATTCTTCCAGCTGATCCCTTCTCATATCCTTCTTGGATAGTTTAGGCAAGTTCTCTTCGCCCATCTGGGTTACATCACAGTAATACTTGGGCACTCCAACCACAGAGACTCCAATTTCCTCCGCTCTGGATCCACCATTAGCCTGGAGCTCCACTCCCTCTGGGGTCACCTGAGTCCAATCTTCTGCAATGCAAGTGGGAGCATGAGATCTTCTGGACAAGGCGTCAGCATCTCGGTTTCCAGTCCCAGGCCTGTACTTCAAACTGAAATTGAACCCTGAGAGGGCGGCAAACCAACGGTGGCCAGTGGCATCCAGCTTGGCTGTGTTTAGAAGGTATGTAAGCGGGTTATTGTCTGTTTTAACCACAAAGTCAGCTCCATATAGGTAGTCCTTCAACTTGTCCACCACAGCCCACTTCAAGGCCAAAAATTCCAACTTGTGGGTGGGATAATTCTTTTCAGCTGGGGTTAAACTCCTACTCACATAAGCAAGGAGTCTTAGCTGCTCTTCATGCTCCTGATATAGTACTCCTCCCAGACCATCATGACTGGCATCCACGTGTAGCTCATATGGCTTCTTAGTGTCTGCGTAGGCCAGGACAGGGGCAGTGGTTAAACTCTTCTTCAATCTTGTGAAAGCCTCTTCACACTTCTCAGTCCATTGATCTTCTACCGACTCCCCCGGCTTCTTGGGGCCTGAGTCATCCTCCTCTCCTTCTGTCTTCAACAGCTCGTTCAGAGGCTTGGCAATTCTTGCAAATCCTTCCACAAACCTTCGATAGTAGGAACAGAACGCCAAAAATGACCTAAGCTCAGTCACTGTAGTGGGTCGCGGCCAGGAGATGACTGCCTCCAACTTGTCTGGATCTGTAGATACTCCCTCTTCAGACACTATGTGTCCCAGGTAATGGACTGAAGACTGGTAGAACTGACACTTTTCCAGAGAGTTTTAGTCCCTCATCACTGAGTCTCTTCAAGACCTTCTCCAGCCTCTCCTCATGTTCCTCCAGAGTCTTCCTGAAGACGATGATGTCATCTAGATATACTAGGACTTTGATGAGGTTCATGTCCCCCACTGTCTTCTCCATCAGCCGCTGGAAAGTGGTGGGAGCTCCTCACAGACCTTGAGGCATGCGGTCGAATTCATAGAACCCCACTGGGGTAATGAAGGCGGTCTTCTCTCTATCTTCCAGGTGCATTGGTATCTGGTAATACCCACTCTTCATGTCCATTACACTGAACCACTTGGCTCCAGACAGACTCTGTAGGGCATCCTCTATTCTTGGGGTGGTGTATTGGTCAGGGATTGTTCTCCTGTTGAGGGTCCTGTAATCTATACAGAGTCTCAATGACCCATTCCTCTTCCTGACCACCACATTCGGAGAGGCGTATGGGCTCCTGGATTCTCGGATGACACCAGTTCTCTTTAGCTCTGCTAGTTGTTCTTGCAAATCTTCCAAATCAGCCAGGCGGACTCGCCGGACTCTTTCCCTAAAAGGTTTGTCTTCTTGTAGATGGATCCTGTGAGTGGCACTTTTAGCACATCCCACATCAAACTCATCCTTTGAGAAGATCTTCTGCCACCTGGCCAACTGGGCCCTGGCCCTCTCCTTCCATGCCGGTGGTAGGGTTGTGTTCTCCAAACAGAGCTTCTCCAAAGTAGTTTCCCCTCCTTCTTCCTTCTCTAAGTCGGACAGGGCAACTGGGGTAGCAGGGTTTACTTGGCCCAACAGCATCCGGGCTGGGATCTTCACAGGGGTATCTGTGGTGTTTCTAATACTCACTGACACCCTGCCATTTTCCTTCTTCAGAACTCTGAGCGGGACTACCTCAGGGATGACTTCCAGTCCTGGGTTGGTATCCAGGGGGCCTGGTTCCAAGACCACAAAGGGGCCAGGTTGTTCACAGGTGAGCTTCACAGTGGCCCTCAGACAGGTTACTTCCCCAGGCTGCAGCACTCTTTTTCTTTTCCAGTCTCCAAACTTTCCCTACCCCTTCTTCTGGGGCCTTCTGTTCCAAGACCAATTGCTGATAGGCCAACTGCAACATAGGGTGGATTCTGGCTGTTGAGGTGCCCTGCTCTTGTGCTAGAGGGGCCAGTAGCCTCCTGACCAGGTCACTGTTTGTCCCTATTATGAGGGAACTTTTGTTGGCCCCTGGTGGATGAAATTAATGCTTTTGTTGTAACACTTGGGGTTAACCATTACAATTTAAAATTTACTAGTGATTGGAACAGGATCAGTATTATATATTGGACCTTACAATTGGGATTGAGGAAAGAGGGAGAGATTATCACAAAATTATTTAGAAACCCACTTCATCTAATAGTTTATTCCATACAAAGATGGAGTGTCACTTTTTTCAACCAAACTACCTATGTAACGTAAAACATCGGGAATACCTACGCACGAAAACATTGATTGCGTTACACATCACTGCGCATGCTGGAGTGAGTGGAATATTTCTTGGCCCATTATTAATGGGTATCTCTAAACTGAGGACCTGAAAGGACTTTTAAAGGGTCGTCCAATGAAAGTTTAGGGTACTAAATTTTGAGGCCATTTCATAGGCGCAGGTAATTCTAAGACTAATGCCGCATACAGACGATCGGAAATTCTGACAAGAAAAGTTCAATGTGAGCTTTTGGTCGGAAATTCCGACCGTGCGTAGGCTCCATCGGACATTTTCTGTCGGAATTTCCGACAACAAAAATTTGAGAGCTGGTTCTCAAATTTTCTGACCAGAAAAGTTCTTGTCGGAAACTCCGATCGTCTGTGTGCAATTCCAACGCACAAAAAAACACGCATGCTCAGAATCAAGCAGAAGAGCCGAACTGCCTATTAAACTTCATTGATCACGGCTCGTCGTACGTCTTGTACGTCACCGCGTCATTGACGGTCGGAATATATAATACCTGGTTCCTGGATCCAGAGGGGAGGAAGCTGTATCTTGGCGGAAGCACCCAGGCAGGGTACCAGGTGGTCTATCACATTTGGTGGCAGCAGTGGGATGCTTCCTGCAGTCTGGGACATTAAAGCCCCCACTGGAGCAGAAGAGGAGAGTTACAGATACCAGCCACTGTGGAAGAGGAATTCGTAAGGAGGGATGCAGGTGCAGCACAGAGGGCCAGGGCCAATGCAGGTCCTTCTGGGATGGTATGACTTTGTCTGCTAACTACTCTGGAAGAAAGAGCTGGACTGAGAGCAGCGCCTCCAGGGAAAAATTCCCCCCTCCATCCAGGAAAGGTACTGGTTGCAGTATAAAGTGTGAGTGCTGTTGTTGGTGGAACAACCACATGAGGAGTGGACAGCTGAGTTGGTCCAGGCAGAGATGCAGCTGGATAAGAGCTACAGAACCATCCAGTGGCATGTAGCCCAAGTGTGCCCTTGGATAGTGGACGACAGCCCAATGGAAGGCTTTGGCTATGGCGGCTTAGGGCTGCTGTACGGTAGACTGTCACAAGACCCTGACTTTGGGAGTGATCTAGGAGTAGTGTTTGGAGGAAATCATGGATTACAGAGACCAGTAGCTGAACATTTTGGAAGTGCTCTGTGCACAGGAAGATTTTGGGGTTTCTAGCCATTCGGAATTGGGAGCTGGAGATTGCCTACAGATGGCTGCTAGACTGCTCAGCAGCAGGGCTGGGCTCCCTTTGCTTGGGACTATCAGGAAGTACCAGTTGACAGCTCCTAAATCCCGGCTGAAGTGTCTGCAATGGGGCAGAGGTCTGATTGATCTCCTGGACTTAGGATCCATGACCAACACAACACCAATACTTGGCCTTTCTGAAACCCCATTGGTTGCCTCATGTTATAGAGGAGTGCCATAACAGTTGCCTCATTCTTTGGAAAGCATGTCACAGTTCTAACTGACAAGCCACTTTTATAGCTGACACATACTGCTAACTGATAGTCCAACTAATACAACTCACCTTGGCAGTTTGGTTTGTCATTGTAATACAATTCCTTTAAACTTACTGTATTTATTGGCGTATAACACTCTCACTTTTTTACCCTGAAAATAGAGGGTAAACTGTGCCTGCGTGTTATACGCAGGGGGCTGTGGAAAGTTTTTTTCCTGAAACTTTCCTCAAAGTTAGGGTGTGTGCTATACGCCTGTGCGTGTTATATGCCGATAAATACAGTAATTTTACAGCTAGTTTCCATTTTGTGTCAATAAGATGTGGAAATTAATAAAAAAATGTTGTAGAATGTAGATCCGAGAAGTTTATGATTACCTTTGGAGATTAATAAGGAATTCATTCAATAATAGAGGAAATTTGACCATCATTTATGAGATTTTATCTTCTTCTATATCAACTGCAGGTTTAGGCATCTGAGGATACAAGGTTTGGATATATAACCCCATTTATATTTACTTTGGTTGAACTCCATTGAAATGTCTTTTTTTTTTTTTTTTTTTATCTCAACCTGATATACTACTATGTAGAAGGACTCTGCTCCTTTCTCTAACTCTCCTCTCCTGAGATACTTTGCACTGCTGAAGAACTCTGCTCCTTCCGCTATAACTCTCCTATCCTGAAATACTCTGCTCTGCTGGAGGACTCTGCTCCTTCCTCTATAACTCTCCTCTCCTTAATACTCTGCACTGCTGGAGGACTCTGCTCCTTCCTCTATAACTCTCCTCTCCCGAAATACTCTGCACACCCGGAGGACTCTGCTCCTTCCTCTATAACTCTCCTCTGCTGAAATACTCTGCTCTGCTGGAGGACTCTGCTCCTTCCTTACTCTATAACTCTCCTAGAGTCATAAGTTTCCAAAACTGAAATACTCTGCACTGCTGGGAATGCCGAGTTGCTCCCTGTGTTGGGATCACATACACAATACACATATTTATGAAGGAAGATCGGACACATTGGAGGAGGAAGTTCTTATATTTTAATGAAAAATGTTGCTTTCAGTTACAAGAATGCGGTCCGGACACATTGTTAGATTGTACAGATATGACTTGTGTCTGAAGGACAACAGCAAGATACAGTTCTACTGATCACTGTCAGTGATAAACCGTAAAGAGAACATTTTTTAACCCATACTCATTGAAATCTTATGATAATTGGTCCTTTAAAGCATAGCTCGGCCTTTTTAATAAACATGATTATTTAATTCAGGGGATAAAATCACCAACTTTTATATAGTATTTGTTCCTTTATTTTCTTTACATCTGTGGAAGCTTTTAGGTAATAGATGGTGTTCAGTGATATATAGTAACAAAACAACGCGTTTCGTGGGTCTGAACACTCCTTGAGGACAGATGTTGTATATATTCAGTTTCCAAAATTGATCCAGCAGCAAAAGGTTTTGCCTATTTAGGATACTGTATCACTCACATAAACTTCATATATGTTTGGTATTTGTGCTCTTGGCATCCTTACACGAATATACACAAAATTCAAGCCCTGATGAAAAGGGAGTGATCAGACCCTCGAAACATGTTGGAAGTTTTAGTCAATTATTTTATGAATGTTAATTTCTTTGGACTCCTTTGTGGTTTAGAGCTCTTCACGTGATCTTTCTCTTTCAGCAATAAGAATTTGACAAGGGTTCGAACCCTTCCACACACCATCCAAAATGAAAAAAAAAAAAAACAGATGTTGGCTATGCATGCACTTTAAAGTGACCCTGTCAACGGGTTAGAAAATCAAAAACGTATTACCCTGTAAGGAAAACAGCTTTAAAAACGTACCTGTTCATCGACCATTTTGAAGGAACTTCACTATGTAGTAGAACACCCGGTGTTGATCTTCTCAACTCGTTGGGTTGGTCCAATAACGATTTCCCCTATTGACTGCTGTGGTTCCTCCTGCTGACCCCTAGTCACTGCAGGACATAATATTGACGTAGGAGTCTTTTGGAGGAACCACGGTAGCCAGAAGCGGACATGTTATTCTACACACCCGGAGGTGTGGGGTAGGATCCATCCCGGGAGCTGTGCTACAGAGCAAATTTCTGCAAACTGGCCAACAGACAGTTAAGTATGGAGGATTTTTTTTATCACAGGGTAGTGTTTTGGACTTTTTCTAGACCCCTGACAGGGTCACTTTAACATTCAGCTTGTTGCTGTGTGGTAGACACATTGGTATAAAGACAACTATAGTAAGCAACAGACATGCACACCCCTTTTATTACATTTCTCATTGAGAACAATTAGACACGTCTAGAGCTTCATAGAGCTAAAGTGATCACAAATACTATTTAAAAAGTTGTGGGGCCTGGGCTTACAATTAGACATGTGCACTGCTGAAAAATTCAGAATTTCCAAAAAAACGAATAAAACAAATTTTTCGAATTTCCGAAAAAAGCCCAAAAAAAAAAAACGAAAAAAAAGAATTTCCAATTTTCGGAAATTCAAAAAATTCGGAATTCTACTTTTGAATTTAAGAAATCCAAAAATTCGTAAATCCGAAAATTCGGAAAATCAAAAAATGCGAAAATCCGGAAATTGAAAAATGTCTCTAAATTCGTGAAAAACAAATTTCTCTAAATTCGTGAAAAACGAATTTAGAAACTAAACAAATTGCACATGTCTACGTACAATATGAACATATTCAGGAAGGCAGATTTGCGTTTCTAAGTAGGACTTTCCCAGAAGTCCTAGAAAAAGCCATGCAAGCAATGTATGGGGTTAGGTCAGCACCAGGTAATAAAGCTGTAACAATAACTTATATGGAGCACTGTCCCTGATAATGATTATGTTGTCCTGGAAGGAGATGATGGCAAGGTGGTCAAGTGAAGAACACCCAGCAGTCATCATAAGTTAAAAGGGGCCTTTTTATATTGAAGCTACAATAGATATAGGATCGCTAATAATATTGGACCAAAGACTGTGAAACTGTTGTCTGGTAACTCTTGAAATCTACAATATGTAGATAGTAGGACCAAAAATTGGCTTACATTCTTTGAAGTCCATGGAGCCCATCTTATTTTATGGTAACGGTTCAGGATGGTCATGGGAACAGGTGTCCAGGCACAGCATAGGGTTCTTTAGGAAAGGCTGAGCATAATTTTTAGCCACAGCATACCCAAGTAATGCTGCTCACCATTGGGGCTGCTGTTAGAAATAATGGGGCCCCGTACAGCCTTCAGATGGGGGCCCCCCACCCACCAAGGTGCACCAACGCCACGAAAATGAAAAAAAAGTTTCTCCTGGGACCCTGCGTTGACATGAGGGGGCCCAGGGAAATGTAATTTAAGCCCTGGTAAGCAAGTAGGAGTGGGGGGGGGGGGTTGCTCTAGTAAAATCTATTTATTCATTTAGGCAGAAATGAACAATAAAGCCACCCCGGGCCCCCCTATTTAGCTGATTAGGCCTGGGCCCCGTACAACAGGACCAGTTGTACTGCCTCATCAGCGGCCCTGTGCACCATATATAAACCTTTATGGTTACCAATTAGGTGAGCCTGATAAGTGCCAATTTTGCAAATGGACTCAAAAAATGTATAAAGACTTATTTTTTTATTTTTGTAGAGAGTTTACAGCCGTGGCCAAAAAGTTTTGAGAATGACACAAATATTAATTTTCACAAAAAGTCTGCTGCCTCAATTTTTAGAATGGCAGTTTGCATATACGCCAGAAGAACTGCAATCATTTCAACGTCCCTCTTTGCCATAAAGATAAACTTAATCCCCAAAAAAACATGCCCAATGCATTTCAGCCCTGCCACCAAAGGACCAGCTGACATCATGTCAGTGATTCTCTTGTTAACACAGGTGTCAATGTTGACGAAGACAAGGCTGGATATCACTCTGTAATGCTGATTGAGTAAGAATAACAGATTGGAAGCTTTAAAAAGGAGGGTGGTGCTTGAAATCATTGTTCTTCCTCTGCTAACCATGGTTACCTGCAAGGAAATACGTGCAGCCATCATTGCTTTTCACAAAAAGGGATTCATAAGCAAGGATATTGCTACTGCTAAGATTGCGCCTAAATCAACCATTTATCAAGTCCTCAAGAATTTCAAAGAGACAAGTTCAGTTGTTGGGAAGAAAGCTTCAGGGCGCCCAAGAAAGTCCAGCAAGCACCAGGACCGTCTCCTACAGTTGATTCAGCTGCGGGATCAGGGCACCACCAGTGCAGAGCTTGCTCAGGAATGGCAGCAGGCAGGTGTGAATACATCTGCTCACACAGTGAGGAGAAGACTTTTGGAGGATGGCCTGGTGTCAACAGGGCTGGTGCAAGGAGTTTTGACACCTTGGGCGAAACCTAATTGTAAAATGTAACGGCACCCCAAGTATGAGAGGGGTTAAAGCTGTTTAGGATATTCCCTTTCCGAACACCAAGGCAGCTACCGACACTCCAGTCAGGCGAACAAGACCCATGGCCTGGATTCATTAACATTACAACAGGCAGACAGGTGGTTGGAGGTGATAACATTAGCATCTTTCAACTAACATGTTGATTTCAGAATCAAACAACCAGTAAATAGTCTTTTATTGATATCCTGGGGAATATTGTGGATAAATATCACTGTCCCATTCCAAGTAATCCAAGACATATTTTTAATGTCTGTTATTTTCTTGCTTACCCTATGCCCCTAATGGACATAGGGAGATTTAGACATAAGAGGTGCATGGGGATCTGAAGCAAGGGTATCCCATACTTTCTAAGGGATTCTGGGTTCTCCCGGGCCCTCCCATTACACTAATTTTGCCACCCCCCTGGCTCCACTCCCCGTTTCCTGCCCATGTATACCCCACTTTTTTAATGAAGCGCCCAAATGCAGCCCCATCAATGCAGCCTCACCAGGGCCCATCAATGCAGCCTAACCAGCGCCCATCAATGAATGTTTGCTTGCTTCCAATAATTCGGGAGTCGGGACACAGACACAGTCCTCCGCCGCCGCTGCGCCTCTGACACTATGTGTGAACAGAGTGGCTGCTGCCTACTGATGCTTAGTTGCTTGCTGCAAAAAGAAGAGAGTAGGAACACCAGTAGCCGGGCGCCCTAGGCGGCTGCCTAGTGGTAGCACCAGCCCTGGGTGTCAAGAAGGGCAGCAAAGAACTCACTTCTCTCCAGGAAAAACATCAGAGACAGACTGGTATTCTGCAAAAGGTACAGGGTTTGGACTGCTGAGGACTGGGGTAAAGTCATTTTCTCTGATGAATCCCCATTCCGATTGTTTGGGGAATCCGGAAAAAACCTTGTCCAGAGAAGAAAAGGTGACCGCTGCCATCATGTCCTGTGTCATGCCAACAGTAAAGTATCCTGAGACCATTCATGTGTGGGGTTGCTTCTCAGCCAAGGTAGTGGGCTCACTCACAATTTTGCCTAAGAACACAGCCATGAATAAAGAATGGTACAAAAATATTCTCCTAGAGCAACTTCTCCCAACCATCCAAGAACAGTTCGGTGAAGAACAATGCCTTTTCCAGCATGATGGAGCACCTTGCCATAAGGTAAAAGCAATAACTAAGTGACTTGGGGAACAAAACATCGAAATGTTAGGCCCATGGGCAGGAAACTCCCCAGACCTTAATCCCTTTGAGAACTTGTGGTCAATCCTCAAGAGGTGGGTGAACAAAGAAACCCCCCACAAATTCTGACAAACTCCAAGCATTGATTATGCAAGAATGGCCTGCCATCAGTCAGGGTGAGGCTCGGAAGTTGAGTGACAGCATGCCGGGGCGAGGTCTTGAAAAAGAAGGGTCAACTCTGCAAATACCGATTGTTTGCATTAACTTAATGTAATTGTCAAAAAAATCCTTTGAAATGCTGGTAATTATACTTCAGTATACCATAGTAACATCTGACAAAAAGATCTAAAATCACTGAAGCAGCAGACTTTGTGAAAATTTAAATTTGTGTAAATTTTCAAAACTTTTGGCCACGGCTGTATACCAACCAGGGGGGAACACCAGAAATTGAATTTTTCACTTTGTTCTGCAACTTTCCATTTGAACGTTTATAAATTAGACAAGAGTGTTGTGCCTGATCGGAAACAATTATTTGTTTGATCTTTATAAAAAAAAGGCCCCTTTAAGTATCCCTTCCCAGAATTCATAGCAAAAGCCGCTTAAGCAAGAGGTGCGCACCGGTTGGCACCGCGCAATGAAGTCGTAACAGTAATTTATAGCGAGCTCTGTCGCTGATAAACATGACTTCATCCTGGCACTTGTGTATGGCAAAGCAGCAGCAATATGATGAGCAGCCAGCAGATACAAAAAAAGAAAAAAAGAAAACCTTTATAGTGATCACTGTCACTGATAAATTATGAAGACGCAAGGAGCCCTGTGACTAGTTGGTAGGTGGGATGTAGAAAGGGTCCAGCATTGAGCTCTGGCAGCCTATAGGTGCATGTTGATTTGACAAAATCCCCCGATCTAGAAATTCCTTTGGACCTCCCAAACCTCCCCACTCAAGGCGTTGGCTGCTCCCACCAGGGTCCAGGTGAAGAGGGCGATCTGCTTGCGCAGCTCGCTGCTGTCAATTTGGTCCCGGCTGAGCTGTTCCATCAAGGCTTCCAACGTGTGATCACCTCGCCCAATGAGGATATGGCGGTATGGGTAATTGATGGCGGACACATACTGGGACAGGAAGTAGAACTCCACCTTCAAGAGAAAAAACACAAGAGTGAGTAGATACTATGAGGCTATACATTCCAAGTGCCTGTGGGACTTTAAATGAGCTTCAACTCAATTATATAATTAAATGACTTTTAAAAATAATTTAACCACCTACGGACTGCCCGTAGTCATTATACGGCGTCCTGTCACGTCCACAGCCTGGAGCCAACAGAGGGAAAGATGGCCCCCCCACTCGGCTCTATAGCATTGGATGGCGGAAGCGACGTCAAACGTCACTTCCACCCAATGCTCTTAACCACTTCAGCCCCGGACCATTTTAGCTGGTTAAAGACCAGGCCCCTTTTTTGCGATTCGGCACTGCGTCGTTTTAACTCACAATTGCAGGGTCGTGCGACATGGCTCCCAAACAAAATTTGATGTGCTTTTTTTTCCCACAAATAGAGCTTTCTTTTGGTGGTATTTGATCACCTCTGCGGTTTTTATTTTTTGCGCTATAAACAAAAATAGAGCGACAATTTTACTTTTTGCTATAATATCCCCCAAAAATAGGGGGAGGGGGGAGAGGGGGGAGAGGGGGGAGAGAGGGAGAGGAGAGAGGGGGAGAGAGGGGGAGAGAGGGGGAGAGAGGGGGAGAGAGGGGGGGAGAGGGAGGGAGAGAGGGGAGGGATAGAGGGAGGGATAGAGGGGGGAGAGGGAGGGAGAGAGGAGGGGAGAGGGAGGGAGAGAGAGGGGGGGAGAGGGGGGGAAAGAGAGGGAGAGGGGGAGAGAGAGAGGGGGGGAGAGAGGGAGAGAGGGGGAGAGAGGGGGAGAGAGAGAGAGGGAGGAGAGGGAGAGAGAGGGAGGAGAGGGAGAGAGAGGGAGGAGAGGGAGAGAGAGGGGGAGAGGGAGAGAGGAGGGGGAGAGGGAGAGAGAGGGGGGAGAGGGAGAGACAGAGGGGGGGGGGAAGGGGAGAGAGAGGGGGGGGGAGGGAGAGAGGGGGGAGGGAGAGAGGGGGGGAGAGGGAGAGAGGGGGGGAGAGGGAGAGAGGGGGGAGGGAGAGAGGGGGGAGGGAGAGAGAGGGGGGAGGGAGAGAGGGGGAGGGGGAGAGAGGGGGGAGGGAGAGAGAGGGGGGAGAGGGAGAGAGGGGGGAGGGAGAGAGGGGGAGGGAGAGAGGGGGAGGGAGAGGGAGAGAGAGAGGGGGGAGGGAGAGAGGGGGGAAAGGGAGGGAGAGAGGGGGAGTAGGAGAGAGGGGGAGAGAGAGGGGGGAGAGAGGGGGGAGAGGGAGAGAGAGAGAGGGGGGAGAGGGGGAAAGGGAGGGAGAGAGGGGGAGTAGGAGAGAGGGGGAGAGAGAGGGGGGGAGAGAGGGGGAGAGGGGGGAAAGGGAGGGAGAGAGGGGGATAGGGGGAGAGGGAGAGAGGCGGAGAGAGAGGGGGGGAGAGGGAGGGAGAGAGGGGAGAGAGAGAGAGGAGAGAGAGAGGAGAGAGAGGAGAGAGAGAGGGGGAGAGGGGGAGGGAATTTTCGAGCAAAAAATACTGATTTTAACTTGCAAACAACAAGTGTCAGAAATAGGCCTGGTCCAGATGTGGTTAATTGGAGTTCCATAGCTTATACACAAATACTGATGTTAAAATTTCATAGAATACCAATCAAATGGCAAGATCAGGTGCCCCTCACTACTCGATGCGTTTTGTGAACATAATTCACTTCCTCAGGAGTACATGCTACTGACTAGGGATGAGCTTTGAGTTTGAGTCGAACTCATGTTCGACTCGAACATTGCCTGTTCGCCCGTTCGCCGAATAGCGAACAAATTGGGGTGTTCGCGGCAAATTCGAAAAATCTATGGGAGAAATCTAAAGTGCTAATTATAAAGGCTTATATGCAAGTTATTGTCCCAAAAAGTGTTTGGGGACCCGGGTTCTGCCCCAGGGGACATGTATCAATGCAAAAAAAAGTTTTAAAAACGGCCGTTTTTTCGGGAGCAGTGATTTTAATAATGCTTAAAGTGAAACAATAAAAGTGAAATATTCCTTTAAATTTCGTACCTGGGGGGTGTGTATGATATGCATGTAAAGTGGCGCATGTTTCCCGTGTTTAGAACTGTCCCTGCAAAAAATGTAATTTTTGAAAGAAAAAAAGTCATTTAAAACTCATTCGCGGCTATTAATGAATTGTCGGCTCCCGGCAATACATACAAAAGTCATTGATAAAAAAAAAAAAAAAAGCGTGGGGGTTCCCCAGAATTCAATTACCAGGCCCTTCAGGTCTGGAATGGATATTAAGGGGAACCCCGCCGCAAATTTAAAAAAAAATGACGTGGGGTTCCCCCAAATATCCATTCCAGGCCCTTCAGATCTGGCATGGATTTTAAGGGGAACTCCACCCCAAATTTAAAAAAAAATGGTGTGGAGTCCCCCTAAAAATCCATACCAGACCCCTTATCCGAGCACGCAACCTGGCCGGCCGCAGGGGAAAAGGGGGGGACGAGAGAGCGGCCCCCCCTCCCTCCTGAACCGTACCAGGCCACATGCCCTCAACATGGGGAGGATGTCCCCATGTTGATGGGGACAAGGGCCTCATCCCCACAACCCTTGCCCGGTGGTTGTGGGGGTCTGCGGGCAGGGGGCTTATCGGAATCTGGAAGACCCCTTTAACAAAGGGGACCCCCAGATCCCGCCCCCCCCTATGTGAATTGGTAAGGGGTACATTGTACCCCTACCATTTCACAAAGAAAGCGTAAATTAAAAAAAAAAAAAAAACACACAAACACCTTGAAAAAGTCCTTTATTAAAAAAAACAAAAAAAAAACATTCCAGCGGTGAAATCCAGTGTCCCACGGCGATCCCGATGTCCAGCGCTGTCCTTCATTGGTTGTGCCTGAGCGGACCTGATGGGGAACTCCCTCTCAGTGTTTTAAATGTATAGACCCGCCCCTTCTAAAGTTCCCCATCAGGTCCGCTCAGCGGACCAGATGCGGAACATGAGAAGGGGCGGGTCTATACATGTATTACCAAAGTGAGAGCAGTTCCCCATCAGGTCCGCCCCCTCGGTATGTCGGACCCGCCTACGTCATTGGCTTGAGCGGGGAACTTCCTTCACTGTGTAATTTAAATTTACATAGTGAAGGAAGTTCCCCGCTCAAGCCAATGACGTAGGCGGGTCCGACATACCGAGGGGGCGGACCTGATGGGGAACTTCTCTCACTTTGGTAATACATGTATAGACCCGCCCCTTCTCATGTTCCGCATCTGGTCCGCTGGGGTTCCCTTTGTTAAAGGGGTCTTCCAGATTCCGATAAGCCCCCCGCCCGCAGACCCCCACAACCACCGGGCAAGGGTTGTGGGGATGAGGCCCTTGTCCCCATCAACATGGGGACATCCTCCCCATGTTGAGGGCATGTGGCCTGGTACGGTTCAGGAGGGAGGGGGGCCACTCTCTCGTCCCCCCCTCTTCCCCTGCGGCCGGCCAGGTTGCGTGCTCGGATAAGGGGTCTGGTATGGATTTTTAGGGGGACTCCACGCCATTTTTTTTTTAATTTGGGGTGGAGTTCCCCTTAAAATCCATGCCAGATCTGAAGGGCCTGGAATGGATATTTGGGGGAACCCCACGTCATTTTTTTTTTAAATTTGCGGCGGGGTTCCCCTTAACCACTTCCCGCCCAGTCAATAGCATATTGACGTCCGGGAAGTGGTTCTGTTATCCACACTGGACGTCATATGACGTCCTGCGGGATAACAGCCGCCGCGCACCCGGGGGGGCGCGCATCGCGGCGATCGGTGGAGCGGTGGGTCAGTCTGACCCACCGCTACACTGATCTCGGTAAAAAGCCTCCGTCGGAGGCTTTTTACCATGTGATCAGCCGTGTCGAATCACGGCTGATCAGGAAGTAAACAGGAAGAGCCGTTGATCGGCTCTTCCTCACTCGCGTCTGACAGACGCGAGTAGAGGAGAGCCGATCGGCGGCTCTCCTGACAGGGGGGGTTCGCGCTGATTCTTTATCAGCGCAGCCCCCCCTCGGATACCCACACTGGACCACCAGGGAAGCCCCCAAGGACCACCAGGGAAGCCCTAAGCATGTGGATGGCCCCCATGGCCATCCACATGTAGTAAAAAAAAAAATATGTAAAAAAACATAAAAAAATATGCCAATCAGTGCCCACACATGGGCACTGACTGGCACAATCATGCCAAGAAAATAATGTGTGGTGGCTGGCATTGCTAGGCAGCAGTGTCACCAGTGCCACCTACTAGTGTCCATCAGTGCCACCTATCAGTGCCCATCCGTGCCCATCTGTGCCCATTAGTGCCCACCTATCAGTGCCCGTCCGTGCCACCTATCAGTGCCACCCATAAGTGCCCATCAGTGCCGCCTAAAAGTGTCCATCAGTGCCGCCTATGAGTGCCCATCAGTGCCACCTATGAGTGCCCATCAGTGCCGCATACCAGTGCCACATATCAGTGCCCATCAGTGCCGCCTATCAGTGCCCATCATCAGTGCCCATCAGTGCCACCTCATCAGTGCCACCTCATTGGTACCACCTCATCGGTGCCCATCAGTGTCGCCTTATCAGTGCCCTTCAGTGCTGCCTTATCAGTGCCCGTCATTGAAGTAGAAAAGGTACTTATTTACAAAAAAAATTAACAGAAACAAAGAAAAACATAGTTTTTTTAAAAATTTTCGCTCTTTTTTTATTTGTTGCGCAAAAAATAAAAATCGCAGAGGCGATCAAATACCACCGAAAGAGAGCTCTATTTGTGGGAACAAAATGATAAAAAATTTGTTTGAGTACAGTGTAGCATGACCGCGCAATTGTCATTCAAATTGCGACAGCGCTGAAAGCTCAAAATTGGCTTGGGCAGGAAGCTGTATAAGTGCATGGTATTGAAGTGGTTAATATCCATTCCAGACCTGAAGGGCCTGGTAATTGAATTCTGGGGAACCCCCACGCTTTTTTTTGTTTTTATCAATGACTTTTGTATGTATTGCCGGGAGCCGACAATTCATTAATAGCCGCGAGTGAGTTTTAAATGACTTTTTTTCTTTCAAAAATGACATTTTTTGCAGGGACAGTTCTAAGCACGGGAAACATGCGCCACTTCACATGCATATCATACACACCCCCCAGGTACGAAATTTAAAGGAATATTTCACTTTTATTTTTTCATTTTAAGCATTATTAAAATCACTGCTCCCGAAAAAACTGCAGTTTTTAAAACTTTTTTTTGCATTGATACATGTCCCCTGGGGCAGGATCCGGGTCCCCAAACACTTTTTAGGACAATAAATTGCATATTAGCCTTTATAATTAGCACTTTAGATTTCAAACGTTCAAGTCCATTGTATTTAATAGGGTTCTAAAGTTCACACGAACATTTTGTCTGTTCGCAGGTTCTGGTGCGAACCGAACAGGGGGGTGTTCGGCTCATCCCTGCTACTGACATGGTATCTTAAGACCCCCCAAAAAATATATAAAAAAGGTATTTTTTTTTCCATGCAAAAGGGGTTTTTTTTTTTGGCGGTATTTTATCACCGCTGGGTTTTTGTATTTTTATTATAGAAACGAAAAAAGACCAACATTTTTTTTCCCTAATTAGATTTTCTAGTTTCTGTTATTAAATATATCCGATAAAAAGTTTAAAAACTCAAATTATTTAAAAAATGTAGGCCAAATTGTATTCTGCTACATGTCCGGTACAAAAAAAAAAAAGTATAGTTATATGACGTCGTCCCAGAACGCGCGCCCCCGCACCGTTTTGCTAGGACACGGTGCGACCCCAATCTCTGTAAAGAGCCACGGCTCTTTAACCATGCGATCGTCTGTGTCCAATCACAGCCGATCACATGTAAACACGGAAGTGACGATAATCGGCTCTCATTACCTCACATTGACAGAGTGTGTGGCGAGGAGAGACCATCAGCGGCATCTCCTCCCAGGGGACATCGAGACATGTAATCAGGGCACTGATCATCAGTGCCCTGATTACGATACAGCGCCACCAGTGCCAGCAATCAGTGCCCACCAGTGCCAGCAAACAGTGCCCATTAGTGATGCCAGCCAGTGCTGCCCATCAATGCCACCCATCAATGCCCAGCAATGCTGCCTATCCGTGCCGCCTATCAGTGCCCACCAGTGCCGACTATCGGTGCCCATAAGTGTGGCATATTAGTGCCTCATCAGTGCCACCCATCAGTGCTGCCTATCCATGCCACCTATCATTCCTCACCAGTGCCGCCCATCAGTGCCCATAAGTGTGGCATATTAGTGACTCCTCATCAGTGCCGCCTCATCAGTGCCCATCAGTATATAAGAAAATTTACTTATTTACAAAATTTTATAACAGAAAGGAAAAAAGCTCAATTTTTTTTTTCAAGATTTTCTGTTTTTTTTCATTGGTATCGCAAAAAATAAAAAGACCCCAGTGGTGATTAAATACCACCAAAAGAAAACTATGTGTGAGAAAATTATAAAAATGTCATATGGGTACAGTGTTACATGACCGCGCAATCGTCATTCAAAGTGTGACAGCGCTTGAAAAATTGGCCTGGGCAGGAAGGGGGTGAAAGTGCCCGCAGGCAAGTGGATAATTTTATTTTTAAATGTAGTGTAGCGGGTATGTACTTTCCCGGGTGTAATTTAAACTTGGCAGAGACATCAGTGATGTGTAATTCCCTGCAGCCCAGCAGGTGGCGCTGTCGCCCTGGGCTGGGGTTGAATCATTGCTGTGTGCTGTGCCTCCTTTTTGTCCTTCCTCGGCAGCGGTATGGTGGGGCGGGGAACCCGCCGTGCTTGCTGAGAGAGGGTATAAAGGGGCCGGCCATCTTTGTCACGGGGTCGAGTCCCAGGCACCTTCAGCCTGTGGACGGTGGTTCGTGTCGATTCTCTAGGCGGGCCTAGGCCTAGAGGACAGCCGGAGGTCGTGTTCCATCCCAGGCACCTTTAGCCTGGGGTGAGGTACTCGGATGGAGGTCTGGAGCTTAGTGCCCAACACTGAGTTCCGCGAGGGAAGGAGATCCTAGGGAACCCTGGGAGTGGGTACCCGAATCCGGAAGGCGTAATGGACCGGGGGGAGCTCCTCACTTGAAGACCCGGTGCAGCATATTGCCAGTGACGCCAGGAAGGAAATACCCCCCCCCCCCGCTCGGAGACCGCAACCCACTTTCAGGGAGGAAAGTGGAGAACACATTGTGTGTGGGCCTACTCGCATCCACACCTCCTTTCCTGTTCTGTTTCTACAAGGGAGTTCAACTGATTGTGTTCATTCGAGAAGAATAAAGGAGTGTTGAACTTTAATGGTGTGGGGCTCATTTCCTGACAGACATTGTTCAAGGTGACTCTTGGAGGGAGGATCCAGGTGCACAGCACTGACCCGAAGGTAAAAGAACTTTGTTTATATCACACGGACACCTGTGGTGAAGGCCAGGCGTAGTGTCCCCACTCCCTTCCTCTCTGGAGGTACCCCTAGACAAGAGACAGACGAGCTGAAGAATAAGAGGGGAGTGAGGAGGGCGCTACAGTAGTTTTTCCCCAAAAATTGCATTTGAAAAATCTCTGCGCAAATACCGTGTGACATAAAACAAATTGCAAAACAATTTATTCTCTAGGGGCCATATAGAATGTTTGGGGGTTCTAAGACATTTTCTAGCAAAAGAATACTGATTGTTACACAAAAAAAGTGCCAGAAAAACCCGGAGCTGAAGTGGATATAGTGTTTGTAGCCAATAAAGGATTTATTTTGAAAGAGCACTCCGAGCTGCCGGCTTTACTTGGCAAAGAGATCATGTCCTATACGGAGAAACAGCGTTACTCACCCTCATGATCCGCACGTTGAAGTACTGGATCATCTTCTCGTTGTGAAGGTCTGAATTTGCAATTGCCGTCTTCAGTCTGTCCGTTGCTCGCACATAATCCCCGCGTGCCGAGTACAACCAGGAAAGGGTTAGACCCTGTGGCTGAAAGACACACAAAGCTTTATGGTAACCCTTTGTCCAATGGTAATAATGTGTGGTCACTTGACCGTCCTGTAGGAGCACAAACTGACCGAAACATTTTGCGTGCCATTCTTCTCTATAACTACCATTACTGGAAGAAAACACTCACCGGGCACTTTATTAGGTACACCTGTTCAATTGCTTTGTAACACAAATTGCTAATCAGTAGACATGTGCAATTCGTTGAGTTTTAAATTCGTTATTCGCCAAAATTTGTTAGTTCATAAACATACGAATGAACGAACGGTTTACTAAAATTACCAACGAAAAACGAATTATCGAAAAGAACGAATATGGAAAATACGAGATTATTAAATTAGAAACAGCGAAAATACGAAAGAGTGAAAAAACTAAAACATAGAAACAACGAAAATACCGAAGATTCAAAATAACGAAAATCAAAATGAACAAAAAAAAAAAAAACTCAAAATTACGAATATTCGGAAAACGGAAATCAAAACAACAAATTTGTTAGTTCTGAAATATTTCTGGACGTTGGCCAATAAGGTTGTCCCTTCCCCTGAAGAGGTTGTCCCTTCCCCTGAAGAGGTTGTCCCTTCCCCTGAAGAGGTTGTTTCTTATTCCCTTGTGTGTTTTTCTGTGTTAGACTGCAGTGCATTCCATCCAGAGTCCAGATAGGTTGTGGTTGGGTAGGTGGCACAGTTTTGGTGGATTTGTGAGTTAAGTTGTGACTTGTGAGAGAGAAATTCTTTGTTTCTTAAGCATACTCTGTCTAGATTCTAATTTCTATATTACGAATTATGCCCAATTACGAATCTACAAAAACAATGATACGAAAGTACGAATAAATGAGCCGGTCAATCTCACGAAAGTACGAATTACAAAATTACGACAAGTAGTGTTTTGAATAAACGGAAAATGTATTCTAACGAAAGTACGAATGTAATTAAATCTACAAAAGTACGATTTTCCAATCAACGGAAATTAGACACGGAAATACGAATCATTGCAAATCAACGAAAATATAGTTCTTACGAAAATACGAACGCGGCCGAATATAAAATATAACGAAAATTGGACGGAAAAACGAATCAACGGAAAAATAACCCTTACGGAAATACGAAAGAGTCCGAATACGATAACCCACGTCTTACGAAATTACGAATCGTTACGAATCAATGGAAACTAACAGAAACAAAAAACAAACTAAACGAATTTTTATGTTGTGCACATGTCTACTAATCAGCCAATCACATGGCAGCAACTCAATGCATTTAGGCATCTAGATGCAGTGAAGACAACTTGCTGAAGTTCAAACCAAGCATCAGAATGGGGAGGAAAGGGGGTTTAAAGCAGAGTTCCACCCTAAAAATGAACTTTCTATTAATAGCTTGCCTTTAATGTAAAAAAAATAAAAAAAACATTTTTTACTCACTTCTATCTGGCTGTTACTAGGCAGATTACGTAATCTGCCTAGTTCCTGGCCCTAGGTGGTTCAACTTCCTGTCCTAAGACCCCATTGCCTCCTGGGAAATGATGACACTCAATTCCCAGGATGAGTCTCTGGGCATTACTGTGCCTAAAAATCGCCCAGCATGCACCTCTCCCTGAAAACCAGGAAGAAAAAGGAACTGGGCTTCACATGCCCACACATAGGATGGATACGGCCACAACATGAGCTGGAGGATATAAGGCAAGTGTTTGCAATGATTTCTGGAACGATTGGGGAGCTATTAATATGTAGGGACTATTTAATATGATTAATTTTAGCTTGCAAATTTTTTTTTTAAATTATGCCCGGAACCCCGCTTTAAGTGACTTTCAACGTGGCATAGTTGTTGGTGGCAGGCGGGCTGATCTGAGTATTTCAAAAACTGCTGATCTACTGGGATTTTCACGCACAACCATCTTTCGGGTTTACAGAGAATGGTACAAAAAAGAGAAAATATCCAGTGAGCGGCAGTTGTGTGGAGGAAAATGCCTTGTTGAGGTCAGAGGAGAAGGGGCAGACTGGTTCCAGATGATAGAAAGGCAACAGTAACTCAAATAACCACTCGTTACGTCCAAGGTATGCAGAATACCATCTCTGAACCCACAACACATCCAACCTTGAAGCAGATGGGCTACAGCAACAGCAGACCACCCCGGGTGCCACTCCTGTCACCTAAGAACAGGAAACTGAGGCTACAATTCTCACAGGATCACCAAATTTGGACAACAGAAGATTGGAAAAATGTTGCCTGGTCTGATGAGTCTGGATTTCAGCTGCGACATTCAGATGGTAGGGTCAGAATTTGGCGTAAACATCATGAAAGCATGGATCCATCCTGCCTTGTATCACCGGTTCAGGCTGGTGGTGTAATGGTGGGGGGGAAATTTTATTGGCACACTTTGGGCCCCTTAGTACCAATTGGGCATCCATTAAACACCACGACCTACCTGAGTATTGTTGCTGACCATGTCCATCCCTTTATGACTCCAGTGTCCCCATCTTCTGATGGCTCCTTCCAGCAGGATAATGCACCATGTCACAAATCTCCAATCATCTCACCACTGGACAATGAGGTCCCTGTCCTCCAATGGCCTCCACACTCACCTCATCTCATCCAATAGAGCACCTTTGGCATGTGGTTGAACGGGAGATTGGCATCATGGAGGTGCAGCTGACAAATCTGTAGCAACTGCGTGATGATATCATGTCACTATGGAGCAAAATCTCTGAGGAACGTTTCCAACATCTTGTTGTATCTATTCCACCAAGAATGAAGGAAAAAGGGGGTCCAACCCGGTACTAGCAAGGTGTACGTAATAAAGTGGCCAGTGAGTGTAGATCTGATGTCAGGAGCCTCACCTCTAGCTTGCTGGTGTACTTTCTCAGGCTGATCAGATGTTCTAGGAGCAGCGTGTTATAGGCTGTGTATTCCAGAGGAAGGATCCGGTCATGGGACAGCTTCATCAGAGACAGACCGGCGACCTGTGCCAGTGTCAGAGCCACCGCTGGTAACCGACCACCCATAACACTGTTCAGATTGTCATACGTGTCCATCTTCGTGTCCAGATACTTGTACGGGTTTGATCGCTGAAACAAAAGCCCAACATGAGTATTGTGAAGCAAAACTTTGTCTACAAATGATATAATATACACGCACGCACACACACACACACACACACACGTCATTTTATCCAGAATAAAAACTGTACACCTTGTGGGAGAGAATGGAGGAGGTTGCTGCAGTATTCAGGAAATACAGCAGAGTGGATGGAGGCAGGGCCATCTTTAAGGCAGGGCAAAAGGGGCAGATGCCCTGGGCCCTGTCATTGTTGTGGGGCCCAAAGCAGCTGCCTCATACTTGCCAACTATCCCAGTTTAAATTCCCTTGAAGTTTTAGTCCTGTGCTGTGTCCTGTGAAGTGCTGCTACTAATACTGCCCAGCTCTGTCCTATTGTTGTGTACAGATGACTCACCTGCGTTTACATGTAAATACCCGTCATTCATATGTAAATAACGGGAGACTTCATATGTAAATGGCGGCATTCATATGTAAATAGCTGAGGGCGGCAGCATTCATATGTAAATAAAGGCGGCATTCATATGTATATCATGCCCCTCTGCAGTGAAGAGACGATGTGCTGTAACCTCTAGCAACCAATCAATGAGCAGTATTACTGTACAGTAATCTCTAGCAACCAATCAACAAAAGAAATCATGTGCTGTAACCTCTAGCAACTAATCAGTGAGCTGTAATGTGTGCTGTAACCTCTAGCAACTAATCAGTGAGCTGTAATGTGTGCTGTAACCTCTAGCAACCAGTCAGTAAGTGTCAATGATATGCTGTAACCTCTGGCAACCAATCGCAACCACTGCCTGATCTGATACAGTAAACTGATTTTAAGTCTAGCTGATAATTATTGTATGTCTCAGAGCACGTGGAGAGCGAAATTGCATGGGTCCAAGAAAATGTTTGCCCAGGGTCCAATCAACATTAAAGACGGCCCTGGGTGGAGGACATCTAGCCCTTTCCTCTCCACCCTGACTGTCCCTGGACCTCCCTTTTCATTCATTGGATTTCAGTTCTTTCAATCATGGAGGCTCAACATCACATGAGGAGGGTGGTTTGCCTAGGGACACCCACTCCTCCAGACTGACAAACACCCTTCGACATTTTGATATTTGCATAACTCCTCCCAAGAGCCAACCTACAGTTTGCATTATGGCTGAGGACCGGTTTCCACTGGTGCGACAAGCGCTCCAACTTCGAGAGCACCAGTCGCATGACATGTCAAAATCAGTGGTTCCCTATGAGAGCTGTCTTAACTGGTCCGACTTGTGTCGGTCCAACTTTGGTAAAGGTTCCTGCACTACTTCGGTCAGACTTCTGTCCGATTTCAGCCCATAGAATTGAATGGAAGTCACATCCAAGTCGGATCAGTATCTTAACTGATTGTTGTGATAAATAACCCAAATCTATACCCGACCCGATAAAAAAACGCTCCTCCCTCGCCAAATGCTCCCACCGTTCTGTCAGTTCCCGTGTCTGACAATTCTTATATAGCTATGGGGGGGTCTCCGGGTTACGTTACCACATGGCCACACCCCATAGCTATATAATGTAAAAACTGTCACATGGGGGAGGCTGTGATCTGGAGGCAAGGGGGCTTCCAGATTCCGATAAGCACCCTGCCGGCAGACCCCACAATCACAGCTCAGGGTTGTGGGAAAGAGGCCCTTGTCCCCATCAACCCAACCCCTCCATGTTAAGGGCAAGTGGCCTGGTAGGATTCAGGATGCTCGCTTGTCCCCGCCTTTCCTGACCTGCCAGGCTACATTTCTGGATAAGGGTCTGCTATGGATTTTGGGGGGGGGGGGACCCATGCTGTTTTTGTTTTAAATTTTGGCATGGGGTTCCCCCTCAAAATCCATACCAGACCCAAAAGGGCTTGGTGTGGATTTGAGGGGAGGACCCAACTGCGTTTTTTTTTTTTACATTTTGTCATAGGATTTCCCCTCTAGATCCATACCAGACCCGAAGGGCCTGGTATGGATTTGGTGGGGGGGGGACCCCACGCCATTCTTTTTTTTTTTATAAATTTGGCATGAGGTTTCATCCATACAAGAACCAAAAGGAATTGTTTTGATTGGTCAAAGGACAAGCTGCACTCATCTCAAAGTCAGATCCCGTTCATGAAAGTCACATGGAAGTCGGATCCAAAGTCGCATCCAAAGTTGTGCGACTTTTGTGTCGCACCAGTATGAACATGGCCTGAGGGCTCTTAAGAGCAGTACTGATGAAGGATGCTATAATGTTTTCAGGAAGCACCCTGCCGTCCCCTCCCACCAGCCATGAAATGCCTGCATTCCAGAGACCCAATGATGATGCCACTGGGTCTAAAATAGAGTATGTAATGAAAAACAGAACAGTAAACAGATTAACTTCAGATTTTAGAGTAAAGTGTACATCAAACCAAAAACCTTTTTTTTTTCTAGTTTTTCAGCACCCATAACTAATGCAGCAAGGGGTCATGATAAAATTACCTCCGCAAATGAAAACTCCAGTGCAGGAACTCCGGCAAAGGCGGTGAAGGCAAAGCTGCCCGTGTCCATCGCAAGTGGGGCAAATCTGAGAGTAAAAAGTACAAATAAAAAGGGTCAGAGACTGCTATTATTATTGTTATTTTGTGTACAGAGACTGGTAAAATTTGTGGTACTCCTGGTCCAGATGCTTGGCAGTGACTTACACCTCTGATTTCCAGTCCCCATACGATATTGCATTTTCATAGATGCTTTGCTTGCTCTGACGCGGGTTGTCTACCTGGAAGAGACGGATAGATGAAAGGTGGAGCTTTTCTGAAGAATGGTGGTGTCTCTGTATATTGTGACCTATCAGGAACGGATTCATGCAGATTTGTAGTTAATGAAAGGTCCACTTTGAGTAGTATGGAAACATAAGGAGGAAGGGAGAGGATGACATGGAGGACAGGAGGTCATTGGAGCTTCTCGAAGGGTCCCCACCAATACTGAGCTGCCATGGCTGCCCCTGTGCAGGAGAGGATACGGTCACAACCACTCCTCACCGCTGAGCCGCCATTGCTGCTCCTGTGCAGTAGAGAATAGGGTCACAGCCTTGCCTCACGGCTGAGTCGCCATGGCTGCCCCGTGTAGGACAGGATACGGTCACAGCCACGCCTCTCCGCTGAACCGCCATGGCTTCCTCATAGCAGGAGAGGATACGGTCACAACCATGCCTCTCTGCTGAGCCGCCATGGCTGCCCCCATGCAGGACAGGATATGGTCACAACCAGTGGCGGCTGGTGCTCAAAATTTTTGGGGGGGCGCAAACAAACTGAAAAAAAAAAATCAATTGCCGCCACTGTGCCCATTAAACGCAGCCACTGTGCCCAAACGCCACCAGTTTGCCCCCTCAAATACAGCCAGTTTGTTTCCATATACAGCCAGTGTGCCCCCATATACAGCCAGTGTGCCCACATATACAGCCAGTGTGCCCCCATATATATATAGCCAGTGTGCCACATATACAGCCAGTGTGCCCCCATATACAGCCAGTGTGCCCCCATATACAGCCAGTTTGTCCCCATATACAGCCAGTTCCCCCCAAATGCAGCCAGTTTGTCCCCCATATACAGCCAGTTCCCCCCAAATGCAGCCAGCTTGTCCCCCATATACAGCCAGTTCCCCCCATATTCAGCCAGTTTGTCCCCCATATACAGCCAGTTCCCCCCATATTCAGCCAGTTTGTCCCCCATATTCAGCCAGTTTGTCCCCCATATTCAGCCAGTTCCCCCCATATTCAGCCAGTTTGTCCCCCATATTCAGCCAGCTCCCCCCATATTCAGCCAGTTTGTCCCCCATATTCAGCCAGTTTGTCCCCCATATACAGCCAGTTCCCCCCATATTCAGCCAGTTTGTCCCCCATATACAGCCAGTTCCCCCCATATTCAGCCAGTTTGTCCCCCATATTCAGCCAGTTTGTCCCCCATATACAGCCAGTTCCCCCCATATTCAGCCAGTTTGTCCCCCATATTCAGCCAGTTCCCCCCCATATTCAGCCAATTTGTCCCCCATATTCAGCCAGTTTGTCCCCCATATTCAGCCAGTTCCCCCCATATTCAGCCAGTTTGTCCCCCATATACAGCCAGTTTATCCCCCATATTCAGCCAGTTTGTCCCCCATATTCAGCCAGTTCCCCCCATATTCAGCCAGTTTGTCCCCCATATACAGCCAGTTCCCCCCATATTCAGCCAGTTTGTCCCCCCATATTCAGCCAGTTTGTCCCCCATATACAGCCAGTTTGTCCCCCATATACAGCCAGTTCCCCCCAAATGCAGCCAGTTTGTGCCCCATATTCAGCCAGTTTGTCCCCCATATTCAGCCAGTTTGTCCCCCAAATGCAGCCTGTTCCCCCCCCAGCCCTGCACTTACCTTCCTCGGTCCGCGCCGTCCTCGATGTGTTCTCCCGCCCTCGATGTCGCTTCAGCCAATCAGGTTCCCAGTAACCAGATACGGTGAACCTGATTGGCTGAAACCTCCACACAGTCTTCTTCCAGGAACGCACCCCCGTGCGTACCTGGGAGGAGTTTTGGAAGCCGAATACAGCGTGAGAGCTGTATTCGGAAAGCCTATCAGAGCCGCTGGCTCTGATAGGCACTTCCAAGTTACACCCACCGCCGGCCGCCGCTCTAATTCATATGGCCGGCGCTCACCAGGAGGCCGGCCATATGAATAGTGGGCAGCGCGGCAGCGGTGACAATACACAGATTCATGCAATGCATGAATCTGTGTATTGTCTTTCAGTGGCGGTGCGGGAGCGAGAGGGGGCGGCGCTCCGGCGCCCTCTATGGACGCACCGCCACTGGTCACAACCATTCCTAACCGTTGAGGGGCCATGGTTGCCCCTGTGCTGGAGAGGATACGGTCACAACCACGCCTCTTCGCTGAGCTGCCATAACTCCCCCTGTGCAGGGGAGGATACGGTCACAGCCATGCCTCTCCACTGAACCGCCATGGCTGCCCCTGTGCAGGACAGGATATGGTCACAACCACGTCTCTCCGTTGAGCCACCATGGTTGTCCCTGTGCAGGAGAGGATACGGTCACAACCACGCCTCTTCGCTGAGCAGCAATGACTGCCCCCGTGCAGTAAAGGATATGGTCACAGCCACACCTCTCCGCTGAACCGCCATGGCTGCCCCTGTGCAGTAGAGGATACGGTCACAGCCACGCCTCTCTGCTGAGCCGCCATGGCTGCCCCCTGTGCAGAGAGAAGTATACACTCTTCTCCATCTTTAGTTATGTCCTCTCTTCACTTACCTGTTTGATGATGTTCTCTATTAGGTTCCTGAACAGGGGGCTGGACTTCGCTACAAACTTTTCATCACCTGAAAAAATGAAAGTAGTCATGTGACACGGTACACTCCATGCCATTTACAGCGAATATCGGTCAGCTTTCTACATCTTAAAGGTTCAATCCACCAAAGTGTGAACAGTGGATGGTGTTACCTAGAAGCGGGGTGTCCAGGCTCATGTAGGTGGCGACTTTGAGGTGCAGCATGCTGAGGTATCCCTGCAATATACACACAACGCCATAATGTTACAATGCATTATTAGAGGGGTACAATGTATCATTATATACTATGGGGTCTCTTACCTCCAGCCATTCTGTGGCCCCGATACTTCCAAACTCTCCTCCATCCCAGCTCACGAACAAAATACTGCGCCGAGGTTGGAACCCTAAAACACATATGGGACATTGCTATACAGCAGGCTCAACCAGGGTTCCTCCAGAGTTTGCTAGAGGTTCCTTGAGCAATGAGCAATTTCTGCCTCTCAGATAAGTTCCCACTGACACCATTGATCTTTTTAGCTCTCTGTAAGGGGTTAATTCTTCCCAATGAACACAAGTGTAAGGATCATTCTTCCCACTGACGCCTTAGATCTTTTTAGATATCTGTAAGGGGGCAATTCTTCCAAATGAGCAGAAGTGTAAGGAACATTCTTTCCACTCATCATCACACTCATGTATCATGGGTTGTAGATGTAGTAATTTTTAGCAGAGGCTTCCTTCCTCGGGATGCACCGATGCCACTTTTTTAACACTGAGTACCAATACTTTACCTCAGGCACTCATCGATACCAATTACCGATACCTATCACCTAGGAAGAGGTGTGGTTTGGGAGATGGCGGTAGTTGAGGGTGGGAGAGTTGGGATGGAAAAGGCTCTGATCGCTGGGGGGAAGAGGATGGGGATAGGAGGGTTATTGGGAAACATGGGAGCAGGGGTGACAGCTGGTAGAGGGAAGGAGGAGAAAACAGGCAGAAGTGACTGCAGACATGGTACAGGAGACAGTTAGGAACTGCAGACATGATACAGGAGACAGCCAGAGAGTGCAGGCATGGTACAGGAGACAGCCAGAGAGTGCACGCATGGTACAGGAGACAGCCAGAGAGTGCACGCATGGTACAGGTACTCTATAGAGGAGCACTCCACTAACAGGATGGGAGAGAGCCTGCACCACCTCCTCTCTGCCGCTGACACTTCTCCTGTCCTTTGCCTCTTGTCCCAGCCTTGAGTGCGGGGATTGAAGAGAAGCTCAGCGGCCACAATACCTATGGTGGGGGGCCAGAACTGAAATCTGGGGAGCACCCCCATAGATCCGGCCGCATCTTCTGTGTCTCGTGGGGGAGGAGCTGGCTGGACAGCACACGGAGGAGGAAGAGAGCCCTGCTGCTCAGTGCAACAGGATACACACAGAGCCTCAGCATCCAGCCAGGGAGAGCCCGGAGTCAGAGCTGGAGGAGGGAGGGAGGTAGGCAGCGAGGAGAGAGGCTAGTGGGCTGTTAGGATGAGCGGGCCTGCACCTATCAAATAGCAATGCCACTGGAAGGTGGAGGCGGGGATGGCACTGTCCGGAGGGGAGGAGGCAGTCCGCTCCCTAGCGATGTCACGTCCGGTATTGGTTTCCGGTATCGGAGCATTTTCGCATGTACCGATACTCACGAAAATGGCTAGTATCGGCGCCGATACCGATACTAGTATCGGTATTGGTGCAACCCTATTTCCTTATATTAGTCATATGTTCATATTAGGTCAATGATGTCACAAGCGTCCCCGCCCCTTTGTGTACGTGCAGATGCTGGGTGGGGAATGACTCAAACACAGCTGATTGGGCCATCACCAACAGCTTTCTTCCCTACTGAGGGCCAGTTCACACCAGAATCATGCAGGAACCCAGTGCGCATTTCTGTGAGTTCCCCTTCAGTGCGATTTTCAACCCATTAAAGTGGTTGTACACCCTGTACAACCACTTTTACCTACAAGTGAGCCTATATTAAGGCTTACCTGTAGGTGCTGGAAATATCTCTTAAACCTCCACAGGGCCTGCACAAGGGGTGGGCAAGAGGGGAAGCTGCCCTGGGCGCAGCGGTTTACTGTATGGATAGGGGCGCCAGTGAGCTCATTCTGATACAAGGCATTTTGACAAACAGATCACTGCTGGGGGTAACATCCCCTAAGTTCACACATAATAAAAGGAGGGGGGTGAAATAATTGTAATAATTTATATGAATTACGCCGCCATTTGAATTGTATTATTCCTGGCTTAACTGTATATTTCCTCTTGTATTTTACCTCTATGTATCTGTATAGGTATGTAAGAATGTTTGTATAACAACACATCCCCCATTATGTTGTTGTTGTTGGTCAAGCTTGGAATCTGTTTTTTTTTAACCTCAGGCAACCTTTATGACCAGGTATTCCTTCTCTGTTAAGTGATGAACAAAACCTGTTTTGTTTCGTAGTCATGTAACCATAAATCAGCCCCTCCCCTCTCTATTGTTCTGTAAACCAATATATACTGTATGACTTTTTCAGTAAAATGAGATACCACACGAATGCATAACCTGTCTCGTGTATCATGGTGTCTCCAGATATCTGAACCGGTGCTGTTGGGAGACCTTAAAAGAGGATGGTTCGTCCAGAATAACTAATACTTCCTTTCAGGGGGGGGGGGGGGTGCAGTTTGGCTTCTTTGCCCAGGGTGCTGGGTGACCTTGTCCCATGCGATCTGATGCCCTGCATTAACAAAGTATTGGCACCTGGAACAGACAGCAAGGGCAGTTCATTTTTTGACCATGCTCTGGTGTGAGACGGCCCTGAACCCATACTCAACTCATGCCTACTTACCCTAACCCACCTTGTTTGTTCATATTTTCCTTTCTTCATTTATTATGGTCAGGGCTAAAAATTTTGATTTAAAAAAAAAAAAATCTTTACTCTTTTAATCCAGGGAAGGCCCCTTTCACAAAAAGAGTCAGATCCGCCTGCCAGTTTTTCAGGAGGACCTGATCGGACCTTCCAATTACCCCTATGGACCGGTGGGTGTAAAAAATGAACTTGTGTCCATTTACATCTGCCTACTCCAATCTAATCCAGTCAACGGAAGTGGATAGATCCCCCTACATCTAGGCTATCAGATTGGAGGGCAGTCGGGTGTAAACGACAGCGAAGTCCGTGTACACCCGACCACTCATAGAGCAGAGTGGGCTCGGTCTGTGTCTGTTCTGTATAAACTGAGCAGACACAGACCTGTCATCCGCTCACTCTGCTCCGATCAGCAGGGGATCAGCAGACAGATCCCTTGCTGATCCAAAAGGAGTCCGCCCCATGTAAAAGGGGCCTAAATATAAGATATCAAACATAAATATTTTGTATCAGTGCCATTCAGTGACCAGCGAGTTAAAATAATACTGGTGTTAGGTTGTATTTGGGTTGTACAATACAAATTGCCCCTAGTGCAGTTTCCCGTTCCCGCATCTATACACCGATACTCACCACTTCCCACCATCATGGTCATTGAACGTAGCAACTCCAGCAAAATGGCCGTGCCCACTCCGGACTTGGCAGCCCCCGGCCCCCAGGAATCACGTTGGGCACCCAGCACGATGTAGTGTTCTGAATACATAGAGAAAATACTTTTAGAGTTAGATATAAAGACAAATAAACAGGAATGCCTACTCTACCCCTCTAGAAATAGTGCAAAGGACAAAAAAATCCTGACCAAATTTCATTTTCTTGAATTTGTAATAGCAGTCACACGACTGCTTCCCCTCGCTGGCCACAATACTTGGGGGCTGTGGGCAGGGTCGACAGCTTATCACTGTTGTGTCCCATGTTGGACTTTCCATTTCAGCAGCGACCGGTCATTGCCAAGAACATTGGCAGAGGTCCGCCATCAATGTTGTCTTTTTGAATTTTTTTATGAATTCAATTTTTTTTTAGCCAGTTCGCTCCGAGTCCTTAATAGAAGTCATTTAGTGTGGTGGTTTCTCACATTCAGCTGGATGTGTCCTGTAATGTTCAAAATAGTGTGTTGCCTATCCAAGCATCTTCTTCAACTCTAATAGGTGTGAGGAACTTACCCAGCATTTATAGCCATGCAACCTGCTCAGTCACAGTAATGTAATCACCATGGAATGTGTCAAGGCAGATGTTGATTGTCCAAGAACAGGATGGGAGGTGGGAACGTTTGTGGAATCCTGTTGTCAGCTCCAGGATCTGAACCCATGACCTCTTCTGTATCTGGAAGTAGCTTTTCAGCTGAACCACCTGGGATGCTGGACCATGTACTCTGACCCTTTAGGACAATCTTGCCTTGTGTCTAGTGAACCTTTAACTCTTTGCTCCTCCCATGAACTTTCTGTTTGCCAGATTATTGTGCGCTCTCCAGCCGATATCTTGCTCCTTTGCGTAACTGCAGCTGCCCTTATCTCGACTACCACTCGTTGACTTTTGGTTTTGTTCCTCGACTATGCTTCCGCTTGATTCCAACCTGCAACCACTTGTTACCAACCTTTGGCTTGTTTACGGACTATGCTTCTGCTTGATCCTTACCTGCAATATCTGCTACTGGAACCCTGCTTGCTCATCTCCTGGTGGGGCAATCCTGAGGACCGCAACCTGGTACTAACGTGCAGAAAAACCCATCGCCATCAGGAGCTGTGGTGAATACTGGTTAGCGCTTCGACCCTGCACCTCGGGTGAGACTTTGTCATCCGCCAGGGTCACCTGCTTGAGTATTTATCCAGCTGGTTGGTGGGAGCCATTCTACTGCTATAGCTACTGGTTTGAGCCTGACCCCTGACTGTGACACCTCTTCTAATTCCATAATCCATGTTGCCAGAAAGGTCAGGTGTTAATCCTTTGAGTTTAACACAGTCAATGTCAGCTGTTAATCGTTTGAGTCACATTGCTGAAGATGTGAAGTTGTCAGGTATGTACTCACCAAGGTCGAGAGCGGTTCACTCTTGCGACTTGACGCACTCCGCCCCCTGGAGGTGAGACAGGGAGAGGATGGCGCGAAGAGGCACTGGCTACCAGCAGGTAGGGTAGTCTTGCTAGATGATCTGGTACAGCTGAGTTGACTGAGAACATGCTGAGGGTCAAACACCAGGCGGGTGCAGGCTCCTAGCAGGAACTAGCTGAAGGCAGAAGTCCAGAGCAAACGGGGGTAAGAGGAAGCAGGCAGAAACTGAGTCCGGGTGCGGGCTGCTGATGTTGGAAGTGCAGGTCGGGGGTCTAACACAGTAGACAAGTGTAAGTCCAGATAGGTACAAGCAGCAGGTCAGGGCTGGAGGTACGTGGCAGGTCCGAGATGCAGGCAGAAGGTCAGGGGCTGGAGAAAAGCATCAGATCCGAGTCACAGGCCGGGGGTCAAACACAGGCAGAGGAAGAAATCCATATAACAAGCCAAGGGTCAGGTCCAGGAGAGATGAGAAGAGTAGTCAAGCCAATCCGGGTCACAACAGGAGCTTAAGTGCAGATACAGGAAACCAGGTACAACAGGAAAGCTGACTACAAACCAGCAACCTGTCAGTGCAGCTAGGTCTCTTTATATAGGCCCGCCTGTATTTCTATTAGCGCATTAGCGCGCATGCGCGGCGCCGTCCCACCAACTCGTGCAAGCTCCCTCACGCTGTCAGCGTGAGGAGAAAAAAATTACGATTACCGAGCTTTTGTTTACATCACGTGATCAGCTGTCATTAGCTGACAGCTGATCACGTGGTAAGGGGCCGGGATCGGCCCCTTAGTCTCAGTGACTCGGTGATCACAGCGTGCGCGCGGCGAGCGAGAAAAAGGGAGGACGTCTATTGACAGCCTCCCGGAAATTCAGGTCCTCGCTGTAGCCGTCATTCAGCTATAGCGCGCACGTCAAGTGGTTAAGTATATATACACTAAATTGTCAAAACTATTGGGACACCTGTCTTTACACGCACATGAACTTAATTTGCATCCCAGTCTTAGTCCGTAGGGTTCAATATTGATTTGGCCCACCCTTTGCAGCTATAACAGCTTCAACTCTTCTGGGAAGGCCGTCCACAAGGTTTAGGAGGGTGTCTATGGGAATGTTTGAGCATTCTTCCACTGATGTTGGATGAGAAGACTCACAGTCTCACAGTCCTGGCTCACAGTCTCCGCACTCACTCATCCATGTCTTTATGCACCTTACTTTGTGCACTGGTGTGCAGTCATGTTGGAACAGGAAGGGACCATCCCCAAACTGTTTCCACAAAGTTGGGCACATGAAATTGTCCAAAATGTCTTGGTATGCTGATGTCTTAAGAGTTCCCTTCAGTGGAACTAAGGGGCCAAGCCCAACCCCTGAAAAAACAACCCCACACCATAATCCCCCCTCCATCAAATGATTTGGACCAGTGCACAGAGCAAGGTCCATAAAGACATGGATGAGCGAGTTTTGGGTGGAGGAACTTGACTGGCCTGCACAGAGTCCTCAACCTCCCCAGTAGGACGGTAGATCCCCGGGAAGGCGGTGGAAGGGGTGGACCCACTCCTGCCGCATGTAAAAGCGATCTAGACACTTTTACTTTATTCAGCATCGCTGGATGAAAAGATTGATAGCTGCTGCCATGGCCCCGATATAACCACTTCTCACCATTCAAGGGTACGTCCACTTGAGGGAAGTGGTTATAAAGAATGTTTAAATGTGTGATTCAGAGATACAATGTCACAGTATCGTTACTTTGTATTTACTCTGTTTAATTCATCTGAAGATCAATGGGGTGAATTTCAGTAAAAGCAACCCTACAAGTAAAAGAAAAGTATCTATGTAAATCGCTTAATTACTCTTAATTCTTCCTTATCAGTCCTAATTAACTTCGTATCCCCCTTCTTCCCTTAGCTAACATTTTTCTGCTATTTTATTTTGATTGTCAATTTTTTAAAACCATTATAATTTAAACATATTTTATTCATGTTTTTGTTTTTTTGGTGTTTGTGTTTAGCAGTAAATGTAAAAAAATGTGCAAAATTAAAAAAAAAATTAAAAAAAATATTATTGTAATTGTAAATAACGTTGTAATGCAATGCAAATTTTAGTGTCATAAACAGGACAAATTATATAATAAAATTAATACTTTTATATTCAACAACACTATATTTTTTAAATCTACATTGGTCTATGTAAACAATTTTTTTTCATTATTTTCCTATAAATTGCATTGAAAATAAAATAATTGTCCAAGAAAAAAAAACCTTGTATTTACTAAAAAAAACAAAACAAAAAACATTTTTTATACTAAATAATGACAACGTTATTGTTGAATAAGCAGGCCTATAGAAGAAACCTGGTCCATAAGGGGTGTACAGTCCAGTTGAAGATTTCTAGCTGCTATTCGCTATAATAGTTTGAACTCCCTAGTGGACCAGCCTTATACCCCAAAAACAAATAAAATGGTTCCGGCATGACTGCTTATTAGCATATGGTTAAGGGGATTGCATTAGCCATTTTGTTAGGAACACATCAAGGCTCCATGTGTTTCCACGTTGGCCATAGCAGCTCCAGTAAATTCCAGTAGGGTCAATTGGGGTGATCTGTGCCAGGTGTGGTCACTCTGGCAACTTACCAGGCTCGAAACGTCCAGTTATACTTCCGAACACGTTGACCAGCTCTACACTGCGCTCCACGTTGTTGACCTCTAACTGAATCAGGTGATCATCAGTCATACTGGGGCCCAGGTCATGAGAAGGAAAAGCTGGATCCCTCCACTGTGAAGGTGCCTCCCGACCTTTGAGTTTACTGTAAGAGAGAAGAAAAGCGTTACATGACCCTTGTGTACCTAAGACCATCATAAAGCCAGTCATAAGTGATAGCCAAATTCAGGAAAATCCCAAAAGAAAAGCGTCACATGAGCCTTGGGTACCCAAAAACATCATAAAGCAAGTCCTTACTTAGTGATGACCAAATGCAGGAGTATCCAAAAAGAAAAGCATCACATGACCCTTGTGTACCAAAGACCATAGTAAAGCAAGTCAATACTAATGAACAAATTCAGGATAATCTGAAAAGAAAAAAAGGGTGACATGAGCCTTGTATACCCAAGACCATCGTAAAACCAGTTCTTAGTAATGGCCAAATTCAGGTGAATCTCAAAAGAAAAGCATCACATGACCCTTGCGTACCCAAGACCATAGTAAAGCAAGTCAATACTTATGACCAAATTTAGGATAATCTGAAAAGAAAAAAACAATCAAATGAGCCCTGTATACCCAAGACCATAGTACAGCAAGTCAATACTAATGACCAAATTCAGGATAATCTACAAAGAAAAACCGGTCAAATGAGCTCTTTGTACCCAAGACCATTGTAAAACCAGCCATTAGTAGACATGTGCACAACATAAAAATTTGTTTAGTTTGGTTTAGTTTCTGTGCGTTTCTGTTGATTCGTAACGATTCGTAATTTCGTAAGACGTGGTTTATCGTATTCGGACTCTTTCGTATTTCCGTAAGGGTTATTTTTCTGTTGATTCGTTTTTCCGTTAGTCTAATTTTCGTTGATTCGAAATTTGTATTCACGCTATATTTTATATTCGGCCGCGTTCGTATTTTCGTAAGAACTATATTTTTGTTGATTTGCAATGATTCGTATTTTCGGGTCTAATTTCCGTTGATTGGAAAATCGTACTTGTGTAGATTTAATTACATTCGTACTTTCGTTAGAATACATTTTTCGTTTATTCAAAACACTACTCGTCGTAATTTTGTAATTCGTACTTTCGTGAGATTGACCGGCTCATTTATTCGTACTTTCGTAACATTGTTTTCGTAGATTAGTAATCGGGGCATAATTCGTAATTTTACATGTGTCAGAATAGGAGAAAACAAAAACATGTCAGAGATATTACAAAATACAAATATAGAAATGAGAATCTAGACAGAGTATGCTTAAGAAACAAAGAGTTTCTCTCTCACAAGTCACAACTTTACTCACAAATCCAACAGAACAGTGCAACCTACCCAACCACAACCTATCTGGACTGTGGATGGAATGTACTGCAGTCTAACACAGAAAAACACACAAGGGAATAAGAAACAAGCTCATTGGGGGAAGAGACAAGCTTATTGGCCATTGGCCAACGTCCAGAAATAATTCAGAACTAACTAAATAGAATTTAAGTTTTTTTGAATTTGTTGTTTTGATTTCCGTCTTCCGAATATTCGTAATTTTGCGTTTTCGTTCATTTTGATTTTCGTTATTTTTTGATCTTTGTTCGGTATTTTCGTTGTTTTTATGTTTTCGTGTTTTACTTTTTCGTATTTTGGCTGTTTCAAATTTACTAAATTCGTATTTTCGTTGTTTTTCATATTCGTTCTTTTCGATAATTCGTTGTTCGTTTGTAAATTTTATCAAACCGTTTGTTTATTCGTATGTTTACGAATCAACGAATATAACGAATTTTGAGGAATAACGAATTCGTAACTAAAACGAATTGCACATGTCTAGCCATTAGGAATGACTGAATTCAGGAGAATCCAAAAAGAAAAGCATCATATGAGCCTTGTGTACCCAAGGCTGTTGTAAAGCAAATCATTAGTGATGACCAAATTTAGCAGACTCCAAAAAAGAAAAGAATCGTATGAGCCTTGTGTACTCAAGGCCATTGTAAAGCAAATCTTTAGTGATGGCCAAATTCAGGAAAATACCAAAAAGTGTGACATGAGCCTTGTGTACCCAAGGCCATTGTAAAGCAAATCTTTAGTGATGACCAAACTTAGCAGAATCCAAAAAGAAAAGCTTAATATTAGCCTTGTGTACCCAAGACAACAGTAAAGCAAGTCAATACTAATGACCAAATTCAGAATCATTTGAAAATAAAAGGGTCCAATGAGTCTTGTGTACCCAAGACGATCATACAAACAGCCATTAGAAATGACTGAATTCAGAAGAATCCAAAAAGAAAAGCATCACATCAGCCTTGTGTACCCAAGACCATTGTAAAGCAAATCATCAGTGATGACCAAGTTTAGGAGAATCCAAAAAAAAAATAATCACATGGGCCTTGTGTTCCCAAGACCATCGTAAAACCAGTCATTAGTGATGACCAAATTCCGGGGAATCCGAAAATAAAAGCATCACATGAGCCTTGTGTACCAAAGACCATCGTAAAGTAAAGCCATGTACACACGACCGAGAATCTCGTCGTAAAAAAAAAAAAAACATAGTTTTTCACGACGAGATTCTTGTCAAGCTTTCCTTGCATACACACTGTCAATTCCAAATCTCATCATTGTAGGGCAGTCATGTACAACACATACAACACATACAACGGCAGTATAAAGGGGAAGATCGATTCCAATGGCGCCACCCCTTGGGCTGCTTTTGCTGATCTTGTGTTACCGCGTGTTAGTAAAAGTTTGGTGAGAGACGATTCGCGCTTTTCAGTATTCATGCTTTCAGTTCGTTACAGCATGACGAATGTGCTATCTCCATTACGAACGCCAGTTTTACCAGAAGGAACGCTCCCGTCTCATACTTGATTCTGAACATGCGCGTTTTTTTTAAGACTCGGAAAAGCATACACACGACCGGTTTTCTCGACGAGAATCCTGACGAGAAAATAGAGAGCAGGTTCTCTATTTTTCTCGTCGAGATTCCCAGCAGTTTTCTCGACAAGAAACCATACACACGAACGGTTTTCTCGGCAAGAAAGCTCTCCCAGCAGTTTTCTTGTCGTTTCTTGCAGAGAAAAACGGTCGTGTGTTTGAGGCTTTACTCATTACTGATGACTGAATTCGGGAGAATCCGAAACTTCTCAGTTGACTGATTTACCTGGTCTGCCAGTTGAGTCGTACCACATCTGATAGTCAGCCAATTTTTTTCAAGGAATAGTTTTATAAAAATAGGCTCACTTGTATTGGCCAAGTGCGCATATTCATGGAAACGAAGCTTATTCCCGTTTGCATACGACCGGGTTTCCCGACAGGAAAACTGCCATGAGAGCTTTGGACGGGAATCCCGGCCGTGTGTATGCTCCATTGCAGTGTTTCCCATAGGAAAACTGCCGGGAATCCCGGTGGGAAAAAAAGAGAACTGCCTAGTACACACGTACGGGATTCCCGACGGTAAAAAGTCTGCCGGGAATCCCGAGGGGAAAACCGAGAACCGGCTTGGTAAGTTTTCCCCCCCTACACACGAGAGGTTTTCCCGACAGGAAAACTGCGATGGAGCTTTTGGTCGGGAATCCCGGGCCTTGTGTATGCTCCATCGCAGTGTTTCCCATAGGAAAACTGCCGGGTTAAAAACCGCCGGGAATCCAGGCGGGAAAAAATAAAACATGTTCTGTTTTTCTGTTGGGAAAACTGTGATGGAGCATACATACACGGACAGTTTTCCCGGCCAAAAGCTCTCATGGTAGTTTTACCAACGGGAAAAACGGTCGTGTGTACGAGGCATTGGGGAGCAAAAACCCGACCCTGGGAATTGCAACTGACCAAAAACGTGACTGACTGACTGCCTGCTCCCCTCCCAAGGACTAATTGTCCTCAATTCTCTTCTGGCCTCTGCTAAGCTCACAGACAGAATAATTAGTTGAGACACCTTGTAAAAAATAAAAAAATAAAATGAAAGCCATAAACAAGACAAAAACAAATTATTTAAAACCAAACTTTAGCTAATTTTTTTTTGTCTTGGATAGAGTGGGAAATATTAAAAAACTTGGACAGGAGTTTTATTTCTGTATGTTATCCCATTGGTGTGATTTCCCTTCTCTTCCAGTGATACCCATACAAGAAATAAGGCGAGTGGTCATCACCAGGACAGGAGGCAAGGACAGCAAGTTTTAACCGTTGAAGACCATTCAGCTTTCTCCCAGGGGGTCAACTGAGATCTCTCCATATTGCCAACCCACTTGTGGACATTATATGGCTTTGAGTGTACCATAGTATTTTGTCTAGGCACAGCTGAGCCCTATGTATTGGAGGACTTTGTAATGCCGCGTACACACGGTCGGAATTTCCGATGAAAAAAGTCAGACGGAATTTTTTCAAATCGGATATTTCGACCGTGTGTATGCCCCACTGGACTTTTTCCGTCTGGAAATTCCGACGGAGTTAGAAAGAGAACATGTTCTCTTTTTTTCCCGATGGAAATTCCGTTCGTCTGTATGGAACTCCGACGGAGAAAAAAAACGTGCATGCTCGGAAGAATTTTCTCGGCTTGTCGTAGTGTTAACTTTACCGCGTTCTTGGCGGTCGGAATTTAGCTTGACCGTGTGTATGCAAGACAGCTTGAGCGGAATTCCGTCGGAAAAGTCCGTTGGAGTTTATCCCGACGGGAAAAACCGGTCGTGTGTACGAGGCATAACCGTTGAGATACTCTGGACTAAAGGATTATATCCATTCACATTTCGGCCATGTACCCCTTGTGTTTCGTCAAGTTTTTGTATATCATCCCCTGTTTGAGGTCACCTTATGAGGATACCTGAATATATGAGCCACTGGCCTTTACGAATTCTTGTTACGAGATCATTGGAGCCAGTCTCCTTTTCCTTCTTTTTTGGACATCACACTTCTTTAACTACTTGTTGAACAAGGCTGACTTTCCTGCAAGATAGTGAGACCCGTTTCTCCTTTTTCTTGCAATCAACGAACCCTGAATGTGTCATGACGAAGCTTAACAGCGAAACGCGTTGATGCACAAGGGCTCACTATAGATCATGTATCTTAATATATATGTTTTTTTATTCATTTTTTCATGCTCCTTTTCATACCATATATGTATTTTTGTCCTAATAAATGTAATTTTCTATATTCTTTATTGTTTACTGTGCCTTTAAAGTCCGACCTCGGGTCACCCTCTGGGGACCCTTCTCTGTATCTCAGCAAGTGTCTCATATTTGCAATGCAAGCATTCGGTACCTGAGTAAAGACAGAGCTGTGGCTTTATCTATTGGCTGAGCCGGTATTTTGGGCAGTCCTGAGGATTTGAAAGGCGGGAACTGGGTGTGGTTAAATGATGGGAATCCGGGAGTGTCCGGGTCTCCAGTACCAAAGTGAACCTGGAAGAGAAGAGCAGGGGGGGTGAAATAATTGAAGCAACGTGTATTCTTGTGCCTTCGGAAAAGTAACATTGATTTGGGGTTTGTGGGGAGGGGGGCAAAAAAATAACATTCTCAGAACGTGATGTTTTGGAGCCAATAAATATCTGAGGACTGGTTTATACTTCAGCTGTGATTGTCGCTCCTCTGAAATGTGATCCACAGTGGATGTCTTTTAAGAGGGCAGTTGACAGGTGTCTGGGGGTCAGGGGGGGGGGCTATGTTTTAACCCTTAAAAGGCCACAGCCATGTACAGTGCCTTGAAAAAGTATTCATACCCCTTGAAATTTTCCACATTTTGTCATGTTACAACTGTAAATGTATTTTATTTGGATTTTAGGTGATAGACCAACACAAAGTGGCACATAAATGTGAAGTGGAAGGAAAAATACTAAATGGTTTCAATATTTTTTACAAATAAACGTGTGAAAAGTGGGGTGGGGGGCATTTGTATGGCGCCCCCCGGAGTCAGTCAATACTTTGTAGAACCCCCTTTCTCTGCAATTACATTTGCAAGTCTTTTTGGGGATGTCTCTACCAGCTTTGCACATCTAGGAGAGGGACTTTTTTGCCCATTCTACTTTGCAGAATATCTCAAGCTCTGTCAGATTGGATGGAGAGCGTCTGTGATCAGCAATTTTCAAGTCTTGCCACAGATTCTCAATGGGATTTAGGTCTGGACTGTGACTGGACCAGTCTAACACATGAATATGCTTTGATCTGAACCATTCCATTGTAGCTCTGGCTGTATGTTTAGGGTCGTTGTCCTGCTGGAAGGTGAACCTCCTCCCCAGTCTCAAGTCTTTTGCAGACTCTAACAGGTTCTTTTCTAAGATTGCCCTGTATTTGGCTCCATCCATCTTCCCATCAACTCTGACCTGCTTCCCTGCTAAAGAAAAGCATTCCACCACATGATGCTGCCACCACCATGTTTCACATTGGGTATGGTGTGTTCAGGGTGATGTGCAGTGTTAGTTTTCCACCACACATAGCGTTTTGCTTTTAGGCCAAAAAGTTAAATTTTGGTCTCATGTGACCAGAGCACCTTCTTCCACATGTTTGCTGTGTCCCCCACATGTTTGCTGTGTCCCCCAAATGGCTTCTCACAAACTACAAAACGGGACTTCTTATGACTTTCTTTCACCAATGTCTTTCTTCTTGTCACTCTTCCATAAAGGGCAGATTTGTGGAGAAGCACGACTAATAGTTGTCCTGTGGACAGATTCTCCCCCCTGAGCTGTGGATCTCTGCAGCTCCTCCAGAGTTACCATGGGCCTCTTGGCTGCTTCTCTGATGAATGTTCTCCTTGCCCGGCCGGTCAGTTTAGGTGGACGGCCATGTCTTGGTAGGTTTGCAGTTGTGCCATCCTCATTCCATTTTCGGATGATGGATTGAACAGAGCTCCGTGAGATGTTCAAAGCTTGGGATATATTTTTTTTATAACCTAACCCTGCTTTATACTTCTTCACAACTTTATCCCTGACCTGTCTGGTGTGTTCCTTGGCCTTCACGATGCTGTTTGTTCACTAAGGTCCTCTAACAAACCTCGGAGGGCTTCACAGAACAGCTGTATTTATACTGAGAGTAAATTACACACAGATGAAGTCTTTTTACTAATTAGGTGACTTCTGAAGGCAATTGGTTCCACTAGATTTTAGTTAGGGGTATCAGAATAAAGGGGGCTGAATACAAATGCCCCCCACACACTTTTCACATATTTGTAAAAGATTTTGAAAACCATTTATCATTTTCCTTCCACTTCACAATTATGTGCCACTTTGTGTTGGTCTATCACATAACATCCCAATAAAATACATTTATGTTTTTGGTTGTAACATGAGAAAATGTGGAAAATTTCAAGGGATATGAATACTTTTTCAAGGCACTGTACATTACATATGGCTACAGGGTGGTTGTGGTGCCACCTCAATCAGTCGTTTGGTGCCAGTACTGCCTGCCAGAGGTGAACATGGGATAAACAAAATTTCCATGGCCACAAAACAAAGCATCATGCTCACCACCTGTGTACCACTCCAAAGGTCAAGGTGAGTGGTTGGCTATACCTCACTCTATATAAACAAGCCATAAACAGTTTTTGCTTAGATTTAGCATGGAGCAGGGAAAGACTAAAACCCCTGTCGGTGGGATTAGGCTATTTTTCTGTGCTGCTCAAATGTTTTTCATTGATTTTTATAATGGTAAATGTATTTGGCCACTAAATGGTGCTACCGTGTTTCCCCGAAAATAAGACCTAGCGCCATTTTCCAGGAGAGCTGCAATATAAGCCCTACCCTGAAAATAAGGCCTAGTTTAAAATGCTTGTAAAATCCTATAATCCACTCTATTACAGTATTATATATAATGTACAATGTGTGTGTTTCTGTAATATAATTGCAGGGAAGAGAGCTCCGGCGGGTCACAGAAGCGCAGATCGGCGCTATAACGAAGATATTTGGCACAATTATATTACAGAAACACAAACATTGTACATTATAGAATACTGTAATAGAGTGGATTATAGGATTTTACAAGCATTTTAACTCAGTTCACACTGGGGATTCCTGACAGGCAGAGAGAGAGTGGGGGAGAGAAGACATCACATTACATGGTAAGACCTACCCCAAAAATAAGCCCTACTGTGTCTTTTGTTGCCAAAATCAATATAAGACCCAGGCTTATTTTCAGGGAAATACGGTATGTATCAAAGTAATTTTCTGTGATAATCCGCGCCATCTAGTTGCCAAATGCTGTATTTTCCTTTTTAAATCAAAGAAAAACATTCAACCAGCACAGAAAATAGCCTAATACCATTCTTTTTTTTTTTTTTGCCCCATTCACACAGAACAAATGTACACGCACTTTAACTAGGAGAATTGATATGTAATTGTATTTGATAAATATACGCCAAATTGTAGCACTCACATGTCCATATACTGCAGCATCAATCATGTCTGTGAATATCAGGACACCCACGGCTCCGGCCCGCTCAGCGTTGAACACCTAGAAGCCACAATGAGGAGAAATCAATGCGTGTGCAGTGTGAATATATTTGTGGACCTTCAGGAACACACCGCTCACCTTCTCGGCAAAGGTAATAGATCCGGTCCTCACAATCACCAGGTTGTCTGTGACATTCACTCCCCAGCTACTCAGGATCTTGTAGTCCTCCTTCCTCCCATAGTTTACGTACACCAGCCCTCCCTGGAGGTATACAGAGAGATGTTTATAATACACAGTGTGGAGTGTGTGTAGAGCCAGACATATGGTTTGTGTAAACTCAGAAGATATACTGTAATGACCAGTATATAATATGGAGCTCAGTCCTTCGTGGCTTATATACAGTACAATGCAGTGACCAGTCCTTGGTTGCAGTGTGGAGTACAGAGCCTGTTACAGTGTCGGTATGAAATTCAGAGACCAGGAGACCTGTAGGCACGTGCAACTTGTCCTCCATCCAGTAGGTGGTGCTGTGTCGCAGGAGAAGAATCTCTAGAGGACAAATGTTCCTTAAGAGACTCTGTAGTTGTCAGAGAGGTTGCAGCTGTCTCATTGGACGGTGAAACGTCTGATGACTTCTGGCAGCCATCTTGATGTATGACTCTATATAATAGGGTGCCTGGAGCCAGTGGATAGGTGAGGGACAGAGACAAGTCAGGCAGAGTATCAGAGTAGGGAGAGGTTCCTGGTAGGGACAGTGCAATAGTGTGCCATTGCTGATTAATAAGTGGGTTATACAGGGAACAACAACTAACTTGTGTCTGGTCTCTACAGGCCATGTGCAATACAGAGACCAGTCCCTGGTGGGTGATGTGCAATACAGAGGCCAGTGCCTGGTGGGTGATGTGCAATACAGAGGCCAGTGCCTGGTGGGTGATGTGCAATACAGAGGCCAGTCCCTGGTGGGTGGTGTGCAATACAGAGACCAGTCCCTGGTGGGTGATGTGTGACATAGAGACCAGTCCCTGGTGGGTGATGTGCAATACAGAGACCAGTCCCTGGTGGGTGATGTGCAATACAGAGACCAGTCCCTGGTGGGGGATGTGCAATACAGAGACCAGTCCCTGGTGGGTGATGTGCAATACAGAGACCAGTCCCTGGTGGGTGATGTTCAATACAGAGACCAGTCCCAAATGGGTGGTGTGCGATATAGAGACCAGTACCTGGTGGGTGATGAGCGATATAGAGAGCAGTATCTGGTGGGTGATGTGCGATACAGAGACCAGTCCCTGGTGGGTGATGTGCGATACAGAGACCAGTCCCTGGTGGGTGATGTGCGATACAGAGACCAGTCCCTGGTGGGTGATGTGCGATATAGAGACCAGTCCCTGGTGGGTGATGTGTGACATAGAGACCAGTCCCTGGTGGGTGATGTGCAATACAGAGACCAGTCCCTGGTGGGTGATGTGCAATACAGAGACCAGTCCCTGGTGGGTGATGTGCAATACAGAGACCAGTCCCTGGTGGGTGATGTGCAATACAGAGACCAGTCCCTGGTGGGTGATGTTCAATACAGAGACCAGTCCCAAATGGGTGGTGTGCGATATAGAGACCAGTACCTGGTGGGTGATGAGCGATATAGAGAGCAGTATCTGGTGGGTGATGTGCGATACAGAGACCAGTCCCTGGTGGGTGATGTGCAATACAGAGACCAGTCCCTGGTGGGTGATGTGCGATACAGAGACCAGTCCCTGGTGGGTGATGTGCGATACAGAGACCAGTCCCTGGTGGGTGATGTGCGATACAGAGACCAGTCCCTGGTGGGTGATGTGCAATACAGAGACCAGTCCCTGGTGGGTGATGTGCGATACAGAGACCAGTCCCTGGTGGGTGATGTGCGATACAGAGACCAGTCCCTGGTGGGTGATGTGCGATACAGAGACCAGTCCCTGGTGGGTGATGTGCGATACAGAGACCAGTCCCTGGTGGGTGATGTGCGATATAGAGACCAGTCCCTGGTGGGTGATGTGCGATACAGAGACCAGTCCCGGGTGGGTGATGTGCGATATAGAGACCAGTCCCGGGTGGGTGATGTGCGATATAGAGACCAGTCCCGGGTGGGTGATGTGCGATATAGAGACCAGTCCCTGGTAGGTGATGTGCAATATAGAGACCAGTCCCTGGTGGGTGATGTGCGATATAGAGACCAGTCCCGGGTGGGTGATGTGCGATATAGAGACCAGTCCCGGGTGGGTGATGTGCGATACAGAGACCAGTCCCGGGTGGGTGATGTGCGATATAGAGACCAGTCCCGGGTGGGTGATGTGCGATATAGAGACCAGTCCCTGGTAGGTGATGTGCAATATAGAGACCAGTCCCTGGTGGGTGATGTGCGATATAGAGACCAGTCCCGGGTGGGTGATGTGCGATATAGAGACCAGTCCCGGGTGGGTGATGTGCGATACAGAGACCAGTCCCGGGTGGGTGATGTGCGATATAGAGACCAGTCCCGGGTGGGTGATGTGCGATATAGAGACCAGTCCCTGGTAGGTGATGTGCGATATAGAGACCAGTCCCTGGTGGGTGGTGTGCGATATAGAGACCAGTCCCTGGTGGGTGATGTGCAATATAGAGACCAGTCCCTGGTGGGTGGTGTGCGATATAGAGACCAGTCCCGGGTGGGTGATGTGCAATAAATGAAGAGTCACTTAGCCCACGTTCACCTTAGCAGTCCCCACAGCGCTGTATGGGCAGTACACCTCCTGGTCTTTAAATGGAAAGGCCTCAATAAGTTCATTGCCAGCATCAATGATCTGCAGTGTATTGGGGCGAGTCCTATGGGGAAAGCAGAGACATGTGATGAGTGATGAGCGGGGGGGGGGGGGGGTTATCATCCGGTGGGGTCACCAGGGGTGCATAGAGTTACCTGTCCGGAAACTGTAACTTGGCGTAGTGGCTCTCCACCCAGGTGTGGTCAAGAGTGTAAGTCCGGAACTGCTGAAGGATATCATCCGCCAATTTCTGATTTTCCACGGATCCGGATGGATGAGGACTCCTCGAGAGCCTCCTGAGTAAAAAACACAATACAAATATATTTACACTGAACATTCCAATGTCAATTCATAGGAGGGGGGGACAGACCTCCAGAGGACTCATTGTTCTGTTCCAGCCATACGTATTTTTTTTCTATTGTTGTATGCTGACATCTGGTGGTGGTTTAGGGTCACTACAAATTATTTCCTTAAGTGATTTGGTATCCTGTTTAGCACTAGTTACTTCAGTCCTAGATAGTCTCTCCTTGTTTCTTTTGTGTTCCCTCAGTCAGTTCTATGCCGAAACAGGGTTTATGAATTTCTTTGGCTTCTTATACTTAAACTAGAGAAACATTATCAGTTGAAGCTGTTATAGCTGCAAAGGGTGGGCCAACCCGATATGGAACCCTACGGACTAAGACTGAGATTCCACTAAAGTTCATGTGCGTATAAAGGCCGGTGTCCCAATACTTTTGACAATATAGTGTATGTCAGTGCATAAAGTGGCATTTGGAACAGAATACTCATAGCTCTATCACTCAGCAGGGGGAGGATAGACTTATACAGCCCGCAAAAGGTTTGGGTTGCACTGCGTTACCTTATTGTGCTCTCGATCTGTTCTCCATCCTTTAGGAACTTATTGAATAAATCCTTCACCTCCGTCCAATCCATTGTTGGCGTTTCCTGCTCTAGGAAGTCATCGGACACCATTTCATTGTCAGCGCCGCTACTCATACATCCCGCACATGTTCTGCGTGTGGCCAGGTATCCGAAGATAAAGGCTGGGGGGATAATGGAGAGACTTCTTATGTTCTGCCTCCTCTATATAATCATATATGTGTATCTTTTTACTTTGTCCCCGTGTATGTTGTGCTTACAAGTAACTTGTGCAGCCACTTCTCTAGGGGCCACCAAAATCCCCCCCATCTTCTCTAGGGGCCCCCAAAATCCCCCCCATCTTCTCTAGGGGCCCCCAAAATCCCCCCATCTTCTCTAGGGGCCACCAAAATCTTCCCCCCGTCTCCTCTAGGGGCCACCAAAATCTCCCCCTCTGTCTCCTCTAGGGGCCACCAAAATCTTCCCCCTGTCTTCTCTAGGAGCCCCCAAAATCTCCCCCCCGTCTTCTCTAGGGGCCCCCAAAATCTCCCCCCGTCTTCTCAAGGGGCCCCCAAAATCTCCCCCCTGTCTTCTCTAGGGGCCCCCAAAATCTCCCCCCGTCTTCTCTAGGGGCCCCCAAAATCTCCCCCCGTCTTCTCAAGGGGCCCCCAAAATCTCCCGCCCTTCTTCTCTAGGGGCCCCCAAAATCTCCCCCCCCCGTCTTCTCTAGGGGCCCCCAAAATCTCCCCCCCGTCTTCTCTTGGGGCCCCCAAAATCTCCCTCCGTCGTCTCTAGGGGCCCCCCAAAATCTCCTCCATCTTCTCTAGGGGCCCCCCAAAATCTCCCTCCCTGTCTTCTCTAGGGCCCCCAAAATATCTCCCCCGTCTTCTCTATGGGCCCCCAAAATCTCTCCCCGTCTTCTCTAGGGGCCCCCAAAATCTCCCCCCCTGTCTTTTCTAGGGGCCTCCAAAATCTCCCCGTCTTCTCTAGGAGCCTCCAAAATCTCCCCCCCCCCCCGTCTTCTCTTCATTATCTACAGCAGTGGTTGTCAACTTATGAACATCGCCAAAAGGCCGCACATAATGTTCGATATACACTCACCGATCACTTGAATAGGTGTACCTAATAAATTGCTTGGTAACACAAGTTGCTAATCAGCCAATCACACGGCAGCAACTCAATGCATTTAGGCATCTAGACATGGTGAAGACGACTTGCTGAAGTTCAAACCGAGCATCAGAATGGGGAAGAAAGGGGATTTAAGTGACTTTGGACGTGGCATGGTTGTTGGTGGCAGGCGGGCTGGCCTGAGTATTTCAAAAACTGCTGATCTACTGGTATTTTCACACACAATCATCTCTCGTGTTTACAGAGAATGGTCCAAAAAAGAGAAAATATCTAGTGAACGGCAGTTGTGTGGAGGAAAATGCCTTGTTGATGTCAGAGCTCAGAGGAGAATGGGCAGACTAGTTCCAGATGATAGAAAGGCAACAGTAAATCAAAATAACCACTCGTTACACCCAAGGTATGCAGAATACCATCCCTGAACACACAACACTAGAACCTGGAAGCAGATGGGCTACAACAGCAAAAGACCACCCCGGGGGCCACTCCTGTCAACTAAGAACAGGAAACTGAGGCTACAATTCACACAGGCTCATCAAAGTTGGACAATAGAAGATTGGAAAAACGTTGCCTGTTCTGAGGAGTCTCAGTTTTAGCTGCGACATTCAGATGGTGGGGTCAGAATTTGGCGCATGGATCCATCCTGCCTTGTATCACCGGTTCAGGCTGGTGGTGGTGTAATGGTGTGGGGGATATTTTCTTGACACACTTTGGGCCCCTTAGTACCAATTAAGCGTTGTTTAAACACCACGGCCTACCTGAGTATTGTTGCTGACCATGTCCATCCCTTTATGACTACAGTGTCCCCATCTATTGATGACTCCTTCCAGAAGGATAATGCGCCATGTCACAAAGCTCCAATCATCTCACCACTGGACAATGAGGTCACTGTCCTCCAATGGCCTTGTCGTGGAAATTAGGCTCTATGCTGAGCGCACACCATATCTCCTGTGCTAATAAGCACACATTCCGTCCGATATAATGCACCTTACCTATCACTCTATTTCCTGTATATCCCCAAGTAAACAGACATCACCACAGCTTATGTTCTCAGCTCCATCAGCATGACTGCCCCAGCTAGGGTTGCCACCTTTTCTTCAAGCCAAACCCGAACACATTAGCAGCGCACAGCAAATATTTTTTTTTGTAGTACATTAAATCCATTATGTACGGGGGAGGAGTGCGGAGGGTATGATGGGGCAGTACGTACGGGAGAGGAGTGTGGAGGGTATGATGGGGGCAGTATGTACGGGAAAGGAGTGTGGAGGGTATGATGGGGGAGGTATGTGTGGGAGAGGAGTGCGGAGGGGATGATGGGGGCAGTATGTACGGGAAAGGAGTGTGGAGGGTATGATGGGGGAGGTATGTGCGGGAGAGGAGTGCGGAGGGTATGATGGGGGCAGTATGTACGGGAGAGGAGTGTGGAGGGTATGATGGGGGCAGTATGTACGGGAAAGGAGTGTGGAGGGTATGATGGGGGAGGTATGTGCGGGAGAGGAGTGCGGAGGGTATGATGGGGGCAGTATGTACGGAAGAGGAGTGCAGAGGGTATGATGGGGGCAGTATGTACGGGAGAGGAGTGCGGAGGGTATGATGGGGGCAGTATGTACGGGAGAGGAGTGCGGAGGGGATGATGGGGGCAGTATGTACGGGAGAGGAGTGCGGAGGGTATGATGGGGGCAGTATGTACGGGAGAGGAGTGCGGAGGCTATGATGGGGGCAGTATGTACGGGAGAGGAGTGCGGAGGGTATGATGGGGGCAGTATGTATGGAAGAGGAGTGCAGAGGATATGATGGGGGCAGTATGTAAAGGAGAGGAGTGCGACGGGTATGATGGGGGCAGTATGTACGGGAGAGGAGTGCGGAGGGTATGATGGGGCAGTATGTAAAGGAGAGGAGTGCGGAGGGTATGATGGGGGCAGTATGTAAAGGAGAGGAGTGCGGAGGGTATAATGGGGGCAGTATGTAAAGGAGATGAGTGCGGAGGGTATGATGGGGGCAGTATGTAAAGGAGAGGAGTGCGGAGGGTATGATGGGGGCAGTATGTAAAGGAGAGGAGTGCGGAGGGGATGATGGGAGCAGTTATGTAAAGGAGAGGAGTGCGGAGGGGATGATGGGGACAGTATGTACGGGAGAGGAGTGCGGAGGGTATGATGGGGGCAGTATGTAAAGGAGAGGAGTGCCGAGGGTATGATGGGGGCAGTATGTAAAGGAGAGGAGTGCGGAGGGGATGATGGGAGCAGTATGTAAAGGAGAGGAGTGCGGAGGGGATGATGGGGGCAGTATGTACGGGAGAGGAGTGCGGAGGGTATGATGGGGGAAGTATGTAAAGGAGAGGAGTGCGGAGGGTATGATGGGGGCAGTATGTAAAGGAGAGGAGTGCGGAGGGGATGATGGGGGCAGTATGTACGGGAGAGGAGTGCGGAGGGTATGATGGGGGAAGTATGTAAAGGAGAGGAGTGCGGAGGGGATGATGGGGGCAGTATGTACGGGAGAGGGGTGCGGAGGGGATGATGGGGGCAGTATGTAAAGGAGAGGAGTGCGGAGGGGATGATGGGGGCAGTATGTAAAGGAGAGGAGTGCGGAGGGTATGATGGGGGCAGTATGTAAAGGAGAGGAGTGCGGAGGGGATGATGGGGGCAGTATGTACGGGAGAGGGGTGCGGAGGGGATGATGGGGGCAGTATGTAAAGGAGAGGAGTGCGGAGGGTATGATGGGGGCAGTATGTAAAGGAGAGGAGTGCGGAGGGGATGATGGGGGCAGTATGTACGGGAGAGGAGTGCGGAGGGTATGATGGGGGCAGTATGTACGGGAGAGGAGTGCGGAGGGTATGATGGGGCAGTATGTACGGGAGAGGAGTGCGGAGGGTATGATGGGGGCAGTATGTACGGGAGAGGAGTGCGGAGGGTATGATGGGGGCAGTATGTATGGAAGAGGAGTGCGGAGGATATGATGGGGGCAGTATGTAAAGGAGAGGAGTGCGACGGGTATGATGGGGGCAGTATGTACGGGAGAGGAGTGCGGAGGGTATGATGGGGCAGTATGTAAAGGAGAGGAGTGCGGAGGGGATGATGGGGGCAGTATGTAAAGGAGAGGAGTGTGGAGGGTATAATGGGGGCAGTATGTAAAGGAGATGAGTGCGGAGGGTATGATGGGGGCAGTATGTAAAGGAGAGGGGTGCGGAGGGTATGATGGGGGCAGTATGTAAAGGAGAGGAGTGCGGAGGGGATGATGGGAGCAGTTATGTAAAGGAGAGGAGTGCGGAGGGGATGATGGGGACAGTATGTACGGGAGAGGAGTGCGGAGGGTATGATGGGGGCAGTATGTAAAGGAGAGGAGTGCCGAGGGTATGATGGGGGCAGTATGTAAAGGAGAGGAGTGCGGAGGGGATGATGGGAGCAGTATGTAAAGGAGAGGAGTGCGGAGGGGATGATGGGGGCAGTATGTACGGGAGAGGAGTGCAGAGGGTATGATGGGGGGAATATGTAAAGGAGAGGAGTGCGGAGGGTATGATGGGGGCAGTATGTAAAGGAGAGGAGTGCGGAGGGGATGATGGGGGCAGTATGTACGGGAGAGGAGTGCGGAGGGTATGATGGGGGAAGTATGTAAAGGAGAGGAGTGCGGAGGGGATGATGGGGGCAGTATGTACGGGAGAGGGGTGCGGAGGGGATGATGGGGGCAGTATGTAAAGGAGAGGAGTGCGGAGGGGATGATGGGGGCAGTATGTAAAGGAGAGGAGTGCGGAGGCTATGATGGGGGCAGTATGTAAAGGAGAGGAGTGCGGAGGGATTGATGGGGGCAGTATGTACGGGAGAGGGGTGCGGAGGGGATGATGGGGACAGTATGTAAAGGAGAGGAGTGCGGAGGGTATGATGGGGGCAGTATGTAAAGGAGAGGAGTGCGGAGGGGATGATGGGGGCAGTATGTAAAGGAGAGGAGTGCGGAGGGTATGATGGGGGCAGTATGTAAAGGAGAGGAGTGCGGAGGGGATGATGGGGGCAGTATGTACGGGAGAGTGGTGCGGAGGGGATGATGGGGGCAGTATGTAAAGGAGAGGAGTGCGGAGGGGATGATGGGGGCAGTATGTAAAGGAGAGGAGTGCGGAGGGTATGATGGGGGCAGTATGTAAAGGAGAGGAGTGCGGAGGGGATGATGGGGGCAGTATGTACGGGAGAGGGGTGCGGAGGGGATGATGGGGGCAGTATGTAAAGGAGAGGAGTGCGGAGGGTATGATGGGGGCAGTATGTAAAGGAGAGGAGTGCGGAGGGGATGATGGGGGCAGTATGTACGGGAGAGGAGTGCGGAGGGTATGATGGGGGCAGTATGTACGGGAGAGGAGTGCGGAGGGTATGATGGGGCAGTATGTACGGGAGAGGAGTGCGGAGGGTATGATGGGGGCAGTATGTACGGGAGAGGAGTGCGGAGGCTATGATGGGGGCAGTATGTACGGGAGAGGAGTGCGGAGGGTATGATGGGGGCAGTATGTATGGAAGAGGAGTGCGGAGGATATGATGGGGGCAGTATGTAAAGGAGAGGAGTGCGACGGGTATGATGGGGGCAGTATGTACGGGAGAGGAGTGCGGAGGGTATGATGGGGCAGTATGTAAAGGAGAGGAGTGCGGAGGGGATGATGGGGGCAGTATGTAAAGGAGAGGAGTGTGGAGGGTATAATGGGGGCAGTATGTAAAGGAGATGAGTGTGGAGGGTATGATGGGGGCAGTATGTAAAGGAGAGGAGTGCGGAGGGTATGATGGGGCAGTATGTAAAGGAGAGGAGTGCGGAGGGGATGATGGGAGCAGTTATGTAAAGGAGAGGAGTGCGGAGGGGATGATGGGGACAGTATGTACGGGAGAGGAGTGCGGAGGGTGTGATGGGGGCAGTATGTAAAGGAGAGGAGTGCCGAGGGTATGATGGGGGCAGTATGTAAAGGAGAGGAGTGCGGAGGGGATGATGGGAGCAGTATGTAAAGGAGAGGAGTGCGGAGGGGATGATGGGGGCAGTATGTACGGGAGAGGAGTGCGGAGGGTATGATGGGGGGAGTATGTAAAGGAGAGGAGTGCGGAGGGTATGATGGGGGCAGTATGTAAAGGAGAGGAGTGCGGAGGGGATGATGGGGGCAGTATGTACGGGAGAGGAGTGCGGAGGGTATGATGGGGGAAGTATGTAAAGGAGAGGAGTGCGGAGGGGATGATGGGGGCAGTATGTACGGGAGAGGGGTGCGGAGGGGATGATGGGGGCAGTATGTAAAGGAGAGGAGTGCGGAGGGGATGATGGGGGCAGTATGTAAAGGAGAGGAGTGCGGAGGCTATGATGGGGGCAGTATGTAAAGGAGAGGAGTGCGGAGGGATTGATGGGGGCAGTATGTACGGGAGAGGGGTGCGGAGGGGATGATGGGGGCAGTATGTAAAGGAGAGGAGTGCGGAGGGTATGATGGGGGCAGTATGTAAAGGAGAGGAGTGCGGAGGGGATGATGGGGGCAGTATGTAAAGGAGAGGAGTGCGGAGGGTATGATGGGGGCAGTATGTAAAGGAGAGGAGTGCGGAGGGGATGATGGGGGCAGTATGTACGGGAGAGTGGTGCGGAGGGGATGATGGGGGCAGTATGTAAAGGAGAGGAGTGCGGAGGGGATGATGGGGGCAGTATGTAAAGGAGAGGAGTGCGGAGGGTATGATGGGGGCAGTATGTAAAGGAGAGGAGTGCGGAGGGGATGATGGGGGCAGTATGTACGGGAGAGGGGTGCGGAGGGGATGATGGGGGCAGTATGTAAAGGAGAGGAGTGCGGAGGGTATGATGGGGGCAGTATGTAAAGGAGAGGAGTGCGGAGGGGATGATGGGGGCAGTATGTACGGGAGAGGAGTGCGGAGGGTATGATGGGGGCAGTATGTACGGGAGAGGAGTGCGGAGGGTATGATGGGGCAGTATGTACGGGAGAGGAGTGCGGAGGGTATGATGGGGGCAGTATGTACGGGAGAGGAGTGCGGAGGCTATGATGGGGGCAGTATGTACGGGAGAGGAGTGCGGAGGGTATGATGGGGGCAGTATGTATGGAAGAGGAGTGCGGAGGATATGATGGGGGCAGTATGTAAAGGAGAGGAGTGCGACAGGTATGATGGGGGCAGTATGTACGGGAGAGGAGTGCGGAGGGTATGATGGGGCAGTATGTAAAGGAGAGGAGTGCGGAGGGGATGATGGGGGCAGTATGTAAAGGAGAGGAGTGTGGAGGGTATAATGGGGGCAGTATGTAAAGGAGATGAGTGTGGAGGGTATGATGGGGGCAGTATGTAAAGGAGAGGAGTGCGGAGGGTATGATGGGGGCAGTATGTAAAGGAGAGGAGTGCGGAGGGGATGATGGGAGCAGTTATGTAAAGGAGAGGAGTGCGGAGGGGATGATGGGGACAGTATGTACGGGAGAGGAGTGCGGAGGGTATGATGGGGGCAGTATGTAAAGGAGAGGAGTGCCGAGGGTATGATGGGGGCAGTATGTAAAGGAGAGGAGTGCGGAGGGGATGATGGGAGCAGTATGTAAAGGAGAGGAGTGCGGAGGGGATGATGGGGGCAGTATGTACGGGAGAGGAGTGCGGAGGGTATGATGGGGGGAGTATGTAAAGGAGAGGAGTGCGGAGGGTATGATGGGGGCAGTATGTAAAGGAGAGGAGTGCGGAGGGGATGATGGGGGCAGTATGTACGGGAGAGGGGTGCGGAGGGGATGATGGGGGCAGTATGTAAAGGAGAGGAGTGCGGAGGGTATGATGGGGGCAGTATGTAAAGGAGAGGAGTGCCGAGGGTATGATGGGGGCAGTATGTAAAGGAGAGGAGTGCGGAGGGTAAGATGGGGTCAGTATGTACGGGAGAGGGGTGCGGAGGGGATGATGGGGGCAGTATGTAAAGGAGAGGAGTGCGGAGGGGATGATGGGGGCAGTATGTAAAGGAGAGGAGTGCGGAGGCTATGATGGGGGCAGTATGTAAAGGAGAGGAGTGCGGAGGGATTGATGGGGGCAGTATGTACGGGAGAGGGGTGCGGAGGGGATGATGGGGGCAGTATGTAAAGGAGAGGAGTGCGGAGGGTATGATGGGGGCAGTATGTAAAGGAGAGGAGTGCGGAGGGGATGATGGGGGCAGTATGTAAAGGAGAGGAGTGCGGAGGGTATGATGGGGGCAGTATGTAAAGGAGAGGAGTGCGGAGGGGATGATGGTGGCAGTATGTACGGGAGAGTGGTGCGGAGGGGATGATGGGGGCAGTATGTAAAGGAGAGGAGTGCGGAGGGTATGATGGGGGCAGTATGGGGAGGGATTTCTTGCAGTGTCTGTGGGGTGACTATGGAATGATGTCCCTCAGCTGGGGGGTAGGAAGCAGCTCTGAGTGATGTCTGGGGTTATGTAAGTTGGGGGGAGTTGGGGGCTGAGAAGAAGTGGTCAGATAGTGATGTCTATAATTAAAGAAAAACTATTGTGGTCATCTACTAAAATATACAACAATACTACTCAATGAAAACAATCTGTTCTAAGATGCCAGCCCCCAACACTCTGTATGTCCAGATGATGTGAAGGTAATTGATGGCCATTCATATAACCCTGTGTTATTCAAGCTCTGAGTCTGGACAATCAGAGGTGTACACTCATCACATACACACAGGGTTAAGTGAATGGTCATAAATAATCTGGACAGAGGGATGTTTGTATAGGTAGATAAGTGTGCTGCTTGGGAGATATTGTAAATTGGCTGGGCTGTGATCATCATGCTGCAGACTCCCCTCCTCCCCACACACACTTGCTCACTGTCTCTTCCGGTTCTGCTTATCTTAACTCCAATGCAAAATAAATCCTCCTGGAACTTTCCACCCTGGGAAACTTTCCTTAGTAAAAAAAAAAAAAATCCGCTCACCTCCTAGTAAGAAGCGGCAAACCCGACAGCAGCTACAGTGATCTCCTCAGCTCCGACTCCCCCTTCTCTCAGAACACGGCACTAGTGATTGGAGAGGGGGGTCAGAGATAACAGAGACTGCAGGAGCCTGGAGGGGGGTACAGAAAGTAGCTTCAGATTCATAACACACACAGTCACCAGCACAGTGTGTGTATTTAGTGAGATGAAATGACACTGCTGCTGTGACTGTCTCCACAGTGGCAAGTATGCTACTGACGCTCCCCCTCTGCCAGAATGGTCTGTCCGGGTTTCAGGCAGTCTGAAAACCGGACAGATGATTCAGAACCCGGACTGTCCGGGTGAATCCTGTACAGGTGGCAACCCTAGCCCCAGCGAGCAGTGTGCTTGGCTTTTTATTCAGAGACCACAAAAGAAATCACAAACAGGAAGTGATGACTCCAACAGCCAATTGCTTCCTCCATAGGAAGTGACATCACAGGAAATGACGTTCACACAGGTAATGACCTAACAGGAAATCCTTCTAACAGGATGAGTTAATACAAACAGCCAATGAATAATGGCTAAAGGAGTCCTATGGGCGTTTCTGCGCAGAGACAGTGTGTATGCCTTACCTGGAAGCCATGTTGTTCAACTAAACAAAGGAAGCCACATGGCTAAACAAACAACAGCCTCCACAGTCACCAGATCTCAATCCAATAAAGCACCTTTGGGATGTGGTGGAAATCCCAAATCTGCAGCAACTGTGTGATGCTATCATGTCACTATGGAGCAAAATCTCTGAGGAACGTTTCCAATACCTTGTTGTATCTATGCCACCAAGAAAGAGGGTCCAACCCGGGAATAGCAAGGTGGACCTAATAACGTGACCGGTGAGTGTATGTAAAACAATACGAAACTGGGAACATGTTACATGAGGCTAGTAGAGACAAAGCTAGTAGTGCCCACTAGAGACTGCTGAGGTCGAAGGGCCGCACATGATATACCCTCAGGTCTCAGGTTGGGCACCAGGGGTATACCTCTGCAAAGCCATACCTAATATACCCATTCAGTGGTTGCTGGTTGCCTGAGTGTTGAGCTGATACCTGGCTAGTAGGGATGAGCTTCGAGTTCGAGTCGAACCCATGTTCGACTCGAACATCGTCTGTTCGGCCGTTCGACGAATTTTGAACATTATGGGCCGTTCGTGGCAAATTCGAGTGGCGCGTCACGGCCGATAATTCACTGCGGCATCGCAGTGCATTGCTGGCTGATGATTGGCCAAGCATGCACTATGACCCGCATGCTTGGCCAATCACGGCGCCGTAAGTACAGAGAGCCGTAATTGGCCAAAGCCAGGGTGGCTTTGGCCAATCATGGCTCAGAGGAGTAGGTAATCGCCCCACACTATATAAGGCTGCCGGCTTGGCGGCCTTGTGTAGTGTGTTGCGGTGTTGGTTAAAGGAAAGAGACAGAGAGAGAGACAGTGTCATTTAATTTGAGTTAGATAGAGAAGGCAGGCGTGTCAGTTAGCTGCAGTTACAGTGTGTAGAGGATATATATGCATTCTAGGTGTTGTATACATATTTATACACTGTATTCAGTTTAGCTAGATCCGTTCCTGTTATTCTCTATACTGTGACAGGCAGGCAGGTGATTGTGCTAGCTGCAGTATTTTCACTTAGTGTACTGTGTCCTTTGCACAGTGTGCACCAAAAGCTTACCTGAATACAATTGCTGGCGTTCTCATACAAATACAGGCAGGGAGCTGCAGTATTTTGCTTTAGTGTCCTTTGCACAGTGTGCACCAAAAGCTTACCTCAATACAATTGCTGGTGTTCTGATACAAATTCAGGAAGGGAGCTGCAGTATTTTGCTTTAGTGTCCTTTGCACAGCATGCACCTAAAGGTACCTGAATACAATTGGTGGTGTTCTCATACTAATACCACAGGCAGGGAGCTGCAGTATTTTCAGTTAGTGGTCCATATTGCCGGGACCAGACATTCCATTAAAGCCGCAAGCAGTTTTAAATGACTTTTTTTCCTTTTAGAAATGTAATTTTGTGCAGGGACAGTTCTAAACACAGGAAACACGCGCCACTTCACAGGCATACTATAGACACCCCCCAGGTACGATATTTAAAGGAATATTTCACTTTTTTTTTTCACTTTAGGCATCATTACAATTTCTGCTCCCGAAAAAACTGCAGTTTTTAAAACTTTTTTTTTGCATTGATACATGTCCCCTGGTGCAGAACCCGGGTCCCCAAACCCTTTTTAGGACAATAACTTGCATATTAGCCGTTATAATTAGCACTTTTGATTTTGAACGTTCGAGTCCCATAGACTTTAATAGGGTTCTAAAGTTCGCGCAAACTTTCTGTCCGTTCGCAGGTTCTGGTGCGAACCGAACCCGGGGGGGTGTTCGGCTCATCCCTACTGGCTAGGTTCCTCTTTGTATCACAAACATGCAGCATGGTGTGAAACCAACTTCTGATCTGCCTACTTATTCTGGGTCAGTAACTTGGGAAGGAAGAAGCAAAACCAGAGGATAAGAATGACAACTGAGAGGTTAACCTCAGAGTTTCAGAACAGTGCGGCAGAAATTGTTCTCGGTGTTGCAGGCCCTGCCCTTTTGCACTCCCTTTCTGCTAAAGCACCCAAGATGGCCGCCTCTTCTTCCTACGCCTTGGCCGGGCACAGGAAGACAAAAAACAGAGGGAGAGAAGATGATTATCGTCTGGTCAGACATGGTGGCATGGGTAGAGTGGAGGGGGGCTAGGTCCGTGGCTGGAATTAACAGGGCCCGGAGGAAAATTACCCGAGACATGGGCAAGTTTGTGGTACGGAATGGTGGGTTGGTGGTCCGACATTTCGAATTGGAGGTGGATACATGGTGGTATCTATGGAGGGATGGGGTCCATCTGAATGATGTGGGGACTGATTTATGGTCTTTGGGTTTGCAGGATGGGATCCAACGAGCCCTTAGGGTTTGGAGGGGCACCAAAGGGTAAAGGTGTTTTCCCTTCGGTGCGGTGGCGGGTGTTTGGTCTTTGCGGGAGAAGGAAGTACCTTGAAAAAGCAAGTGGTCAGGAACCATCGGTGGTATGGGTTCTGAGGATGGTTTCCAGCTAACAGGAGTTTAGCTGGATGAGTTGGATAATGGGGGCACTGCGGTCAGTGGTCGTCTCTGAGTAGCTGATCGGCTTGAGGCCTATGACCATTGGTAAGGTACCGCAGTGTCACGGGATAATAAGAATTTAATATGATGAGGAATATCGGGTTAATATGATTATGGCGATTATGATGTTCCTGCAAAGACCAACACTAGGGGGCAATATTTCTGTTATGTTTCTGGGTTTATGTGTTTTATGGTTAAAGTTTTTGATAACTGATGGAACAGTTATAAAAAATAAAGGAGGCTGCTACGGCCATGTTTACTCCAAAACAGCAATGTGTGGTCTCTTTGATTAAGATAAGTAAGGTATGGGGTATAATGTGGTGGGCAGTACTGGAATACATCGGTTTTACAATAGTCAGAAGCAAAACCAGAGAATTAGAATGACAACTGAGAGGTTAACCTCAGAGTTTCAGAACAGTGCGGCAGAAATTGTTGCAGGCCCTGCCCTTTTGCACTCCCTTTCTGCTAAAGCACCCAAGATGGCCGCCTCTTCTTCCTACGCCTTGGCCGGGCACAGGAAGACAAAAAACAGAGGGAGAGAAGAACATATATGGGAGGAGAATGTATCACTCAACTCTGGGCATGTAAAGAACTCTCCACTGCTGCTGGCAGGAGACAGGAAGTTCCCTTCCCTTTTTATATTACACTATATTGTCAAAAGTATTGGGACACCTGCCTCTATGCCAGTGATGGCGAACCTTGGCACCCCAGATGTTTTGGAACTACATTTCCCATGATGCTCACCTACACCTGCAGAGTGCATGAGCATCATGGGAAATGTAGTTCCAAAACATCTGGGGTGCCAAGGTTCGCCATCACTGCTCTATACACATATGAACTTTAATGGTATCCCAGTCTTAAGCCTCCTACACACGATCGGATTTTCCGACGGGAATTGTGTGATGGCAGGCTGTTGTCGGAAAATCCGACCGTTTGTACGCTACATCTGACAATTGTCAGATTTTCCGCCAACAAATGTTGGATGGCATGCTTTAAAATTTTCCAACAACAAATGTGTTTTTGTCAAATTTTCTAAGCGTGTGTACAGAAGTCCTTCGGACAAAACTCCAAAGTACAAACACGCATGCTCAGAAGAAATGCTCACCATAACACTACATTAGCAGAAGTTGCCCAAAGGGAGGTGCTAAAGAGCTGAAAAAACACGTAGTTTTGTGTTTGTTGGCCGACAATTCTTTGCTGTTTGTATGCAAGACAAGTTCATGGCCAACGCACTTCGGACAAAAGTCCTATGCTTTGTCCGTGAAAAATCCAATCGTGTGTACGAGGCTTTAGTCCGTAGGGTTCAATATTGAGTTGGCCCACCCTTTGCAGCCATAACAGCTTCAACTCTTCTGGGAAGGCTGTCCACAAGGTTTAGGAGTGTGTCTATGGGAATGTTTGCTAGGTCAGGCACTGATGTTGGACAAGAAGGCCTGGCTCACAGTCTCCACTCAAATAATTTCATCCCAAAGGTGTTCTATCAGGTTGCGGTCAGGAACTCTAGCCAGGCCAGTCAAGTTCCTCCACCCTAAATTCGCCCATCCATGTCTTTATGGACCTTGCTTTGTGCACTGGTGGGCAGTCTTGTTGGAATAGGAAGGGGACATCCCCAAACTGTTCCCACAAAGTTGGGAGCATGAAATTGTCCAAAATGTCTTGGTATGCTGATGCCTTAAGAGTTCCCTTCACTGGAACTAAGGGGCCAAGCCCAACCCCAATTTCATGCTCCCAACTTTGTGGGAACAGTTTGGGGATGGCCCCTTTCTGTTCCAACACGACTGCGCACCAGTGCACAAAGCAAGGTCCATAAAGACATGGATAAGTGAGTTTGGGGTGGAGGAACTTGACTGGCCTGCACAGAGTCCTGACCTCAACTCAATAGAACACCTTTGGGGTGAATTAGTGCCGAGACTGCAAGCCAGGCCTTCTCCTCGAACATCAGTGCCTGACCTCACAAATGTGCTTCTGGAAGAATGGTCAAAAAGTCCCATAGACACACTTCTAAACCTTGTGGCCGGCCTTCCCAGAAGAGTTGAATCTGTTATAGCTGCAAAGGGCAGGCCAACTCAATATTGAACCCTACGGACTAAGACTGGGATGCCATTAAAGTTTAATGTGCGTGTAAAGGCTGGCGTCCCAATACTTTTTGTAATATAGTGTATATCAAGTTTGAAAAATGTTTGTTACTTTTTGTAAAGTTTGAAATAAATTTGGTAATAAGTAGGGATGAGCTTCGTGTTCGAGTCGAACATCGGCTGTTTGGCTGTTCACCAAATTGCGAACATTATGGGGCGTTTGCGCCAAATTCGAGTGGCGCGTCACGGCCCATAATTCACTGCGGCATCGCAGTGCATTGCTGGCTGATGATTGGCCAAGCATGCACTATGACCCGCATGCTTTGGCCAATCACAGCGCAGAAAAAACTAAGAGTCGTAATTGGCCAAAGCCAGGGTGGCTTTGGCCAATTATGGCTCAGGGGGTTTAGTACACGCCCCACACTATATAAGGCCGCCGGCTCGGCCTTGTGTAGTGTGTTGGAGTTGTTTAATGAGAGATTACAGAGAGAGACAGTGTCATTTATATTGAGTTAGATAGAGCAGGCAGGCGAGTCAGTTAGCTGCAGTTACAGTGTGTAGAGGATATATATGCATCCTAGGTGTTGTATATATATTTATACACTGTATTCAGTTTAGCTAGATCCGTTCCTGGTTTTCTCTATACTGTGACAGGCAGGCAGGTGATTGTACTAGCTGCAGACAGTCAGTGTTTCACTTAGTGTACTGTGTGCTTTGCGTAGCATTCACCTAAAGCTTACCTGAATACAGTTAGTGACTAATAGTAGTGTTCTCATAATTAAACCACAGACAGAGAGCTGCAAGTATTTTCAGTTAGTGTACTGTGTCCTCTGCACAGTTTTCACCTAAAACTAACTGAAGACAATTGCTGCTTTTCCCATAATAATACCACAGCAGGCAGTTGATTCTGATAGCTGCATTATCAGTACAGATATATATATATATATATATATATATATATATAATCTCCCACCTTTGTGCAGCTACATCTCACTGCAGGCCATTAGTATGTCTGGAAGGCAAACAAGGAGAGGCAGACAGTCACGAGGCAATAAAAGAGGGCAAGCAGGCTCTGTGTCTAGAGGCAACAGTGCTGCTGGTCGTGGACACGGTGCATCCTCATCAGCACGTGGCCGTGGAACACGCTTGTCCTTCTTTTTGGCAGCTGGCTATGTTGAGCTGCAACATGCCCAAGACTTGGTAGAGTGGATGACCAAGCCGTCCTCATCCTCCTTGTCCTCTTTCACCCAGGCTCAGGGTACTTTGTCTGACAAAGCAGCTGCCAAAACGGCCTCTTCCCTCGGCTCAATAGCATCAGTCACTCCTTCCCTAGCCCCACTATGTCCTCCTGAGGAGTCCCCCAAACTGTTTGACCACAGTGTTGGGTACATACTCCAGGAGGATGCCCAGCGTTTTGAAGGCTCCGATGATGGAACCCAGCTGGAGGAAGGCAGTAACGTGAGCCCAGAGAGAGGGGGTAGTAACGTGAGCCCAGAGAGAGGGGGTGACCAACAAGGTCAGCTATCTGGCAGTCATGTTCCCCCAGCTGCAGCATACTGCCAGATTTGCTCCAGTGATGAGGAGGGAGGGGATGATGAGGTCACTGACTCCACGTGGGTGCCTGATAGGAGAGAGGAGGAGGAGGAGGCGCATCTCCAATGAGGCAAGATGCCCTCCAGGGGCCAGCTTAAGGGCAGCACACCGACTGCATTGCATCGCAGTGTTCCGCATGTTCAGGGCGCTGCTGTCTCTGTGCGTTATTTCCAAAGTTCTTTGGTGTGGGCCTTTTTTTCAGACGTGTGCAGCAGATTGCACCGTTGCCATTTGCAACATATGTCTAAAGCGTATCTCACGTGGCCAAAACATCAGGCGCTTGGGCACCACGTGCTGCCATGCAGTCTGTTGGCAAGCGTACCTAAAAGACCCACATCAAAGAACAAAGCGGACCTTTCCTTGCTCCTCATCAGCTGGGATCTCCAACCCCACTATACCTTCAGTCCTCTCTGAAACCTGCACTGAGAGGAATGAAGGTGTAGAATTCGGTGTGTCACAGCCAAGTACTTGCGGATAATCTGCTATCGGTACACCGACGTCCGATTGTTCCAGGCAAATTTCCCTGCCCCAGCTGCTGCACCGCCGAAAGAAGTTCGCTCCCAGCCATCCACATGCCCAGCGGTTGAATGCTAGCTTAGCTAAACTGCTAGCACTTCAACTGCTGCCTTTTCAGTTGGTAGACTCTGCGCCCTTCCGTGAGTTTGTGTAATGTGCAGTTCCTCAGTGGCAGGTTTGCAAAAGCCACTTTTTCTCACGGAAGGCGATTCCGGCTCTCTACCGGTATGCGGAAGGCAATGTCTTGGCCTCGCTGGACAGGGTGGTTAGCGGAAAGGTGCATATTACTGCTGACTCATGGTCCAGTAGGCATGGACAGGGACGTTGCTTATCTTTCACAGCGCATTGGGTGACTCTGCTGGCAGCTGGGAAGGATGCAGGACAAGGTGCAGTAGTGTTGGAGGTTATTCCGCCACCACGCCTCCAAAATGTTACTTCTGGTGATTCTGTCACACCTCTCTCCTCCACCCCCTCCTCCTCTTCCTCCATGGCCTCTACCTGTGCTTTGTCCTCGGAACCAGCGGTGCTCCGTAGGCGTTCAAGGGGCTACGCAAGTACGCAGGCAAAAAGATGCCATGCAGTGCTTGAGCTGGTGTGCTTGGGGGACAGGAGCCACACTGGGGCAGAGATTCTGTCAGCTCTGCAGGGGCAGGCTCAGAGGTGGTTGACGCCACGCCAGCTTAAGCCAGAAATGGTGGTTTCCGACAATGGCACCAACCTCCTCTCCGCCCTCCGACAGGGACAACTGACCCATAGGCCCTGTTTGGCTCACGTCCTTAACTTGGTGGTGCAGCGGTTCTTGGGCAGGTACCCGGGCTTACAGGAGGTCCTGAAGCAGGCCAGGAAACTCTGTGGGCATTTCCGCCGGTCATATAATGCCAGTGCTCGGCTGGCTGACCTGCAAAAGGATTACAACCTGCCCAAGAACAGCCTAATCTGTGACATGCCCACCAGGTGGAACTCTACGTTGGCCATGCTGCAGCGGCTGCACACGCAGCAGAGGGCCATCAATGAGTATCTGTTGCAATATGGCACCAGGACAGTGTCAAGGGAGCTTGGATTTTTTTCCCCACGCCAGTGGGCCATGATCAGGGATGCATGCACTGTCCTGGCACCATTTGAGGAGGCCACGAGGATGGTGAGCAGTGACAGTGCATGCATCAGTGACACTGTCCCTCTTGTCCACCTGTTGGAGCACACGCAGCGTGGAATAATGGACAGGGCACTTAAGGCAGAACAGAAGCAGGAAGAGGAGGACTTCCTTACCTCTCAATAGGGATGAGCTTCGTGTTCGAGTCGAACATACGTTCGACTCGAACATTGGCTGTTCGATCGTTCGACGAAGATCGAACGATTTGGGCCGTTCGCGCCAAATTCGAGTGACGCGAACGGCCCACAATGCACTACGCCATCGCAGTGTCATCCAGGCGCTGTGATTGGCCAAGCATGCACTGTGACCCCGCATGCTTGGCCAATCACAGCGCCGGCAGCGAGGAGAGCAATGATTGGCCACAGGCAGGATGCCTGTGGCCAATTATTGCTGAGGGTGTTTAGTACACGCCCCACACTATAAAAGGCCGCCAGCACGGCGGCCTAGTGTAGTGTGTTCCGGAGCAGGGATAGAGTAGCATAGGCAGGGACAGTGACTGTTATTTCTTTCTTGCTTAACCTGGATTCCTTTAGTTTAGGGAAAGAGAAGGATAGGTAGGGAGAGTGTCAGTGTGTTTTGTGCTTCTGCTATAGTGTGCTTAAAAAAAACATTTATTCTAGGGACAGAAAACTCTAGGTAGGGACAGTGTCAGTTTCTTTCACTCTGCAAGTCCTTGTTTCCAGGGACCTGTAAGGACAGTGAGTTAATTGTCCTTGTGCTATATTGTGCTTAAAAAAAACATTTATTCTAGGGACAGAAAACTCTAGGTAGGGACAGTGTCAGTTTCTTTCACTCTGCAAGTCCTTGTTTCCAGGGACCTGTAAGGACAGTGAGTTAATTGTCCTTGTGCTATATTGTGATTAAAAAAAACATTTATTCTAGGGACAGAAAACTCTAGGTAGGGACAGTGTCAGTTTCTTTCACTCTGCAAGTCCTTGTTTCCAGGGACCTGTAAGGACAGTGAGTTAATTTTCCTTGTGCTATATTGTGATTAAAAAAAACATTTTTTCTAGGGACAGAAAACTGTAGGTAGGGAGAGTGTTTTTTTTCTTTCACTCTGCAAGTCCTTGTTTCCAGGGACCTGTAAGGACAGTGAGTTAATTGTCCTTGTGCTATATTGTGCTTAAAAAAAACATTTATTCTAGGGACAGAAAACTCTAGGTAGGGACAGTGTCAGTTTCTTTCACTCTGCAAGTCCTTGTTTCCAGGGACCTGTAAGGACAGTGAGTTAATTGTCCTTGTGCTATATTGTGATTAAAAAAAACATTTATTCTAGGGACAGAAAACTCTAGGTAGGGACAGTGTCAGTTTCTTTCACTCTGCAAGTCCTTGTTTCCAGGGACCTGTAAGGACAGTGAGTTAATTTTCCTTGTGCTATATTGTGATTAAAAAAAACATTTTTTCTAGGGACAGAAAACTGTAGGTAGGGAGAGTGTTTTTTTTCTTTCACTCTGCAAGTCCTTGTTTCCAGGGACCTGTAAGGACAGTGAGTTAATTGTCCTTGTGCTATATTGTGCTTAAAAAAAACATTTATTCTAGGGACAGAAAACTCTAGGTAGGGACAGTGTCAGTTTCTTTCACTCTGCAAGTCCTTGTTTCCAGGGACCTGTAAGGACAGTGAGTTAATTTTCCTTGTGCTATATTGTGATTAAAAAAAACATTTATTCTAGGGACAGAAAACTCTAGGTAGGGACAGTGTCAGTTTCTTTCACTCTGCAAGTCCTTGTTTCCAGGGACCTGTAAGGACAGTGAGTTAATTTTCCTTGTGCTATATTGTGATTAAAAAAAACATTTATTCTAGGGACAGAAAACTCTAGGTAGGGACAGTGTCAGTTTCTTTCACTCTGCAAGTCCTTGTTTCCAGGGACCTGTAAGGACAGTGAGTTAATTTTCCTTGTGCTATATTGTGATTAAAAAAAACATTTATTCTAGGGACAGAAAACTCTAGGTAGGGACAGTGTCAGTTTCTTTCACTCTGCAAGTCCTTGTTTCCAGGGACCTGTAAGGACAGTGAGTTAATTTTCCTTGTGCTATATTGTGATTAAAAAAAACATTTTTTCTAGGGACAGAAAACTGTAGGTAGGGAGAGTGTTTTTTTTCTTTCACTCTGCAAGTCCTTGTTTCCAGGGACCTGTAAGGACAGTGAGTTAATTTTCCTTGTGCTATATTGTGATTAAAAAAAACATTTTTTCTAGGGACAGAAAACTCTAGGTAGGGAGAGTGTTTTTTTTCTTTCACTCTGCAAGTCCTTGTTTCCAGGGACCTGTAAGGACAGTGAGTTAATTGTCCTTGTGCTATATTGTGATTAAAAAAAACATTTATTCTAGGGACAGAAAACTCTAGGTAGGGACAGTGTCAGTTTCTTTCACTCTGCAAGTCCTTGTTTCCAGGGACCTGTAAGGACAGTGAGTTAATTTTCCTTGTGCTATATTGTGATTAAAAAAAACATTTTTTCTAGGGACAGAAAACTGTAGGTAGGGAGAGTGTTTTTTTTCTTTCACTCTGCAAGTCCTTGTTTCCAGGGACCTGTAAGGACAGTGAGTTAATTGTCCTTGTGCTATATTGTGCTTAAAAAAAACATTTATTCTAGGGACAGAAAACTCTAGGTAGGGACAGTGTCAGTTTCTTTCACTCTGCAAGTCCTTGTTTCCAGGGACCTGTAAGGACAGTGAGTTAATTTTCCTTGTGCTATATTGTGATTAAAAAAAACATTTATTCTAGGGACAGAAAACTCTAGGTAGGGACAGTGTCAGTTTCTTTCACTCTGCAAGTCCTTGTTTCCAGGGACCTGTAAGGACAGTGAGTTAATTTTCCTTGTGCTATATTGTGATTAAAAAAAACATTTATTCTAGGGACAGAAAACTCTAGGTAGGGACAGTGTCAGTTTCTTTCACTCTGCAAGTCCTTGTTTCCAGGGACCTGTAAGGACAGTGAGTTAATTTTCCTTGTGCTATATTGTGATTAAAAAAAACATTTATTCTAGGGACAGAAAACTCTAGGTAGGGACAGTGTCAGTTTCTTTCACTCTGCAAGTCCTTGTTTCCAGGGACCTGTAAGGACAGTGAGTTAATTTTCCTTGTGCTATATTGTGATTAAAAAAAACATTTTTTCTAGGGACAGAAAACTGTAGGTAGGGAGAGTGTTTTTTTTCTTTCACTCTGCAAGTCCTTGTTTCCAGGGACCTGTAAGGACAGTGAGTTAATTTTCCTTGTGCTATATTGTGATTAAAAAAAACATTTTTTCTAGGGACAGAAAACTCTAGGTAGGGAGAGTGTTTTTTTTCTTTCACTCTGCAAGTCCTTGTTTCCAGGGACCTGTAAGGACAGTGAGTTAATTGTCCTTGTGCTATATTGTGCTTAAAAAAAACATTTTTTCTAGGGACAGAAAACTCTAGGTAGGGAGAGTGTTTTTTTTTTTTCACTCTGCAAGTCCTTGTTTCCAGGGACCTGTAAGGACAGTGAGTTAATTGTCCTTGTGCTATATTGTGCTTAAAAAAAACATTTATTCTAGGGACAGAAAACTCTAGGTAGGGACAGTGTCAGTTTCTTTCACTCTGCAAGTCCTTGTTTCCAGGGACCTGTAAGGACAGTGAGTTAATTTTCCTTGTGCTATATTGTGATTAAAAAAAACATTTATTCTAGGGACAGAAAACTCTAGGTAGGGACAGTGTCAGTTTCTTTCACTCTGCAAGTACTTGTTTCCAGGGACCTGTAAGGACAGTGAGTTAATTTTCCTTGTGCTATATTGTGATTAAAAAAAACATTTTTTCTAGGGACAGAAAACTGTAGGTAGGGAGAGTGTTTTTTTTCTTTCACTCTGCAAGTCCTTGTTTCCAGGGACCTGTAAGGACAGTGAGTTAATTTTACTTGTGCTATATTGTGCTTAAAAAAAACATTTTTTCTAGGGACAGAAAACTGTAGGTAGGGAGAGTGTTTTTTTTCTTTCACTCTGCAAGTCCTTGTTTCCAGGGACCTGTAAGGACAGTGAGTTAATTGTCCTTGTGCTATATTGTGCTTAAAAAAAACATTTATTCTAGGGACAGAAAACTCTAGGTAGGGACAGTGTCAGTTTCTTTCACTCTGCAAGTCCTTGTTTCCAGGGACCTGTAAGGACAGTGAGTTAATTTTCCTTGTGCTATATTGTGATTAAAAAAAACATTTTTTCTAGGGACAGAAAACTGTAGGTAGGGAGAGTGTTTTTTTTCTTTCACTCTGCAAGTCCTTGTTTCCAGGGACCTGTAAGGACAGTGAGTTAATTTTCCTTGTGCTATATTGTGATTAAAAAAAACATTTTTTCTAGGGACAGAAAACTGTAGGTAGGGAGAGTGTTTTTTTTCTTTCACTCTGCAAGTCCTTGTTTCCAGGGACCTGTAAGGACAGTGAGTTAATTGTCCTTGTGCTATATTGTGCTTAAAAAAAACATTTTTTCTAGGGACAGAAAACTGTAGGTAGGGAGAGTGTTTTTTTTTTTCACTCTGCAAGTCCTTGTTTCCAGGGACCTGTAAGGACAGTGAGTTAATTGTCCTTGTGCTATATTGTGCTTAAAAAAAACATTTATTCTAGGGACAGAAAACTCTAGGTAGGGACAGTGTCAGTTTCTTTCACTCTGCAAGTCCTTGTTTCCAGGGACCTGGAGAGACATTGAGTGAATTGTCCTTGTGCTATATTGTGATTAAAAAAAACATTTATTCTAGGGACAGAAAACTCTAGGTAGGGACAGTGTCAGTTTCTTTCACTGTGAAAGTCCTTGTTTCAAGGGACAGAGAAGGACACCTGAAGGTAGCCCTTATTGCTTTTTTCCCATCTCCCTGCAGGCCATCTATTAGAATGTCTGGAAGGCAAACAAGGAGAGGCAGACAGTCAGGAGGCAATAAAAGAGGGCAAGCAGGCTCTGTGTCTGGGGGCAACAGTGCTGGTCGTGGACGCGGTGCATTGTCATCAGCACATGGCCATGGGACACGCTTGTCCTTCTTTTCGGCAGCTGGACATGTTGAGCCACATCATGCCGAAGACTTGGTAGAGTGGATGACCAAGCCCTCCTCCTCCTCCTCATCCTCTCTCACCCAGGCTCAGGGTACTGGAAAAGCAGCTGCCAAAGCGTCGTCTTCCCTGGTATCAATGTCAGACAAATCATCAGTCACTCCTTCCCTAGACCCACCATGTCCTCCTCCTGAGGAGTCCCCCGAACTGTTTCAGCACAGTGTTGGGTACATGCTCCAGGAGGATGCCCAGCGTTTCGAAGGGTCTGATGATGAAACCCAGCTAGAGGAAGGCAGTAGCGTGAGAGCAGACAGAGGGGATGCTCAAGAAGGACACCAATCTGGCAGTCATGTTCCAGCAGCTGCAGCATACTGCCAGATTGGCTCCAGTGATGAGGAGGGAGGGGATGATGAGGTCAATGACTCCACGTGGGTGCCTAATAGGAGAGAGGAGGAGGAGGAGGATGAGGAGGAGGCACATCTCCAACGAGGCAGGATGCCCTTTGGTGGCCAGCGTAAGGGCAGTACACCGACGGAATCACACCGCAGAGCTCCGCCTGTGCAGGGCGCTGCCTCTGCCCGTCATTCAAAAAGTTCTTTGGTGTGGGCCTTTTTTGAGGCTAGTGCATCAGATCGCACAGCTGCTGTTTGCAACATATGTCTCAAGCGTATATCGCGTGGCCAAAACATCAGCCGCTTGGGTACCACATGCCTGACCAGACATATGTTGACCTGCCATGCAGCTCGTTGGCAAGCCTACCTCAAAGACCCACACCAAAGAACAAAGCGGACCTCTCCTTGCACCGCATCAGCTGGGATCTCCAACCCCACTATAACTTCAGTCCTCTCTGAAACATGCACTGAGAGGAATGAAGGTGTAGAATTAGGTGTGTCACAGCCAAGTACTTGCGCCCACTCTGCTAGCAGTACACCGACGTCCGATTCTAGCAGGCAAATTTCCCTGCCCCAGCTGCTGGACCGTCGAAAGAAGTTCACTCCCAGCCATCCACATGCCCAGCGGTTGAATGCTAGCTTGGCTAAATTGCTAGCGCTTCAACTGCTGCCTTTTCAGTTGGTAGACTCGGCCCCCTTCCGTGAGTTTGTGCAATGTGCGGTTCCTCAGTGGCAGGTTCCCAAACGCCACTTTTTCTCACGGAAGGCTATTCCGGCTCTCTACCGGCATGTGGAAGGCAATGTCTTGGCCTCGCTGGACAGGGCGGTCAGCGGTAAGGTGCATATTACCGCTGACTCATGGTCCAGCAGGCATGGACAGGGACGTTACCTTTCTTTCACGGCCCATTGGGTCACTCTTTTGGCAGCTGGGAAGGATTCAGGACAAGGTGCAGTAGTGTTGGAGGTTGTCCCACTGCCACGCCTCCAAAATGCTACTACTGGTTGTGACACACCTCTCTCCTCCACCCCCTCCTCTTCTTCTTCCTCCATGGCCTCTTCCTGTGGTTTGTCCTATGAACCAGCGGTGCTCCGTAGCCGTTCACGGGGCTACGCAAGTACGCAGGCAAAAAGATGCCATGCCGTGCTTGCGCTGGTGTGTTTGGGGGACAGAAGCCACACTGGGGCAGAGGTCCTGTCTGCTCTGCAGGGCCAGGCCGAGAGGTGGTTGACGCCACGCCAGCTTAAGCCAGGAATGGTGGTTTGCGACAATGGCACCAACCTCCTCTCCGCCCTCCGACAGGGACAACTGACCCATGTGCCCTGTGTGGCTCACGTCCTTAACCTGGTGGTGCAGCGCTTCTTGGGCAGGTACCCGGGCTTACAGGATGTCCTGAGGCAGGCCAGGAAAGTCTGTGTGCATTTCCGCAGATCTTATAATGCCAGTGCTCGCCTGGCTGAGCTGCAAAAGGAGTTGAACCTGCCCAAGAACCGCCTTATATGTGACATGCCCACCAGGTGGAACTCAACGTTGGCCATGCTGCAGCGGCTGCACACGCAGCAGAGGGCCATCAATGAGTACCTGTGCGACTACGGCACCAGGACAGGGTCAGGGGAGCTTGGTTTTTTTTCTCCACGCCAGTGGGGCATGATCAGGGATGCATGCACTGTCCTGGCACCATTTGAGGAGGCCACGAGGATGGTGAGCAGTGACAGTGCATGCATCAGTGACACTGTACCTCTTGTCCACCTGTTGGAGCACACGCTGCGTGGAATAATGGACAGGGCACTTGAGGCAGAACAGAGGCAGGAAGAGGAGGACTTCCTTGCCTCTCAAGGCCCCCTTTACCCAGACAGTGTTCCTTCTGTCCCACCCATCGCACAGGAAGAGGAGGAGGAGGAGGAGGAGGAGGAGGAGGAGGATTGTGTCAGCATGGAGGTGGAGGCTGGCACTCAGCATCATCAGCAGCAGTCTTTTAGGGATGATTTACAGTCCCAAGAAACCAGTGGACTTGTACGTGGCTGGGAGGAGGTGGCTGCGGATCATGTCGTCCTTAGTGACCCAGAGGACTCCGGAGCGAATGCCTCAGCAAACCTACGCTGCATGGCCTCCCTGATCCTGCAAAGTCTGCGGAAGGATCCTCGTATTCTTCGGATCAAGGAGAGGGACCATTACTGGCTGGCCACTCTCCTTGATCCACGGTACAAGGGTAAGGTTGCGGACCTTATGTTACCGTCGCAGAGGGAGCAGAGGATGAGACAACTCCGGGAGGCCTTGCAGAAAGGTCTGTGCAACGCGTTCCCAGAGACTGGGAGGTTGCAAACTCCTGGTCCTGGACAACGAGTTGCTGAGGCTTCGGCCAGTCAAAGAAGGAGCGGTGGGGAAGGTGGCCGTCTGACCGATGCGTTCAGACAATTCTTTAGTCCGCAGCCCCAAAGTATGATCGGTTCCAGCAACCATCGCCAGCGTCTGATAAACATGGTGCAGGAATATCTAGGGGCAAGGTCAGACTTGGACACCTTCCCCACCGAAAATCCTCTGGCTTACTGGGTCTTGAGGATGGATCACTGGCCAGAGCTTGCACAGTATGCAATTGAGCTACTGGCCTGTCCTGCATCCAGCGTTCTTTCGGAACGCACATTCAGTGCTGCTGGAGGATTTGTCACGGATCACAGGGTGCGCCTGTCCACCGACTCGGTTGATCGACTGACTTTCATCAAGATGAACCAGTCTTGGATCACCACCAGCTACCACACACCTGATGCTGATATAACAGACTAATTGATTTTAAAATGTCACATCCCTTCAAGACTGATGCTGATGCTGAGTGCCTGTGCTGTTATGTTGACTGGCTATCCTCCTCCTCCGAGTCCTCAATGATACGATTGATGATGATAGCTTGGAAGATCATTTTTGTTTATGGGTGCCGCCACCAGTGCCTAACGCCCAATTTTTCAGCCCCTGTTTAACAGGGGCGTGTAATTACAATTTTTGAAGCAATACTTTGCAACAGGGCTCATTGCTGTGCTCCAAGTACAGTATCTGTGAGGAGTTGCAGTGTTGTGCCACCAGTGCCTAAGGCCCAATTTTTCAGCCCCTGTTTAACAGGGGCGTGTCATTACAATTTTTGAAGCAATACTTTGCAACAGGGCTCATTGCTGTGCTCCAAGTACAGTATCTGTGAAGGGTTGCAGTGTTGTGCCACCAGTGCCTAAGGCCCAATTTTTCAGCCCCTGTTCAACAGGGGCATGTAATTACAATTCTTGATCTAATAATTCACAGCAGGGCCCATTGCTGCACCCACCAAGAGTAACTGTCAGGGCTTACAGTGTTGTGGCACCAGCACCACCATCAAAGGCCCAATTTTTACTACCACTGTTCAACAATTATATGTAATTAAAATTCCTGATATAATAGTTGACAGCAGGGCGTTCCAGCACCAACCAAGAGTAACTGTGAGTGCTTACAGTGTTGTGCCAACACCAACAACTAAGGGGCCTATTTCTGCAGAGTATATACGGCAGGTCCCTACTTTCAAACATCCAACTTACAAACGACTCCTACTTGCAAACGCAAGAAGACAACAGGAAGTGAGAGGAAATCTACCACTAGGAAGGAAAATTCTCTCCTGTAAGAATAAATATGGGAGAAAGGTGTCTCCTCTGTACTGATGCTTTATCAGCAATCCTTGTTTCAAGAAAAACACCACATTTCAAAAACAGTTGTCATTAGGACGGAAAGTGAGGTGAAATGTTCTGAACAGGGGCACAGACAGCAAAACAAATGTTACAGGGGTGATAACCCTTACCTATGTTTTCCAAAAAGTTTAAAAATAGATTTTTGGTCTGGAGCTACACTTCAACAATGTACCTGTTCAAAATTACAAACAGATTCTACATAAGAACAAACCTACAGTCCCTGTCTTGTATGCACCGCCTGTATACGGCTGTTCAGAGTATATAGGGCCTTTTTTATTTTATGTGCGGGGTTCCCCTTAATATCCATACAAGACCCAAAGGGGCTGGTAATGGGCTGGGGTAGGGGGGGGGTCATGGGGTAGCTATGCCATTTTTCTTAAAGATTTTCATCCATATTACCGGGACCAGACATTACATTAAAGCCGCAAGCAGTTTTAAATGGCTTTTTTTTCCTTTAGAAGTGTCATTTTGTGCAGGGACAGTTCTAAACACGGGAAACACGTGGCACTTCACAGGCATACTTTAGACACCCCCCAGGTACGATATTTAAAGGAATATTTGACTTTTTTTTTTTCACTTTATGCATCATTAAAATGACTGCTCCCGGAAAACGACCGTTTTTAAAACTTATTTTTGCATTGATACATGTCCCCTGGTGCAGAACCCGGGTTCCCAAACCCTTTTTAGGACAATAACATGCATAATAGTTTTTATAATTAGCACTTTAGAATTCGAACGTTCGCATCCATTGTATTTAATAGGGTTCTAATGTTCGTTCGAACTTTCGGTCCGTTCGCGGGTTCTGGTGCGAACCGAACCCGGGGGTGTTCGGCTCATCACTACCTCTCAAGGCCCCTTTATCCAGACAGTGTTCCAGCTATCACACAGGAAGAGGACAAGGAGGATTATTGTGTCAGCATGGAGGTGGAGCCTACCACTCAGCATCAGCAGCAGTCTTCAAGGGATCAATTACAGTCCCAAGACACCCATGGACTTGTACGTGGCTGGGAGGAGGTGGCTGTGGATCATGTTGTCCTCCGTGACCCAGAGGACTCCACACCGAATGCCTCAGCAAACCTACGTTGCAAGGCCTCCCTGATCCTGCAAAGCCTGCGGAAGGATCCTCGTATTCGTGCAATCAAGGAGAGGGATCATTACTGGTTGGCAACCCTCCTTGATCCACGTTACAAGGGTAAGGTTGCGGACCTTATCTTGCCGTCGCAGAGGGAGCAGAGGATGAAGCATCTTCGGGAGGCCTTGCAGAAAGGTCTGTGCAACGTGTTCCCAGAGACTGGGAAGTTACAAATTCCTGGTCCTGGACAACGTGTTGCTGAGGCTCCGGTCAGTCAAAGAAGGAGCGGTGGAAAAGGTGGCCGTCTAAACGATGCGTTCAGACAATTTTTTAGTACGCAGCGCCAAGGTATGATCGCTTCCAGCAACCATCGCCAGCATCTGGTTTACATGGTGCAGGAATACCTAGGGGCAAGATCAGACTTGGACACCTTTCCCACTGAAAATCCTCTGGGTTACTGGGTTTTGAGGATGGATCACTGGCCAGAGCTTGCACAGTATGCAATTGAGGTACTGGCCTGTCCTGCATCCAGCGTTCTTTCAGAACGCACATTCAGTGCTGCTGGAGGCTTTGTAACCGATCACAGGGTGCGCCTGTCCACCGACTCGGTTGATCGACTGACCTTCATAAAAATGAATCAGTCTTGGATCACCACCAGCTACCAAGCACCTGATGCTGATGTAACCGAATAATTTTTTGGGAAATGTCAGATCCCTTCAAGACTGCCTATGCTGATGCTGAGTGACTATCCTGTTATGCTGAGTGACTATCCTCTTCCTCCTCAATAATCATGCTGATAGCTTGAAAGAACATTTTTGGTTCTGGGCACCGCCACCAGTGGCTAAGGCCCAATTTTGCAGCCCCTGTTTTTAACAGGGGCGTGTATTTACAATTTTTGATGCAATGCTTTGCAGCAGGGCTCATTGCTGTGCTCCAACTACAGTATCTGTGAGGGGTTGCAGTGTTCTGGCACCAGTGCCTAAGGCACAATTTTTCTGCCCCCGTTCAACAGGGGCATGTAATTACAATTATTGATCTAATAATTCACAGCAGGGCCCATTCCTGCGCCCACCAAGAGTAACTGTGAGGGCTTACAGTGTTGTGGCAACACCACCACCACCAAAGGCCCAATTCTTCTGCCCCTGTTCAACAGGGGCATGTAATTACAATTCTTGATCTAATATTTCACAGCTGGGCCCATTCCTGCGCCCACCAAGGGTAACTGTGAGGACTTACAGTGTTGTGGCACCAGCACCACTACCAAAAGCCCAATTTTTCCTACCACTGTTCAACAGTGGCATGTAATTACAATTCTTGATATAATAGTTCACAGCAGGGCGTTCCAGCGCCCACCAAGAGTAACTGTGAGTGCTTACAGTGTTGTGGCAACACCAACACCTAAGGGCCAAATTTCTGCAGAGTATATACGGCAGGCCCCTACTTTCAAACATCCAACTTACAAACGACTCCTACTTGCAAACGGAAGGAGACAACAGGAAGTGAGAGGAAATCTACCCCTAGGAAGGTAAATTCTCTCCTGTAAGAGTTAATATGGGGAAAAAGGTGTTTCCTCTCCACTGATGCTTTATCACCAATCCTTGTTTCAATAAAAAAAACAAATTTTCGAAAAACATTTGTCATTAGGACGGAAAGTGAGGTGAAATGTTCTGAACAGGTGCACAGACAGCAAAACAAATGTTACAGGGGTGATAACCCTTCCCTATGTTTTCCAAAAAGCTTAAAAATAGATTTTTTGGCTGGAGCTACACTTAAAAACTTTACCTGTTCCAAATTACAAACAGATTCTACTTAAGAACAAACATACAGTCCCTGTCTTGTTTGCACCACCTGTATACTGCTGTTCAAAGTATATAGGGCCTTTTTTTTTTTTTTATAATTTGGGTGCGGGGTTCCCCTTAATATCCCCTTAATATCCATACAAGACCCAAAGGGGCTGGGGGCGTGGGGGGGTACCCATGCCATTTTTCTCAATGATTTTCATCCATATTGCTGGGGCCAGACATTACACTAAAGCCGCAAGCAGTTTTAAATGACTTTTTTTCCTTTAGAAATGTCATTTTGTGCAGGGACAGTTCTAAACACGGGAAACACACACCATTTCACAGGCATACTTTAGACACCCCCCAGGTACGATATTTAAAGGAATATTTGACTTTTTTTTTTTTTTTTTTTCACTTTAAGCATCATTAAAATCACTGCTCCCGAAAAAACTGCCGTTTTTTAAAACTTCTTCTTCTTACATATTAGCCGTTATAATTAGCACTTTTGATTTTGAACGTTCGCGTCCATTGTATTTAATAGGGTTCTAAAGTTCGCGTGAACTTTCGGTCTGTTCGCAGGTTCTGGTGCGAACCGAACGGGGGGTGTTTGGCTCATCCCTAGTAATAAGTGTTAAAGTGAAGTCATCACCCAGACAACAGCCCTGGATTCTGCCCCAGCTCCCTAATTTATATCCTGAAAGTTCCCCTTTAATTCCCATTGGAGCGGCTCTCACCAAAGCATGCAGTGATGATGACGGCGATGGCGATTTTCTGCCACGTCGGGAGGTCCCAGAGCTTGGAGGTCCTCGAAGCCGGCTTCTTCGTGGTCTCGGGAGGGTCCTCCATGTGCAGCTCGGCCTCATCCTCCTCCACCGACCGGTAGATTGAAAACGAGTTCTGTGACGGCATCTGCAGGGCAAGAGCAAAACTGTGAGGTGCGCAAACTTATGCCAGCAATGAAAATGGAAGCAAAAGTGGTTACTAGGGCTGCCTGGGGGGGGGGGGGGCAACCTGTAAGATCAGTGACTCCCATACTCCCCAACTCCTTTACAAAATAAGGGTGACAAAATTTTCTGAGTCTGCAGTTGTGTCACAGCTCCGCCTCCTGACACACGGATGAACGCTGCATTGTCTAAGCACCTCCCACATTTTCTTCAAGGTCTCCAACGTCAACACTGCAGGCAAAAGTGACTGCAGATCAGAACGTCCACTCCTGCTCTCCACTGACCTTTTGATGCCAACGTAAGCACTTCCACCCAGATCTCAAGGTACCATAACCACTTCAATACCGGACACTTTCACCCCCCTTCCTGCCCAGGCCAGCTTTCAGCGCTGTCACACTTTGAACGACAATTACTCAGTCATGCAACACTGTACCCAAATTAAAGTTTTATAATTTTTATTTTATTTTTTAGACAGAGCTTTCTTCTGGTGGTATTTAACCACTTCAGCCTCGGACCATTTGGCTGGCCAAAGACCACAGCACTTTTTGCGATTCGGCACTGCGTCGCTTTAACTGACAATTGCGCGGACGTGCGACGTGGCCCCCAGACAAAATTTACGTCCTTTTTTTCCCACAAATAGAGCTTTCTTTTGGTGGTATTTGATCACCTCTGCGGTTTTTATTTTTTGCGCTATAAACAAAAATAGAGCGACAATTTTGAAAAAATATTTATATTTTTTACCTTTTGCTATAATAAATATCCCCAAAAAATATATAAAAAAAATATTTTTTTCTTCAATTTAGGCCGATACGTATTCTTCTACATATTTTTGGTAAAAAAAAATCGCAATAAGCGTTTATTGATTGGTTTGCGCAAAAGTTATAGCGTCTACAAAATAGGGGAGAGTTTTATGGCATTTTTATTATTTTTTATTTTTATTTTTTACTAGTAATGGCAGCGATCTGCAATTTTTATCGTGACTGCGCCAATATGGCGGACACATTGGTCACTTAACGTAATTTTTGGGACCATTGTCATTGATACAGCGATCAGTGCTAAAAAAATGCACTGATAACTGTAAAAATGACACTGGCAGTGAAGGGGGTTAACCACTAGGTGGCTAGGAAGGGTTTAAGTGTGTCCTAGGGAGGGATTATAACTGTTAGGGGGCGTGGCTACAAGTGACACATCACTGATCGCTGCTCCCGATGAGAGGGAACATTTGATCAGTGACATGTCACTAGATATTGTGTTTACACTGACATCTCCCCGTTCTTCAGCTCCGTGACCCGATCGCGGGACACCAGCGGACATCGAGTCCGCGGTTCCCACGGGCATGGTCACGGAGCTCACGGCAGGGTTGCGTGTGCGCGACCACACGGCGGCAAATTTAAAGGGACGTACCTGTATGCCCATCTGCCTGTCCGTGCCATTCTGTCGACGTATATGTTTTTCATTTTTTTTTATTTTTGTTATATGATTGAAAAAAAAAATGACAAACAATTTTTTAATACTTTGTTTTTTTTTTGCGATTCTTATTTTTTTTTTTTACATTTTCTTTCATACTGTCACCAGAGCAGTACAGTATCGCCATAATGACATGGTACTGCTCTGTGAAGGTGATCAGGATTTTTTTTTTTATGCTGTGATTGCTTACTACAGTGATGATCACTGTATAAGCAATCATTTTTACTTTGTGGATGGAATTCATTCATGTGCCATTGGGGGTTACTTACAAAAGGCAAATCCACTTTGTACTACAAAGTGCACTTGAAATTGCACTGAAAGTGCACTTGGAAGTGCAGTCACTGTAAATCTGAGGGGTAGATCTGAAATGAGGGGAAGCTCTGCTGATTTTATTATCCAATCATGTGCAAGCTAAAATGCTGTTTTTTATTTTTTTGCATGTCCCCCTCTGATCTACAGCGACTGCACTTCCAAGTGCAATTTCAAGTGCACTTTGCACTTGTAGTTTGCACTTGTAGTGCAAAGTGGATTTGCCTTTTGTAAATAACCCCCGTTGTGTATATAGCGATACCCCCAGTTAAGAGGGCTGCTGGTATAATTCTTTTGGGTCCCTGTATTGCACCCTGTCAACCCCCGGCAGTTGGCTCTAACCTCCCCTGGCACAGCTAGTCAGGGCCGCCATCAGGGGGGTACAGGCAGTACACCTGTAAGGGGCCCGGATGGCCCCCTTTTTTTTGTAAGGGGCCCAGAGGTCCCCAGGGGCCCGGAGTTCCCCAGGGCCCCAAATGTCAACCCCCCTTTTTTTTTAAATGTATAGTTTTTTTTATTATACATTTTTTTATTTAATTTTTTTTTTTATTTATTTATCTTATTTAATTTATTAATTCATTTATTTATTTTGTAAGGGGCCCAGAGGTCCCCAGGGCCCCGGATGGAAACCTCCCTTTTTTTATAAAAAAATAAATAAATTTTTTTTTTTCTTTTTATTTAATTTATTTTTATTTATTTATTTTATTTAATTTATTTTTATTTTTTTGTAAGGGGCCCAGAGGTCCCCAGAGGCCCAGAGGTCCCGAGGCCCCTGGATGGAAACCTCCCTTTTATTGTATTTTTTTTATAAAAAATTATTATAATTTTTTTTTATAATTTTTTTTTTTTTTTTTTTGTAAGGGGCCCAGAGGTCCCCAGGGCCCTGGATGGCAACCCCCCTTATTTTTGTTTTTTTGTTCTTCTGTTTTTTTTGTGTTCGTCAGCACCCAAACCCCCTGCAGCTAGTAAGGGATGGTAGGATTGTGTAGCCTGCAACTCACGGAGACACAATCCTATATTAGAACACACACAGCAATGTACTTTAACTGTCCTTTCCCGTCTCCTCTGCAAGTAAATGACACAACACCAGTATACTTAACCCTTGCACTTTTACTTAGTTGGTTTGGTAAGAATATAATCACAGTTTACATATCATGTGCAGAGCCCTGCAATAAAAGAATATCTCAGCAAACAGACAGATATACAGTATGATGCATAAGTCTAACAGTCCCCGCTGCAGCTATTCTCCCTCGTGGCAAAAAAAATGGCGCCCAGTAATATCTACGCTAAGTCAGGCCTGACTGTACTATGTAGAAGTTCTGTAGGGGAAATTCTTCGCTAGCAAACGGTGGTGCACTTGCTGAAGAAACAACTGTAATCCACAGGGTAAAAGGGGTTTTGATAACTTGGTGAATAAAGGAAATCTCTAAAGCTGCTCCGATGCACTGTCCCTCTGGTGCGCAGCACAACACTAATGAAAAGCTCCGGGTTAAACAGTTATTGGGCCTAGAGATCCTATGTAGTTCTCTGAGCAGGTGCTCTCTCACCCAACCGGACCAGTCTGTGTCCGTATCTTCCGCTGCTGTGTCTTGGTACACAGGTCTCACGACATCCAAGTCTTCGGTCCTCCGGGGAGTGATGCGGCAACGGTATGCAGAACGTCCCTCAGGTTCCTCGGTGAGAGCGGAAGGCTCTTTGGAAAAAGGCCCAGGCTTTAGGCCTTGTAGCACCACAGGCTCGGAAAGGAGTTCCTTTTGCTGGACGGGCGATGTCCAAAGAGACTGAAGCCTGCTCCGCCTCTTGCTTATAAAGTCCACCCCAGCAGTCTTTGCGCGGTGCAATGCACCCTGGGTGGCCAGTGGGGTTATGGGTACAGTAGTCTCTGAGGCCTTAAAGCAAACCCCCCGCTACATGTACTATTGTGATATCTGTGAATGGCCCTGTACCATGTGATCACTGTGACCAATCACAGAGATCACAATAGTACTCGATGGCTATGATTGACAAGCCATTGTTTGTTTACAGCCGACATGTGATTGCTGTGATTGGTCACAGCGATCACATGGTACCAAGGCCGCGAATAGCGGCCCCGCACAACAATCAGTGTTTCGCTGTGTTCCGGACACAGCGGGTCACAGATCTTGCCGATGCATGGCCCCCTAGGGCATGCACGAGGGAGGATGCCATATGAACTGCACCCAGGATAACAGAGCACTCGCCCGACCGTATTATTAGAATAGGGAAGGCGGGAAGTGGTTAAAGTGTGCTTAAGGCATGCTGAAGTGCGTTAAATTGCACTTGCATCAGGTTCCTACTTAAAGTAACCTTTTACTTTAGGGTACCCATCAGAGTCCCCCTTTACATCAGAATCCACACCAGAGACCCCCCCCCTGTATCAGGGTCCTCATCAGAATCCCCCTTTACATCAGGGTCCTTATCAGAGTCCCCCTCCCTTACTTCGGGGTCCCCATCATCCCTGCTGAACTCACAAGGATCATACCTCCCAACATAGATGGGAACTCCCAATCACAGCTCATTACCATGTAACCAATTGTGTCCAATCACAGCTGTCCAATCACAGCGCTTGAGGAGAGGAGAGACGATAAGCGGCAATCCACACAGGGGACATCTACACTTGTAATCAGGGCACTGATCAACAGTGTCCTGATGATCAGTGCAGCCCCAACAGTGCCCACCAGTGCTGCCAATCAGTGCCCACCAGTGCTGCCTATCAGTGCTGCCTATCAGTGCTGAATATCAGTGCAGCCTCATCGGTTCCTCCTCATTAGTTCCTCCCCATCAGTGCCCATCAGTGCAGCCTCATCAGTGCCCAACAGTGCAGCCTCATCAGTGCCCATCAGTGCAGGAGAAAAATTTACTTCTTTACAAAATTTTATAACAAAAAAAAAAACGTTTGGCATTTTTTCAAAATTTTCAGTCTCTTTTTGTTTAGCAAAAAATAAAAAAAATCCCAGTAATGATTAAATACTACCAAAAGAAAGCTCCAATTGTGTGAAAAAAAATGATAAAAATGTGGGTACTGTGTTGCATGACCGCGCAATTGTCATTCAGAGTGTGAGAGAGCGCTGAAAGCTTAAAAATTGGCCTGGGCAGGTAGGGGGTGAAAGTGCCCAGTAGGCAAGTGGTGAAAGCTGGAGCTTTTTTAGACCCAGGATGGATCTATGGGTGGCCGAATGAACACCAGACTTCCATCCGTATACATTAGGCTACCTCCAATCTGTCATGTTTAGGCCAAAGAACAAAAATCTTTTCCATTTTTTTTATTTTTGTAAAGGGGGGCTCATGTCCCACTAGCAATGATTTATAATAGTTAGACATGAGCTGATGGTGTGGTCTGCGCCTTGGTTTGGACCGTACTTTGGCTGTTTGGGTATTCAGCCCAGTTCCATGAATGTTCGCCCGTTCTGCAGGAGCTGAAAATCATACATAGAAGTGGTATTTCTTCTCTTTCCATGTATGATAGCTTCTCACTGTCAGCCAAGGGGTTGGCTTATAGTCCCCTTATTACTTACTTTGTTACCACAATTGGGGCACATCCTGCTCTTCTTTACATATTCTTTATACCACTATACCCTTCATCACCCACTGGCTCTTGCATATACTATTCCCTTTTACAGTCACTTTCTGTTTACTCACGTTACATATTATCACCTATACACCCTCTCCTCCTCAGATGGCTTCACCCACTCGGATTTTACCAACAATTTTACATCCATGGAGGCCTCTCCCTGGGGACCCTAGTCTCTCACTGGAGTTCCAGCTTTGTATATTGGTGGCGAGTCTACCTCAGCTCCCGGGGGGCTGACAATCCTCCGGCCAAACCTCCTGCCCTCCATGCCTACGCTACCAGTCATAGACTTACCTGTAAGTAATTTCGGGGGAATCGTTGTTGCCTCAATTTTTTCCCCCTCTCTCCCCTCCTTTTCATAGCTAGACCCATTACAAACTTTATCTTTAGTTTTATATTTTTTAACATTTTAGAAATCCACCTCATACTTGCTCCTGAAGAGTGGCAGTGACCACGAAACGCGTCGAGCCAATAGATGCCCCATCGCACATGTATTGTTACCTTTCTACCAACTACCTCAAATACCAATTGGACTCTACCTACCAATTAGGGTTACAGCTACCATGGAGACTTACTCCAACTAACAACGTCTTTTAACGTCTATACTGTGTACCAATTAAGTTGCCATATTATGATATCTTGAGCCTATAGATGCTCATTTGCCTATATACTGCACTATTATCAGTAACCATTTCTATATATCAATTGGACTGTACCAACTTATCTAGGCCACACTCATCCACCATGGAGATACACCCTACAAACTGGCTCGTTTGCATTGTTTTTATTATGAACTAATCATGTTACTATACTTTGCTACCAATATTGTTATATTTTATGTACTATTCAATTTTTAACCAATATACTAGGTATGCTGTGTTATCATTGTTGTTGCTATATTCTATATTCAATTAAAGTAATGACTGCCAATTGTCGAATTGCAATGCTTTCATGTAATGGTTTAAGTTCCAATGCAACAGGTTATTGCCACAGTTATTCCTTGTCGTGTATGTCCTGGGATGCATGCTTCATTCAAAGTCCCACCCATGTTTCTCTTTTCTCAAAGCTTCTCACTGTCACTGGTTCTTTCGGATCTGGTATGGCTTTTTAGGGGGGACCGCATGCATTTTTTTCTTTTTTTTGCATGGAGTCCCCCTTAAAATCTGTACAAGACCCAAAAGGGTCCGGTATGAATTTCCTAGGGGACATCACACATTTTTTTTTTTGTGTAAGGTACCCCATTACCATCCATACTAGACTCAAAGGGGGGACTCTATGCAATTTTTCTTCATTCTTGTTGTAGGATGTGCTAAAACAAAAGTGACATTTACAAAGACAAAAATAAATAAAAATGACCTGCAAAAAAACGTTATTGCTGACTTTAAAAAATGCATACAGACCCCTCCAACGATGCCCAAAATGCATAACAGACCCCCAAGGTACTGCTTTGTATTTTGGGGGACCTTTGGGATTTGTTTGCCATTTTTTTTCTTTCAAAAAAAGAAGCCAGGAGGGACACGTTATTTGCCAGCAATTTGAAACCCTTTATTCTTTTGTAAATGTCAGTGCCCAAAAAAAATCATTGTTCCCAGCCAAATGTAATGAAAAAAAAATGCATTGGTACATGTTCCCCGGGGCAGTGCCCACCCTCATGCTTTTTTTTTTTTTTTTTTTGCTTTTTTTCTTTTTTATACCCCTTTGCCTATTAGCCCACAGAATGGTCATTTTTAATTTGACAAATTCGGCTCCTATTAATTTAAATGGGGTTCGGGTTCGGCAATTTGATCTTTTTTTAAGTTCACCAAATACGGCTCAAACCAAACCCAGGGCAGTTCAGCTCGTCACTAATAGCAGCTACAGATCTCTCTGTTTTTCTTTTTTTTAGCTAGTTACAATTTTTCTGCTATAGCTGCATACAGTGTTTATCCAGCTTCAGATCTCTCTGGTGGCTTTCTCTGGTTATTTGTAGACTGTTACAATGTTGCTGCTATAGCTGCAAACAATGTTTGTCTATGGAGCTACAAATCTCCCTTTTGGCTTTCTCTGGTTATTTGTAGCTAGTTACAATGTTGCTACTATAGCTGTGTGCAATGTTTGTCTGTGGAGCTACAGATCTCTCTTTTGGCTTTCTCTGGGTATCTGTAGCTAGTTACAGTGTTGCTGCTATAGCTGCGTTCAATGTTTGTCTGTGGAGCTACAGATCCCTCTACATAACATAACAGATCTCTCTACAAAACAGAGAAAGCCACCAGACAGATCTGTAGCTGCTACTAGTGATGAGCTGAACTGCCCTGAGTTTGGTCTATGGTTATTTGTAGCTAGTTACAATGTTGCTGCTATAGCTGCATGCAATGTTTGTCTATACTGTGTTAGATCTCTCTGCTGGTTTTCTGTGGGGATGTGTAGCTAGTTACAATGTTGCTACTGTAGTCAGATACAATGTTTATATATGAAGTTACAGATATCTCTAATGGCTTTCTCTGGTTATTTGTAGCTGGTTACAATGTTGCTGCATATAATGTTTGTCTGTGGAGCTACAGATCCCTCTACATAACAAAACAGATCTCACTACAAAACAGAGAAAGCCACCAGAGAGAACCGTAGCTGCTACTAGTGATGAGCTGAACTGCCCTGAGTTTGGTCTATGGTTATTTGTAGCTAGTTACAATGTTGCTGCTATAGCTGCATGCAATGTTTGTCTATACTGTGTTAGATCTCTCTGCTGGTTTCCTGTATGGATGTGTAGCTAGTTACAATGTTGCTGCTGTAGCCAGATACAATGTTTATCTATGGAGTTACAGATCTCTCTAGTGACTTTCCCTGGTTATTTGTAGCTAGTTACAATGTTGCTGCTATGGCTGCATACAATGTATGTCTATAGAGCATCAGATCTCTCTGCTGTTTTTTTTGTGAGGATGTATAGCTAGTTACAATGTTGCTGCTGTAGCCAGATACAATATGTATCTATAGAGCTACAGATTTCTCTGCTGGTTTTCTGTGGGTGTGTAGCTAGTTACAATGTTGCTGCTACAGCTACATACAATGTTTGTTTATACAGCATCAGATCTATCTGCTGGTTTTTCTGTGGGGATGTGTAGCTAATTACAATGTTGCTGCTGTAGCCAGATACAATGTTTATCTATGGAGCTACAGATCTCTCTGCTGGTTTTCTGTGTTCTGTTGTAGCTAGTTACAACATTGCTGCTATAGCTGCATACAATGTGTGTCTATACAACTTCACAATGTGTGCCTATACAACTTCAGATCCTCTGCTGGTTTTCTGTGGGGATGTGTAGCTAGTTACAATGTTGCTGCTGTAGCTGCATACAATGTTTGTCTTTACAGCTTTCGATCTCTCTGGTGGTTTTCTGTGGGGATATGTAGCTAGTTACAATATTGCTGCTATACCTGCATGCAATGTTTGCCTATACAGTGTTAAATCTCTCTGCTGGTTTATCTTTGGGGATGTGTAGCTAGTTACAATGTTGCTGCTGTAGCCAGATACAATGTTTATCTATGGAGTTACAGATCTCTCTAGTGACTTTCTCTGGTTATTTGTAGCTAGCTACAATGTTGCATCTATAGCTGCACACAATGTTTGTCTTTACAGCATCAGATCTCTCTGCTGGTTTTCTGTGGGGATGTGTAGCCAGTTACAATGTTGCTGCTGTAGCCAGATACAATGTTTATCTATGGAGTTACAGATCTCTCTAGTGACTTTCTCTGGTTATTTGTAGCTAGCTACAATGTTGCATCTATAGCTGCACACAATGTTTGTCTTTACAGCATCAGATCTCTCTGCTGGTTTTCTGTGGGGATGTGTAGCCAGTTACAATGTTGCTGCTATTGCTGCATGCAATGTGTGTCTATGCAGTTTCAGATCTCTCTACTGGTTTTCTGTGGGGATGTGTAGCTAGTTGCTGCTGTAGACAGATACAATGCAACGAATTGCTGCTATAAAATAGCTTGTGTGACATCATCCTAATCTTTATGAATGATTTTAAACTATATTTTAACTTTTATTTTTTATTTTTTTTTCTACAGGATTCTAAAACTGGCCAGCCTGCTCCTTCAGAAAATTTGTTCCTGACCTCAACCCGAGAGAGCACATTTGTGCTTCTGAAGAATGGCCAAATATTCCCATAGACACACTCCTAAACCTTGTGAACGGCCTTCCTAGAAGAGTTGAAGCTGTTACAGCTGCAAAGGGCGGGCCAACTCAATATTGAACCCTACGGACTAAGACTGGGATGCCATTAAAGTTCATGTGTGTGTAAAGGCAGGTGTCCCAATACTTTTGGTTGTAGAGTGTATGAGTTTTTCATTCTTACCCCCTAAGCATAAATTCCCCCTCCTCCCAGTACAAGTCTTTGCCCCCCATCCCCTCAAACCCCCCCCCAAAAAAAAATCACCCCTCTTAGCACAACTTCTCTACCCCTAAAATTTCTCCTCTGAGTAGACATCTTCTCCCCCCATCCCTCCTTTCAACAAAAATCCCCCTAAATTACCATGCTTAGCACACTTACCCCCAGATTCCACCTCGTAGGACAATACTTACCCCCTGCCACCCCCCCAAATTCTCTTTCCAACACAAATCCCCCTAAATTACCACGCTTAGAACACTTACCCCCTAGAAAAACATTTACCCACTGCCACCCCCCAAATTCCCCTTCCAACACAAATCCCCTCCCTCCCAATTTCCTTGCGGCACCCCTCCCCCCCTCACATGATGCCACAGTGCCCCTCCTGCCCGCCCCTTGTCCTGGTCCTGACCATTATGCATTGGCCTGCATGGTTCAATGTCACAGGCAGCATTATGTTTCTTTATTCCAAAAATAATCAGCCAAAGAATTCAAAATTAAATGCTAAGCAGATCCAATATAAAACACATGCGGTATATACACTCACCGGCCACTTTATTAGGTACACCTGTTCCATTGCTTGGTTACACAAATTGCTAATCAGCCAATCACATGGCAGCAACTCAATGCATTTAGGAATCTAGCCGTGGTGAAGACGACTTGCTGAAGTTCAAACCGAGCATCAGAATGGGGAAGAAAGGGGATTGAAGTGACTTTGAACGTGGCGTGGTTGGTTGTTGGTGCCGGTCGGGCTGGTCTGAGTATTTCTGGGATTTTCACACACAACCATCTCTCGGGTTTACAGAGAATGGTGCAAAAAAGAGAAAATATCCAGTGAGCGGCAGTTGTGTGGAGGAAAATGCCTTATTGAGGTCAGAGGAGAAGGGGCAGACTGGTTACAGATGATAGAAAGGCAACAATAACTCAAATAACCACTCGTTACATCCAAGGTGTGTAGAATACCATCTCTGAACCCACAACACATCCAACCTTGAAGCAGATGGGCTAGAGCAGCAGAAGACCACACTGGGTGCAACTCCTGTCGCAGGAAACTGAGACTACAATTGGCACAGGATCACCAACATTGGACAATAGAAGATTGGAGAAACGTTGCCTGGTCTGATGAGTCTCGGTTTCAGCTGCGACATTCAGATGGTGGGGTCAGAATTTGGCGCATGGATCCATCATGCCTTGTATCACCGGATCAGGCTGGTGGTGGTGGTGTAATGGTGTGGGGGGGATATTTTCTTGGCACACTTTGGGCCCCTTCGTACCAATTTGGCATCCATTAAACCCCACGGCCTACCTGAGTATTGTTGGTGACCATGTCCATCCCTTTATGACTACAGTGTCCCCATCTTCTGATTGCTCCTTCCAGCAGGATAATGCTCCATGTCACAAATCTCCAATCATCTCACCACTGGACAATGAGGTCACTGTCCTCCAATGGCCTCCACACTCACCACATCTCATCCAATAGAACACCTTTGGGATGTGGTGGAATGACTGTGTGATGTCATCATGTCACTATGGAGCAAAATCTCTGAGGAACGTTTCCAACACCTTGTTGTATCTTTGCCACCAAGAATGAAGGCCAAAGGGGGTCCAACCGGTAAGATGGACCTAATAAAGGTGCCGATGAGTGTATGTCACAGCACTGAGGATGGCAGTGTGATCACGGGGAAAATGTTAAAATTTTCCTTCTTGGGAGGAATGAAGACACATGGAAATGAGCAAAATCGACACGTCTCCAATATGTACAAAAAATCCATTGACAGTCCCCCCCAAGACTAAAAGGCAAAAAATGAGCAATAAGCAGAATATTCAAAAAATTACTATAACAAGCACACAGAAAATAAAATATAATATATAAAGTACTCACCGCGCTTTGGAATAGGTCTCTGACCGAATTCATATCTCCACCTGCAGACTGAAAAGGAGAGATATCAGGGTTCAATATATAAATCCGCCCCAAACCACAGACTACTGCGCCCACCCACCCACTTCCGAGGACACGAGAGAACCGTCCAACCAATATGCTGGATATACACCGCGCTGTATAATATATACACCAACGATGATCACACTGCACTGTCAGCATGACATTTATGGAAAACAGCACCTCCTGAAATTGTCCCGCCCCCCCCCCCAGTCCAAATATCTCACTCCCATATTTTAGAAAATGAAAAAAAAGAAACAAGTCAAACAAGTAATGCAAAATGCAAAGTCAATAGTGTGTAGAGCAAGCTTCCGTGGCCAGGAGTAAGCAACAGAGTGCGGGGGGTCGGTAGTATATATGCAGAGGGCGGGGGGTCGGTAGTATATATGCAGAGGGCGGGGGGTCGGTAGTATATATGCAGAGGGCGGGGGTTCAGTAGTATTTATGCAGAGGGCAGGGGGTCGGTAGTATTTATACAAACCCCTGCACTCTGTATAAATACTACTGACCCCTGTGCAGGGGGTCAGTAGTATGTATGCAGAGTGCAGTGGTCAGTAGTATGTATGCAGAGTGCAGGGGTCAGTAGTATGTATGCAGAGTGCAGGGGTCAGTAGTATGTATGCAGAGTGCAGGGGGTCAGGACTGTATAACGCACAGGGTGTTTAGGGGTCAGGAGAGCGTAACACACAAGATACATGGGTCAGAAGAAGATAACACGCAAGATACATGGGTCAGAAGTAGATAACACACAAGATACATGGGTCAGAAGTAGATAACACGCAAGATACGTGGGTCAGAAGTAGATAACACGCAAGATACATGGGTCAGAAGTAGATAACACGCAAGATACATGGGTCAGAAGTAGATAACACACAAGATACATGGGTCAGAAGTAGATAACACGCAAGATACGTGGGTCAGAAGTAGATAACACGCAAGATACATGGGTCAGAAGTAGATAACACGCAAGATACATGGGTCAGAAGTAGATAACACACAAGATACATGGGTCAGAAGTAGATAACACGCAAGATACATGGGTCAGAAGTAGATACCACACAAGATACATGGGTCAGAAGTAGATAACACGCAAGATACGTGGGTCAGAAGTAGATAACACGCAAGATACATGGGTCAGAAGTAGATAACACGCAAGATACATGGGTCAGAAGTAGATAACACGCAAGATACATGGGTCAGAAGTAGATAACACGCAAGATACATGGGTCAGAAGTAGATAACACACAAGATACATGGGTCAGAAGTAGATAACACGCAAGATACGTGGGTCAGAAGTAGATAACACGCAAGATACATGGGTCAGAAGTAGATAACACACAAGATACATGGGTCAGAAGTAGATAACACACAAGATACATGGGTCAGAAGTAGATAACACACAGAATGCAGAGCTCAGACGAGCATGATACTCAAACTGAAGGGGTCAGAAGTGCATTCATCTCAGTGCAGGGGTCAAGAGTGCATAGGGCACAGAGTGCAGGGGTCAGAAGTGCATAACAGAAAGGGGTTGATTTACTAAAACTGGAGAGAGCAAAATCTGGTGAAGCTGTGCATGGTAGCCAATCAGCTTCTAACTTAAGCTATGACAATAAAATCTGGAAGCTGATTGGTTGCTATGCAGAGCTGCACCAGTTTTTACACTCTCCAGCTTTAGTGAAGCAACCCCAAAGAGTTTAGGAGGCAGAAGTACATAACGCACAGAGTGCAGAGGTCAGGATTGCATAATGCACAGAGTGCAGGGCTCAAAAGTGCATAATGCTCATACTGCAGGGCTAAGGAGTGCAAAACGCTCAGAGTGTAGGGCACAGATGTGCTTAACACACATTAGGATTAGGATCACATAATACACAGGGTGCAGGGGTCAGGAGTGGGTAACGCATATAGTGCAGGTGTCAGAAGTACATAACACACATAATGCAGAGGTCAGAAGTGTATATTGCCCAGAGTGGGCGTAGCATAAGGGGTTGCAGGGGTCACAATCGCAACCCCACCCTTAGCTTCAGGGGGCCCCTGCAGCCTCCCTGTCATATTATCATATCCTCCACAAAGACCAGCTCTGATCTGCCCTAGGGCCCCACAGCCATGCTCCAGTACTGGGCTTCCACTTTGCCTTCCACGGTCCACACCCCTCCGTTCTCATTGGCTGGGGACAAGCTGTGAGCCATTTCCTGAATGGAGAGGAGCACGGGGTGAGAATAGCCCAGGGGCCAGGTCAACTTTTGCATCGGGGCCTACAAGCTTCAAGCTACGCCTCTGCCCAGAGTGCAGGGGTCAGGAGGGCATAATGTTCAGAGTGCAAGCCTCAAAAGTGCATAAGGCTCAGGGTGTGCTGGGTCAGACATTTTTAATGCTCAGAGTGCAGGACTCAGAATTGCTAAGTGCACAGGGGGCTTGAGTGCATAACGAACAAAGTGCCGGGGAAAGACGTGTGTAACACAAAGAGTGCAGGGTCAGGAGTGTATGATTCACAAAGTAGAAGGGTCAGAAGTGCATAACACAACATGCAGGGGTACGCTCAGAGTTACGACTAAGGCTATTGCTGAAACACGTCAGTTTATTGTTTTATTGTCACTCTGAGGTACCAATAAACAGCACTTCAAGGATTGCAGTTTTGCCGGCTCTTCTTACTACTGTACGCTCAGAGTGCAGAGGTCAGGAGTGCATAGAATTTAGAATGCAGAGGTCAGGAGTGCATAGCATTTAGAATGCAGAGGTCAGGAGTGCATAACGCTCAGACTGCAGAGGATAAGAGTGCATAGCACTCAGAGTGCAGAGGTCAGGAGTGCATACGCTCAGAGTAAAGAGGTCAGGAGTGCAGAACGCTCAGAGTGCATAGCGCTCAGAGTGCAGAGGTCAGGAGTGCATAGCGCTAAGTGCAGAGGTTAAGAGTGCATAGCGCTCAGAGTGCAGAGGTTAAGAGTGCATAGCGCTCAGAGTGCAGAGGTTAAGAGTGCATAGCGCTCAGAGTTCAGAGGTTAAGAGTGCATAGCGCTCAGAGTGCAGAGGTTAAGAGTGCATAGCGCTCAGAGTGGAGAAGTCAGGAGTGCATAGCGCTCAGAATGCAGAGGTCAGGAGTGCATAACAATCAGGCCATTTTACACAATACAACCAAAAATGATCTCCTCCTCCAAGTACAATTTATCCCCTAATCGCATATTTCCCACAATTTTAAATCTCTACCAAACCGTTCCTATACAGATCTTCTCCTATACCCCTAAAGCCCTCCTCCAGCCTCACCTTCTCAATATAGGCGTCCCCCCAGTACAGCCCTCCTCCAAGCCTAACCCCCCTGTACACACCCCACCACCCAACCTACCCTCCCAGTACAACCCCCCCCCCCTCCAACTTTCCAACTGTAGCAGCAATAAAAAATGAGGGAAAATCATCCCCATAGCTGTGTCATAGGACTGAGAAGGAGCCTCCCTTAGGCCCTAAACTGCTACTGTCCGTATTGCTTGTACGCTGGGTGCAGTTGAATCCGGGTGGCGTACTTAAGGGGGTTGGGGGTGGCTGCAGATTGCACCGGGTGCCAACATTCTGGGGGTGTTATGGCAGCCCAACATTTTTTTTGTGTTGCATCGCTCTGCAATCCCTATAGTACTGAGTATACACAGAGTACAATAACACCATTCTGTATAATAATACAGAGCATCAGTGGCGGCCCATCCATAGGGGGCGCCCGGGCGCTGCCCCTCCCTCCTGTAGTCACCATTTTATTTATTTTTTAAACGGCCCCTTTAATAAAAATAAAAAAATGTCCTTTAACTGCACTATAATTGGGCGCCGGCCACGTGCATTATGGGAAGCGCCACGTCAATGCAATCACGAGATTGTAGACGCGGTGCTTCATTTGCGGGCTTTTGTCCCGCCTTGCGGCGCTCTCCGACGCACCGAGTAGCTTCCACCCCGCGCTCGTAGTATCTATTACTACGGCTGGGCAGTTTGATTGATGTCCTGAGTTAGATGTCACTTCCTGTTTTCTCTCTCCCATTGCGCCCGAGAGAGAGAAAACCGGAAGTATGAGGAGCGGACTCCTCTATGGCCACTGCCAGTGGAAGGAGACACAAAAGGAGAGGACACCACACAGCAAGGTAAATGCCGCTGTGCTACAGCGGAGAAGGGACAGAGGCTGCATTTGATGGGACAGAGGCTGCATTTGATTTGATGGGACAGGGGCTGCGTTTGATGGGACAGGGGCTGCGTTTGATGGGACAGAGGGCTGCATGTAAGGAGGGACTCCGCTGGGGGCACCTGATGGCATCTGGTGGCAGGCGACACGCTCAGGGCTCCCACTCATTCGGCATTATGGTGAGTTGAATGATTTATTTCTATATTACAATGTAATAATAGAAATAATGCGCTTCAATCATCCTGACACCATAACAACCATGGTGCCGGGATGATTGAAGTGCTAACAGCAGGTGTTTGGAGTATCTTTATCTGCTGATTGTTACACTTTCTAGAATACACATATTTCTATTGTTGTGAAGGATCTGGGCCTGCTGTCCCTCCCTCTCTCTCTCTCCCTCCCCCTCCATCCCTCGTTCATCTCAGATGCTAACCACACCACCTTAGAGCTACGCCCACTATTTCGCCGAAACCACGCCCATTTCCACCAAGTGGGAGGGGTCAAAAAGGAAGGGCGGGGTCTGGCGCCCCCCCATCCTAAAACTTCACCAGCTGCCACTGCCGAGCATACATCAATAATGATCACACCCAGGGCCAGGACAAGGGGTGGGCAAGAGGGGCGGCTGCCCTGGGCACTATGGCATCATAAGGTGGGGGGCACAGCAAGGAGATTGAGGGTAGAGGGTATTTGTGTTGGGAGGGGGAATATGGGGGTTAAAGGGGGTAATAATTTGTTCTAGGATGGGAGAGCTAAAGGAAATGATTTAGGAGGATTTGTGCTGGGAGGGGGGGGGTGAAGGTAGCTGATTTGTGCTAGTTGGAGGGGGAGATTTCAGGGTTTGTGCTAGAAAAGGTGATATGGTAGAGGGGGGAAGGAGATTTGTGCTAGGAGGAGATTTTTTATATTTTTTTTGGGGGGGGGGATTTGTGCTAGGAGGAGGAATTGGGGGATATTTGTGCTAGGAAGGGGATGTGGAGTGGGGGGGGGTGTACCTGGAGGGAAAATTAGAGGATTTGTGCTAGGAGGAGGGATTGGGGGGGATATTTGTGCTAGGAGGAGAGATTGGGTGGGGGTATTTGTGCTAGGAGGGGGATTTGGAGTGAGGGGGGAGAGGATGTGTACTTGGAGGGAAAATTAGAGGAGGGTTTGTGCTAGTAAGGGTGATTGGGGGGTATTTGTGCTAGGAGGAGGGATTGAGGGTGTATTTGAAGTGGGGGGGATGTGTACTTGGAAGGAAAATTAGAGGAGGGTTTGTGCTAGTAGGGGTGATTCGGGGGTATTTGTGCTAGGAGGAGGGATTGAGGGGGTATTTGTGCTAGGAGGGGTATTTGTAGTGGGGGGGGAGAGGATGTGTACTTGGAGGGAAAATTAGAGGAGGGTTTGTGCTAGTAGGGGTGGTTCGGGGGTATTTGTGCTAGGAGGGATTGGGAGGGGGATATTTGTGCTAGGAGGAGGGATTGGAGGGGGATATTTGTGCTAGTAGGGTTGTTTGGGGGGGATATTTGTGCTAGTAGGGGTGTTTGGGGGGTATTTGTGCTAGGAGGAGGGATTGGAGGGGGATATTTGTGCTAGGAGGAGAGTGTGGAGGAGGATATTTGGGCTAGGAGGGGGATTTGGAGTGATGGGGGGGGGGATGTGTACTTGGAGGGAAAATTGGAGGAGGGTTTGTGCTAGTAGGGGTGGTTTGGGGTATTTGTGCTAGGTGGAGGGATTGGGAGGGGGATATTTGTGCTAGGAGGGGGATCTGGAGTGGGGGGATGTGTAATTGGAGGAGGGTTTGTCCTAGGATGTGTGTTTTTTTTTTTAAGGGGGGGGTTTGTGGGGTGGAGTGGGCAAATATTTGTGCTGGGAGGGGGGTTTCAGCAGGGGGGTGAATTTGTATTGGGAGGAGGGAGAATTTTATATTTTTTTTGGGGGGGGGGGTTTTGCTGATGGGGGGGGGGCACAGTTTGGCACGTTGGCCCTAGGCTCTAGGTGACCTTGTCCCGGCACTGATCACACCATGCTGTAGTATAGGACTCGGTATCCACCATGAATGTGTTTATTTCTCTCTGATATCAGATGGTAGTACGGAGTATTGTGATTCCGGGAATCCTCTGGCATGTTCAGCGAGGAGAGAGTCGGAGAGGTGTGGAGGGGGGCGGTCCCTATTTCCTGGAAATGACACGAGATACGGAGCGTTTATCTGTGACAACACTCGTGGTGGAGACGATCCGTATAATGCAGTGCGGAGTCTTCTGCAATGTCTGATCTGTGCTACAAAGAAACCATAAAAAAGGGATATCCTCCAACCTCTTGTAGTTTTCGTCCAGAGAAACCAAACAGAACTCTTATGCCCTGTACATACGATCGGATTTCCGATGGAATTTTCCGTCGGAATTCCGATGAAGCTGACTTTCATCAGTCTTGCCTACACACCATCAGACAAAATTCCAACCGTCCAAAACGCCGTGACGTAACACAGTCAGATAATTCCCTTTCCTTCACCAAACTACTGTAAAAAAAAGTTTTAGGCAGGTGTGAAAAAATGCTGTAAATGTAAAATGCTTTCAGAAATAGAAGTGGTAATCATTTATTTCTTATCAATTAACAAACTGGAAAGTAAATGAACGGAAGAGAAATCTAAATCCAATCAATATTTGGTGTGACCGCCCTTTGACTTCAAACCAACATCCATTCTTCTAGGTAGACTTGCACACAGTTGTTGAAGGAACTCGGCAGGTAGGTTGTTCTAGGTACATCTCGGAGAACGAAGAACAGATCTTCTGTGGATGTCGGTTTCCTCCAATCCTTCTGTCTCTTCATGTCATCCCAGACAGACTCCATGATGGTGAGATCAGGGCTCTGTGGAGGACAGACCATCACTTCCAGGACTCCCTGTTCTGAAGATAGTTCTTAATGACATTGGCTGTATGTTTGGGGTCTTTGTCCTGCTGCAGAATAAATTTGGGGCCAATCACACGTCTCCTTGATGGTATGACATGGTGGATAAGTATCTGCCTTTATTTCTCAGTATTGAGGACACCATTGATCCTGACCAATTCTCCAACTCCATTTGCAGAAATGCAGCCCCAAATTTGCAAGGAACCTTCACCATGCTTCACAGTTGGCTGCAGACACTCATTATTGTACCGCTCTCCAGCTCTTATGCTGCGTACACACGGTCGGAATTCCCGACAGAAAAAGTCTGATGTCAGCTTTTGGTTGGAAATTCCGACCCTGTGTGTATGCTCCATCGGACTTTTGGTGTCGGAATTTCCGCCAAGAAAAGTTTGAGAGCAGGTTCTCGGAAATTCCGATCGTCTGTAGCAATACCGACGCGCAAAATTCCTACGCATGCTCGGAAGCATTGAACTTCAATTTCTCGGCTCGTCGTAGTGTTGTACGTCACCGCGTTCTTGACGGTCGAAAGTTCTGAGAACTTTTGTGTGACCGTATATGTATGCAAGCCAAGCTTGAGTGGAATTCCGTGCTTCCATTTTTCTGCACCCCACTTTCTATGTTTTCCTGCATAGTTGAGTGGCTTAGCTTTGTTTCCATGTCGGAGGTATGGCTTTCTGGCCACAATTCTTCTATGAAGACCACTTCTGTTCAGACTTCTCCGGACAGTAGATGGGTGTACCTGGGTCTTACTGGTTTCTACTAGGGATGAGCCGAACACCCCCCGGTTCGGTTCGCACCAGAACATGCGAACAGGCAAAAAATTTGTTCGAACACCGTTAAAGTCTATGGGACACGAACATGAAAAATCAAAAGTGCTCATTTTAAAGGTTAATATGCAAATTATTGTCATAAAAAGTGTTTGGGGACCCGGGTCCTGCCCCAGGGGACATGTATCAATGCAAAAAAGTGTTTTAAAAACTGCATTTTTTTCGGGAACAGTGATTTTAATAATGCTCAAAGTGAAACATTACTTTAAATTTCGTACCTGGGGGGTGTCTATAGTATGCCTGTAAAGTAGCGCATGTTTCCCGTGCTTAGAAAAGTCCCTGCACAAAATGTCATTTCTAAAGGAAAAAAGTCATTTAAAACTACTCGCGGCTATTCATGAATTGTCGGGTCCCGGCAATACAGATCAAAGTCATTGAAAAAAAAAAGCGTGGGGTCCCCCCCAAATTCCATATCAGGCCCTTCAGGTCTGGTATGGATTATAAGGGGAACCATGCACCAGAATTAAAAAAAAATGGCGTGGGGTCCCCCCCAAAAATCCATACCAGACCCTTATCTGAGCACGCAACCTGGCAGGCCGCAGGAAAAGAGGGGAGGGACGAGAGAGCGTATCAGGCCACATGCCCTCAACATGGGCAGGATGCTTTGGGGGTCTGTGACCCCTCAAAGCACCATGTCCCCATGTTGATGGGGACAAGGGCCTCATCCCCACAACCCTTGCCCGGTGGTTGTGGGGTCTGCGGGCGGGGGCTTATCGGAATCTGGAAGCCCCCTTTAACAAAGGGGACCCCCCAGATTCGGCCCCCCCATGTAAATTGGTAACGGGGTACATTGTACCCCTACCATTTCACAAAGAAAGTGTAAAAAAATAGTAAAAAAAACACACAGACACAGTTGGGATAAGTCCTTTATTAAAAAAAAAAAAAAAAAAAAAAACCCATTCCAGCGATGTAATCCAGTCTGTCCAGCGTTGTTCTTTATGTCCCGCGGTAATCTGATGTCCAGCTATGCTGCAGTCTCCTCCAGTCTCCACTCCACATGAAACCCCCGTGACGTAAGAGCGGGTGGGGTCACCCGTCACATCATAGGGTAAGCCCCGGCTTTCCCCGGCAAGCGGGGAATTCCCAATGATGTCGGCGGGTGACCCCGCCCCGTGTTGTCACAGGGTGGGGTCACCCGCCGACGTCATTGGGTATTCCCCGGCAAGCGGGGAAAGCCGGGGCTTACACTATGATGTGGACGGGTGACCCCGCCCCGTGACGTCACGGGGTGGGTTAACCGCTGACATCATTGGGTATTCCTCGCTTGCAGGGGCTTACCCTATGATGTGACGAGTGACCCCGCCCCCTCTTACGTCATGGGGGGTTTCGTGTAGAGTGGAGACTGGAGACTGCAGCATCGCTGGACATCGGATCACCGCAGGACATAGAGAACAACGCTGGACAGACTGTATTACATCGCTGGAATGTTTTGTGTTTTTTTAATAAAAGACTTATCCCAACTGTGTCTGTGTGTTGTTTTAAAAATGTTTTATACTTTCTTTGTGAAATGGTAGGGGTACAATGTACCCCGTTACCAATTCACATAGGAGGGGGGCGGAATCTGGGGGTCCCCTTTGTTAAAGGGGGCTTCCAGATTCCGATAAGCCCCCCGCCCGCAGACCCCCACAGCCACCGGGCAAGGGTTGTGGGGATGAGGCCCTTATCTCCATCAACATGGGGACAAATTCCCCATGTTGAGGGCATGTGGCCTGGTACAGTTCAGGAGGGGGGGCGCTCTCTCGTCCCCCCCCCATTTGCCTGCGTCCTGCCAGGTTGCGTGCTCGGATAAGGGTCTGGTATGGATTTTTGGGGGGACCCCACGCCATTTGTTTTTTAATTTTGGTGCAGGGTTCCCCTTAATATCCATACCAGGACTGAAGGGCCTGATATGGAATTTGGGGGAACCCCCACGCTTTTTTTTGGGTTCGGGGTTCTCCTTAATATTCATACCATACCCAAAGGGCCTGGTAATGGACTGTGGGGGGGATCCCTGCCGTTTTCAATGACTTAGATCTGTTTTGCCGGGATCCGACAATTCATGAATAGCCACAAGTAGTTTTAAATGACTTTTTTTCCTTTAGAAATTGCATTTTGTGCAGGGACTTTTCTAAACACGGGAAACATGCGCTACTTTACAGGCATACTATAGATGCCCCCCAGGTACAACATTTTAAAGGAATATTTCGCTTTTATTGTTTCACTTTAAGCATTATTAAAATCTCTGCTCCCGAAAAAACTTCAGTTTTTAAAACTTCTTTTTGCATTGATACATGTCCCCTGGGGCAGGACCCGGGTCCCCAAACACTTTTTATGACAATAACTTGCATATTAACCTTTCAAATTAGCACTTTTAGGTTTTTCCCATAGATGTTTAAAGGGTGTTCCGCGGCTTTTTGAATTTGCCGCAAACACCCCAAATTGTTCGACTCGAACATAAAGCTCATCCCTAGTTTCTACCCGTTCTGTGCTGATGGCACTGCTGGACATCTTCCGATGTGGAAAGGAAATAAGCATTATCTGTCTTTCATCTGCTGCATTAGGTTTCCTTGGCCAACCACCACGTCTACGGTCCTCAACATTACCCGGTTTTTTTTGTGCTTCTTCAAACGAGCTTGAAACCCCAGTCTACTTGGAAATCTTTGCCTGGGAGAGACCTTGCTGATGCAGTATAAACTACCTTGTGTTTTGATGCTGTGATCAGCCTTGCTATGGTGTATGACCTGTGACTAGGGATGAGCCGAACACCCCCCGGTTTGGTTCGCACCAAAACATGCGAACAGGCAAAAGATTTGTTCGAACACGCCAACACCGTTAAAGTCTATGGGACTCGAACATGAAAAATCAAAAGTGCTCATTTTAAAGGCTAAATTGCAAGTTATTATCATAAAAAGTGTTTGGGGACCCGGGTCCTGCCCCAGGGGACATGTATCAATGCAAAAAAAAGTTTTAAAAACGCCTGTTTTTTTTTTCAGGAGCAGTGATTTTAATAATGCTTAAAGTGAAACAATAAAAGTGAAATATTCCTTTAAATTTCGTACCTGGGGGGTGTGTATAATATGCATGTAAAGTGGCGCATGTTTCCCGTGCTTAGAACTGTCCCGGCACAAAGTGTCATTTCTGAAGGAATAAAAGTCATTCAAAACTCACTCGCGGCTATTAATGAATTGTCGGCTCCCGGCAATACATAGAAAAGTCATTGGTAAAAACAGCATGGGTTCCCTACCCGGACACCCCCCCACCCCCCCCCCCCCCAGATTCCATTACCAGGCCCTTCGGGTCTGGTATGAATATAAAGGGGAACCCCGAACCAAAATTTAAAAAAAAAAATGCGTGGGGGTCCCCCCAAATTCCATTCCAGGCCCTTCAAGTTTGGTATGGATTTTAAGGGGAACCCCGCGCCCAAATTTTAAAAAAATGGCGTGGGGGTCCCCCCCCCAAAATCCATAGCAACTGCACTCAGAAACTAAGAATTTAGCAGGCCATTTCCTTGTCTCTCAAGAAACCTGAGCAGTGATTGGCTGAGGAAGTAACATAACCTCACTTTGGTAGCTCAACCTAAACTAGGCCGCCCAAGAAAATGTGATTTTATCTTCCTGAGTTTTTAAAGGCTGTGATTAGGAGAGTCCATACATTTAGAATAGGAACAGATACTGAGAATTACACCCGGCATACAGGATAAGAGAAGTGGTACTGTGCAGAGTCCATACATACAGAATAAGGACCAATACCGAGAATTACACCCGACATACAGGACAAGAGAAGTAGTACTGTGCAGAGTCCATACATACAGAATAAGAACAGATACTGAGAACTACACCCACCGTACAGGACAAGAGAAGTGGTACTGTGCAGAGTCCATACATACAGAATAAGAACAAATACTGAGAATTACACCCGACATACAGGACAAGAGAAGTGGTACTGTGCAGAGTCCATACATACAGAATAAGAACAAATACCGAGAATTACACCCGACATACAGGACAAGAGAAGTAGTACTGTGCAGAGTCCATACATACAGAATAAGAACAAATACTGAGAATTACACCCGGCATACAGGACAAGAGAAGTGGTACTGTGCAGAGTCCATACATACAGAATAAGAACAGATACTGAGAATTACACCCGGCATACAGGACAAGAGAAGTAGTACTGTGCAGAGTCCATACATACAGAATAAGAACAGATACCGAGAATTACACCCGACATACAGGACAAGAGAAGTGCTACTGTGCAGAGTCCATACATACAGAATAAGAACAAATACAGAGAATTACACCCAACATACAGGACAAGAGAAGTGGTACTGTGCAGAGTCCATACATACAGAATAAGAACAGATACCGAGAATTACACCCACCATACAGGACAAGAGAAGTGGTACTGTGCAGAGTCCATACATAGAGAATAAGAACAGATACTGAGAATTACACCCGGCATACAGGATAAGAGAAGTGGTACTGTGCAGAGTCCATACATACAGAATAAGAACAGATACTGAGAATTACACCCGACATACAGGACAGGAGAAGTGGTACTGTGCAGAGTCCATACATAGAGAATAAGAACAGATACTGAGAATTACACCCGGCATACAGGATAAGAGAAGTGGTACTGTGCAGAGTCCATACATACAGAATAAGAACAGATACTGAGAATTACACCCGACATACAGGACAGGAGAAGTGGTACTGTGCAGAGTCCATACATAGAGAATAAGAACAGATACTGAGAATTACACCCGGCATACAGGATAAGAGAAGTGGTACTGTGCAGAGTCCATACATACAGAATAAGGACAGATACTGAGAATTACACCCGGCATACAGGACAAGAGAAGTAGTACTGTGCAGAGTCCATACATACAGAATAAGAACAAATACAGAGAATTACACCCAACATACAGGACAAGAGAAGTGGTACTGTGCAGAGTCCATACATACAGAATAAGAACAGATACCGAGAATTACACCCACCATACAGGACAAGAGAAGTGGTACTGTGCAGAGTCCATACATACAGAATAAGGACAGATACTGAGAATTACACCCGGCATACAGGACAAGAGAAGTAGTACTGTGCAGAGTCCATACATACAGAATAAGAACAAATACAGAGAATTACACCCAACATACAGGACAAGAGAAGTGGTACTGTGCAGAGTCCATACATAGAGAATAAGAACAGATACTGAGAATTACACCCGGCATACAGGATAAGAGAAGTGGTACTGTGCAGAGTCCATACATACAGAATAAGAACAGATACTGAGAATTACACCCGGCATACAGGACAAGAGAAGTAGTACTGTGCAGAGTCCATACATACAGAATAAGAACAAATACAGAGAATTACACCCAACATACAGGACAAGAGAAGTGGTACTGTGCAGAGTCCATACATACAGAATAAGAACAGATACTGAGAATTACACCCGGCATACAGGACAAGAGAAGTAGTACTGTGCAGAGTCCATACATACAGAATAAGAACAAATACAGAGAATTACACCCAACATACAGGACAAGAGAAGTGGTACTGTGCAGAGTCCATACATACAGAATAAGAACAGATACCGAGAATTACACCCGACATACAGGACAAGAGAAGTGCTACTGTGCAGAGTCCATACATACAGAATAAGAACAGATACTGAGAATTACACCCGGCATACAGGACAAGAGAAGTGGTACTGTGCAGAGTCCATACATACAGAATAAGAACAGATACTGAGAATTACACCCACAATACAGGACAAGAGAAGTAGTACTGTGCAGAGTCCATACATACAGAATAAGAACAGATACTGAGAATTACACCCGACATACAGGACAAGAGAAGTAGTACTGTGCAGAGTCCATACATACAGAATAAGGACAGATACCGAGAATTACACCCGACATACAGGACAGGAGAAGTAGTACTGTGCAGAGTCCATACATACAGAATAAGAACAGATACTGAGAATTACACCCGGCATACAGGACAAGAGAAGTGGTACTGTGCAGAGTCCATACATACAGAATAAGAACAGATACCGAGAATTACACCCGGCATACAGGACAAGAGAAGGGGTACTGTGCAGAGTCCATACATACAGAATAAGAACAGATACTGAGAATTACACCCACAATACAGGACAAGAGAAGTAGTACTGTGCAGAGTCCATACATACAGAATAAGAACAGATACTGAGAATTACACCCACCATACAGGACAAGAGAAGTGGTACTGTGCAGAGTCCATACATACAGAATAAGAAGAGATACTGAGAATTACACCCGACATACAGGACAAGAGAATGGGAATGGAAAGACACTTGCAGAGACTGTAAGTAGACATGGAAATGTTTGTGTGGAAAGTACCGATTGTACAGATAAGAGGAAGTCTGGTAATGTTGTTCAGCAAAAGAGTTTTCAGTCCAGCCAGCCATTGCAGGCCCAGCAAGCCCAACACAGTGCAGCTCAGTCAGTTCAGCGACATGTAATTGTACAGCACAGTCCAAGCTCTGGGAAGGCAACCCAATCCAGCCAGTCATTACAGACAAGGCAAACCCCGCAGAGTGGGGCTCATTCAGTCCAGCAACATACCAATGCCACCCAGTCTAGTCCAGTTTCTGGAAGCATGATCCAAGACAGTCAGCCATTACAACCACAGCAAGCTCAGCAGAGTGGAGCAGAGACATTGGTTTCTCCCAGTACTCCTCGCAAAAATTCCAGAACTTCCTTAGAACAGAAAACAATTAAAGAGAACTTACAGCAGAGTGTAATGGTGGGCAGCAGCCAGAGACGTTCATCGCGCTCTAAGCCACAGCAGAATAAAGAGGAGGGTGGTAATAATTTTCCACAATCTGCCCCAGTGAAACCATCTACACCCAGTAGAAACCCTCAGCCCAGTACCAGTAATGGGAAGGTGGATCAGGATTTCAAGCGTCCTGCAGCTGCAAAGAAGAAAAAGTTAAAGCCTGAACCTGCGCTGCACCTGGCTGATAAAATTCCTTCCCTGGTAAAGCAAATAGAGTCCGTGAGAAAAGCCAAGACTAGGATCCAGAAGCAGATTGACTCTGTCTATAGACTTAAAGCTGCCAACCCCAGGAGGGAAACGTTATATGACAGCAAACTGAACTCCCTGGGCATTGAACTGGCCGGTGTATCAAAGGACATTGATGCTACTTTGGAAGAACTGGGACCAGTGGGGGAGGTGTACCGCAATCGTGATCGATTTGAGGCGGCATTGAGTGTGAGGATTGAATCCTCTACAGAGTCAGACTCTGGGGAGCCAGTCCAGCGCACCCTGCCACCAAAGGTGTCTCCTGAAGGGAAGACTGGGCAGCCTCTGGAGGACAGTGAGGAGCAACACCAGGTTGGGGCAGATTTTCCTGCTGGACTTCCAGTTCTGGGGGATAGTGGGAGCTCCAGTTCAACCCAGCAGACATTCATAGTACAGGAGACTCAGAGGGGTGACATGGTGGACTCCCAGCACATGGATTGTGAGAACAGTGCTGCTGCCACCAGTACTCATGGTGGGAGCCATGCTGAGGGGACTGGTGTTCATGGTGGGATCCATGCTGGGGAGACTGGTGCTCATGGTGGGATCCATGCTGGGGGGACTGGTGCTCATGGTGGGATCCATGCTGGGGGGACTGGTGCTCATGGTGGGATCCATGCTGGGGGGACTGGTGCTCATGGTGGGATCCATGCTGGGGGGGCTGGTGTTCATGGTGGGATCCATGCTGGGGGGACTGGTGCTCATGGTGGGATCCATGCTGGGGGGACTGGTGCTCATGGTGGGATCCATGCTGGGGGGACTGCTGTTCATGGTGGGATCCATGTTGGGGGGACTGGTGATCATGGCGGGACTAATACTGGGGTAACTAGTAATGATGCTGCTAGTAATGACATGATGTGCAGTGATGATGTCACTAATATTGATGTGGTGAATAATGTTGATACTAATGCTGGTATATCTGAATGGGGGCATCAGCAGTCAGAGAGCTCTGAGAATATAGTGATGGAGGAGTCAGCTCAGAATAACCCTCAGGACTCCCCCCCTGTGGTGGACCCACCACCTGCTCCACAGGGAAATGCTGGTCCATCTGGTCATGTCCCTCCTCGGAATGCCTGGAGACGTGGGGCCCCTTCTTTTTCCACCGGTAACAATTATACTGGTCAGGCCTTTAAGAGGAGGAATGTGGTCAGATTTAAGCATAGGGGTTCCAGAGAGGAGCTCCCTGATCGGAGGTTTGTAGTAAGGGAGTTGCTGTGTCAGCAGATGGGGTTTGCGCCTGCAGACATACTGGCAGTCATTAATCTTCCTGACAGACAAGGTTATGATGTCAGCTTTAAGCTCATGTCTGACTTAGACAAATTTTGGGCCAGCTTCAGTGGGTTGCGAGATAAAGAGGGTTGGAGGAATTTCATCTTTATTCCCATCTCCAAACCTGACACGGCAAATGTTAGCATCATTTTCTGGAATGAGTCTGTGCCCCCCCAGGATATTGTCATCTGGCTTAGAAGACATTGTGAGATGGTTTCTGAGTTGACAAAAACTAAAGACAGTGATGAGATCTGGACGGGGGGTTGGAGGGTTCTTGTCAAGTTGAGGCAATCTAACAATGTCACCCATCACCTGCCAAACTCCTTTTTCATTGGGCGGGAGAGAGGAGTTTGCTTCTATGCAGGTCAGCCCAGGTTATGCTTCAAATGTGGGAAATCTGGCCATGTGGCGAGCGTTTGCTCCATCTTGAAGTGTAATCTCTGTGGGGAGGTCGGCCACATCAGTTCTACCTGCGAGACGGTTAAGTGCAATCTATGTGGAAGGTTTGGCCATTTCCACAGGGATTGCCCGGAGGCCTTCCATAATATGAATGGGGAATCTGCAGACAATGAATTGTTGGCTGCAGCAGATGGACTAGAGGAGGAGGCCTTAATGAATGGGTCTGCAGTGACTAGGGAGGAGGTGGGCGGAGAGGTCCAGGAGACTACCCCCGGGCGGGAGGACAGTGTTCAGCAGGCTGAGGAGCAGCCGGCCGCACACTCTTCTTCTGTTCCTGTCTCTGTGAAGATCACTGGTCAGAAGAGGAGGAATAAAAAAGACAAAACCAGCCGTAAACCCGAAAGTGACTGGACATTAGTGCAGAAGCCAGCTAAAAAAGTGAAAGGGGCACCAGAAGTGGGTACGACAGTTACTACCAATAGGTATGAAGCGTTATCAGATTCGGACGCCGACTCCTATTCTCTAGAGGCCCATGAACTGGAGCAGGAATTAAAAAGAGTGGAAAGGGAGTATGCGACTGGCTCAGAGGATGACCCGCCCACTAAGAGGCGCCCGCCCCCTGATCCTGTATCCGCAGAATCAGATATGGAAACTGGTAGTCGGCAGAGTGACTCCGATTCGGACTTATAATGATGGGGGTCTTATTTTATCTTCTCTTTGCTGTGATGGCAGGTTCTTCTCTAAACATTGTCTACAGTAATGTGAACAGCATTAAAAACAGGAGGGTAAGGCATGCAGGTATTGAACACCTCGGGGAATCTGAAAGGGTCTGCCCTTTGGGCTGTAATCAGGAGGAGTCCATGGAGCATTTATTGGTGGATTGTTGGGGGAGCCGTGAAGTCTGGAAGGAAGTGGCTGCCGGAGTCGGAATCCAAAGGTTGGAAAACCTAAGTTGCTCAGACAGGCTTTATGGTGCCCCCCCAACAATACACAATATAGACAGAGGGACAACGTACATGATCATTACCGGAGTCAAGTACTACCAATGGCATGCGAGGACTAGAGTAGCCATGCATAATGAACAGTTTATCTCTAGGAAGATTGCAGGTTTGGTGTTATCTGACCTCCGATGGATAAAGTGTTTGGAGATGAGGAAAAGTTGGAGAAGTTCAGACCTATGGGAAGGAGTCTTATTGTGATATTATCCTATTTGATGCCCCTTTTTAACTGCTAAGTTTTTGATCTAAATAACATGTCAGTAATTGTTGTATTTATGCGATTTTAAGACCGTCTGTTATTATGTATCTTGTTTTGTTTATACAAATAAAAATCTCCATACATACAGAATAAGAACAGATACTGAGAATTACACCCGACATACAGGACAAGAGAAGTAGTACTGTGCAGAGTTCATACATACAGAATAAGAACAAATACAGAGAATTACACCCAACATACAGGACAAGAGAAGTGGTACTGTGCAGAGTCCATACATAGAGAATAAGAACAGATACTGAGAATTACACCCGGCATACAGGATAAGAGAAGTAGTACTGTGCAGAGTCCATACATACAGAATAAGAACAGATACTGAGAATTACACCCGACATACAGGACAAGAGAAGTAGTACTGTGCAGAGTTCATACATACAGAATAAGAACAAATACAGAGAATTACACCCAACATACAGGACAAGAGAAGTGGTACTGTGCAGAGTCCATACATAGAGAATAAGAACAGATACTGAGAATTACACCCGGCATACAGGATAAGAGAAGTAGTACTGTGCAGAGTCCATACATACAGAATAAGAACAGATACTGAGAATTACACCCGGCATACAGGACAAGAGAAGTAGTACTGTGCAGAGTCCATACATACAGAATAAGAACAAATACAGAGAATTACACCCGACATACAGGACAAGAGAAGTAGTACTGTGCAGAGTCCATACATACAGAATAAGGACAGATACCGAGAATTACACCCGACATACAGGACAAGAGAAGTAGTACTGTGCAGAGTCCATACATACAGAATAAGAACAGATACTGAGAATTACACCCGGCATACAGGACAAGAGAAGTAGTACTGTGCAGAGTCCATACATACAGAATAAGAACAGATACCGAGAATTACACCCGACATACAGGACAAGAGAAGTAGTACTGTGCAGAGTCCATACATACAGAATAAGGACAGATACCGAGAATTACACCCGACATACAGGACAAGAGAAGTAGTACTGTGCAGAGTCCATACATACAGAATAAGAACAGATACTGAGAATTTGTTAGATAAATCAAGATGCATATTAATCTTCTAAAGTTAAAATGTTTGTTTTATATAACTCTATTATACATAAATATGCTGAATAGCTCTAATAGTCCTAATTACTGGAATAAGTCATATGACCATATTCTATTTGTGCAAAAGATGTGCTGACTTATAGTAAAACTGTATATTGCTTACATCTGCCAAACATGGGCTGTGAACCATGAAATAATTTATGTATCCATTGTATGAGATAATTTATGTGTCCATTGTATGAAATATCCTGTCATAAGGTGTAGGCTGAAAAAGGATATTTCCCTCTTTCCTGCTAAAACGTCAGAATAAAGGTTGAAACTATACACATGATCAGGACGTTACGAGCAGGAAAGGGGAAGGTTTAAGGGTTATAAAAGCAGAATGTAAATCTATGACAGGCAGAAAATGGATCTCTGAAGCCGCAAATATACTTTAACCATTTTCTCTGCATATGCAATAAAAAAATCTTGACTTGTAACGAGAGTCGGTCCGAAATTTCTGTGACATTTTGGTCCTTCGAGCCGGAAGTCCAAATTCCTGGAAAGCACTAGCCAACAACCCAGTGAACCGATGTCCGTACGCAAAAAACTGTAAGTCCTCCGTCTTAAATTTGACGTTAACAGAGGCCGGCTCACTGAACTAGTGCCTCCCGGGCAGCGACTTACCAGATCAGCACAAGAGACCGCTCTCGGGGCAAGGTAAGATATTTTCATTTATTATATTATACCTTTAGGCCTAAATGTGATTAGGGATTTAATGAATTAAGGGATTTTTTGTTAAATACATATAATATAGAGATGAATTGAATGTTTATCTGTTGTGTATATGTTTTGCTTTATCCGAGTTGAGGGAATATAAGTAGATACGTCCGTAGTTTAAATCCCTTTGATATAGGAGTATGGTCCCATTCTAATACCCGGGTGCAGATAAAGGAAATTTGTCGACAAAGGACCTAGGTCCTGACAGCCTTGTAAACTGCAGGAATTCCCGTGGAGGACACATAAATATTCCTACATCAAAAACATGAACCCCTGTTAATACAAAGGTATGGCCTGATAGATTTCCAGGTAACAAATAGAGGTAATTTGACGAGCCCTTGCGCTCAGCCAGCCTCGTATGTTGTGTAAAAAACCTGTACAGGCATTTATAAATACCGTTGAATCAACAAATATTAATGTTTTGATAAAGTGTGGGAACAACAGTCGAGAGAAATTAAGTCTCTTTTGTAATTCTGTTCATGCTCCCTACAGTTTACTGAAATATTAATGTTTTGATCAGGGGGGGTTGACCAGTCAGGTGAATTTACATTCGCCTTGTAATTCTGTTCATTCTCCCTATAAATGAATAAAACATTAAGTAAGAAGACAAGACACCAGTATTATAGCAGCACACAAGATCAATAATCTAGAAGTGATATGTCACGACTAGAAAGTTTGAGAGTAGCTGCAGAAGTGATAAGATACTGTGTGCAGGTATTGTGTCAGTGTGAGAAGACCTTACAAAAAAAAAACTCCGTGTGCACGTTAAAATGGGTGTGATCCATGGAAAATCTGTTGGTTTGAATGAAGATGCTAAGTATATGTGTAGTCTAGACAAAGAGAATGTGACATTTCTTAAGATGTGGGAAACAAAATATGATTTTGATACTTCCTTAAATAAGGATGGTTGTGTAATGCTGTGTAGAAAGCTTAAAAATAAGGCCGGCCCGAAAAAAAGGAAACAGAAGAAATTAGGTCTTCCCCAGGCAAAAAAATGGCTTGAGGAGGCTAATCGTAGGTTAAATTCAGAAAACCATAAAAAAAAACCTATGTTTTTAGACAAAGAGGAGGACAATAATATGACCGTCCTCCGAAGCTTAGTTCAGCAAGTATTGACTGAACAAAACTCAACAAATCAAATGCACCCAACAGCCCCCACACACCCTTTAGAAGATACCCCAAACCCACTGACAGTTGCCGCTCCCCCTTTAACCACAACTCCCACTCCCAAATCCCTATACCCTATTGCAGAATTACATTCCCCACCACCATACGGGACAGAGGCATGCAATAGGCCACCTCAACTGACCCCCCGACTATCGGCAAACAACCCTTTTTCCATGCAATGTGACCCCCCACTGTTTGCTGTCCCTTCGTGGTCACCTGGGTCACCCCCAGATGCAACCGTTTCTCCTACGGCTGCAGCAAAACCCCCTCTCAAAATGACCCTTGCTGTCCAGAGAAGTCCACAAGGGACCCCCCTTACAGCAACGGTTACAAAACTCGTCGGCCACCTGCTCAATAAATTAATATCCCCCGCAGCTGGGGAACAAACAGAATTTGGGGAGGAAGAGTTCCCATTAATTGAAGTTCCCAAACCCTAGGGCAGGACAAGATGTAGGAGGTGTACCAGCCCCCAACACTATGATGGTCTATCACCCCTGGACAGCCGAGGATGTTAAGAAAGCTATTGAAGGGATACCATATCCCAAAGTTAACATAGCTCAATTCAGGGATGGTATCATGGGAATGATTGCTAGCTATCATCTCAATGGGAGGGAAATAGAGCAGGTCATCCGACAGGTACTGGGACCTGACTGGCATCATGTAGTGGGAGATTGGAGTGGATTAAACAACCAGGGAAGGGTGTTGTCTCATGATGATGCAGCACTCGAAGTCAGGAGAAATGCTCTTATAGCAAGGATAGAAAATAGATGGGTACGTCGGGCCGACTGGTCCATTATAAATCAGTGTATGCAAGGAGAAGAGGAAACAGTGGATAATTTCATTGTTAGGATGAGGGAGATTTTCAATAACCACTCTGGGATAGAAATCCCAGCAGACCAAGTGAACGATAGCCCATATGAGCAACAGCTAAAGAATGCAATCCTGAAGGGGCTGATAGCCCCTATATCAAGTTTTGTTACCAAACACATGATTAACCATAGGATTTGCAGACTTCAGGAGCTAATTGAGCATGCAAGGCATGCTGAAAGGCACTTCCAATCAAAAAAGAAAGTAAAAAAAGGGAAGGTGTTTATGATGGGTGAAAGTAATGATGTGTATGTTGTTGAGAATCGGAACAAAAGATTGGGGAACACTCAAACAAGGCCCCGCATTCAGGATTATGAGGGGAAAAAGAAGAGGGGGGAGTGTTTCCTGTGTGGTAAAAGAGGTCACTTAGCGAGAGCATGTGAGTCAAACAGAGAGGAAGAAGCATGACTAGAAAATGTTGGTATGTCCACAGAGAGAGATACAGAGGGAAATGAGGAGAAAGAGTCTGAGATCTTGGATGTGTGTAATGTTGAAGCTTGTTTGCATGCTGAAGTCAAGCCAGAAATAACATTGATTGTAAAGGGTAGTTGGGTAACATTTCTCTGTGACACTGGGGCTTGCAGGACCCTAATACACCCACTGGATATGCCACCAGGGGTAAAGAAAACAGGTGTAGTATATGTAAAGTCTGCAAATGGGTTAATGCACCAGGAGGCCGTGTCTGAAGGCCTTACTGTGGAAGATCCACAGACAGGTAAAAAGGCTCAGTGTAAAATTGTAATTTCAACTAAATGTCCTGTTAATTTGTTGGGTAGAGACATGTTGCATGCTCTCGATATTTCTGTCATACCAGTGGAGGGGGGCCTCAAAGCCCATCGGCTGTGTGAAAAACGAATCACAGCCGTGGATAATGAGCCCCGATACTGGTATAGCTTGGATTTGCAAACTGAGGGGTTAAAGATGCCCAAAACCCTGACAGAAATAGTTGAAGAAGAGCCTGTGAGGAGCGGGTACAAGGTCCAGACGAACCTCCATTGCACTATGTACTACAAAAAGACCTCAGGGCCTGATAAGTCTTATGAGAAACAGTTAATGAGTCTCACTAACACTGAAGTGCTCTTAAGATACCTGTACTGTGATAAGGAAGGAAATAGTGTGGCTACTTGTCTCCTACCACAACCAATTCTGCAAATATACAGGCAGGATACTGTACCTCATGTTTCGGTCACCCGGAACCCTGGGGTATCATGGTATGAGCTGGGAGAACTTATCACAGACTGGGTTCTACTAACAGATGAGGAACTAGAATCCAAAGGGATTCGGAGGTGCAGATTAGCATGGTTTGTTGAATGTACACCCAGAATCCACATGATTGAAGTTTGTGACAAAAGACAGTGACTGACACTTTTGACCCAAGAAGAAGAGGATGCCTTAAAAGACGTCCCCGATTTCTTGTGGTCAAAAGGAAAAACAGACGTTGGACTAATTAAAACAGCCAGTGAGGTCCAAATAACCCCTAAAAGTACAATGAGGCCTCATCAAAAACAATATCCACTAAGGAAAGATGCCGAAGAGGGAGCAGACCACTTGATAATGGAATTACTAAAAAATGGTGTCATCATTGAATGTCCGGATTCACCATGTAACATGCCCCTGTTCCCAGTCAGGAAGCAGAAGGGAGGGGAAGATGGGTGGAGACTTGTACAGGATTTACAGGCGGTCAATAGGGCCGTATTACCGAGGGCCCCGGTGGTCCCAGACCCGCATGTACTTCTGAACGACCTTCACCCAGATAACAAGGTATTTTCTGTCATTGATATCAGTAACGCTTTCTTTTCTATTGCCTTACACAAAGACAGTCAGTTCTGGTTCGCCTTTACACATAAAAAGAAAAAATACACATACACCAGGTTACCCCGGGGATATTGTGAAAGTCCAACTATTTTCTCACAAGAAATGTCCAATAATTTGTCTCGGTTTGTACCTCCCTGTGGGAGTCAAATTCTCTTGTATGTGGATGACATTTTGGTAGCAGCTCCTTCGGAGCAACAATGCAAACTTGACACCTTGGCTCTGATGCATTTCCTTGCAGAACAAGGTCACAAGGTCAGCAAGCATAAACTACAACTATGGAAAGAAAAGGTGACATACTTGGGTTATATTTTGTCTCAAGAAGGCAGACATCTGGATGAGATCCGAAAAGAGGCCATCCTTCAAGTCCCCAAACCACGCACCAAAAAAGAAATGATGTCATTTCTTGGTATGGCAAATTTTTGTAGAGCATGGATAGCTAATTATGCTACGGAGGTGGCGCCTCTTTCTGATCTCATCTATGGTACACAAATGTCTGCGAAAGATTGCATCCAGTGGAATGTACAAGCAGAGGATGCATTTACAAAAGTGAAGCACCTCATTGTGGGTTCCTCTGTGCTCAGCTTACCCAATTACAGTAAAATATTTTATCAGACTGTAGACTGTAAAGAGGGGTACATGACTTCTGTTCTCACTCAGGTTTATGGGGACAAACACAAACCAATTGCATTTTACTCAACTAAATTAGATCCAGTGGCACGGAGTTTGCCCCACTGTGTACAAGCTGTAGTAGCAGCCTCATTGGCCATACGGTCCTCTGCATTGATAGTATTGTTCCATCCCCTGGTACTTAAGGTCCCACATGCCATCTCAGTGATCTTACTACAAGACAAGATCTCCTATTTATCTCCAGCCAGACATTTATCATGCATGACTACACTTCTGGGACAGCCACACCTTACAATTGAGAGGTGCACTACATTGAATCCCGCTACACTAATGCCAACACCTGGTGACGGGGATCCACATGATTGTATAGCTCAAATTGATGAACGGGTACTCCCTAGAAAGGATCTCACTGATGTTCCCTTTCTAGATGCTGACATTACCTTCTTTGTTGATGGGTCGTGTAGAAAAAACGATAAAGGGATAAATCAAACAGCTTATGCTATAGTGACACATGACCAGGTCATTGAAGCCAGATCCCTTCCCAATTCCTATTCTGCACAACAAGCTGAAATTATAGCCCTGTCTAGGGCTGGCAGTCTAGGGGAAGGGAAAAAAATAAATATTTATACTGACAGCCAATACGCTTTCTCCACTATACACATATTTGCCCAGCAATGGAAAAATAGGGGTATGATTACGTCCACAGGTAAACCGATCACACATAGAGATCTCATTCTTGCCCTTCTAGAAAATGTACAAAAACCAGCACAAGTGGCTATTTGTAAATGTGCAGCACATAGAAAGGGAACAGATCCAATTACCCTAGGGAATGCACTAGCAGACAAGACAGCAAAAGCAGCTGCTGAAGGACAGCAAATAACGTACATATGTTATACAAATCTCCAAGTAAATGGTGAGGTACGGAAAGCTATTGATGAAACATGGTTATCAGAAATGCAGAAGGCATCACCGGAAGGTGAAAAACAAAAGTGGTTATCAAAAGGGGCAACACTGGTCAATGATGTATATACAAGTACAGACGGTAAACCCATCTTACCTACATCATTATTTAGGTATGCTGCATTATTGAGCCATGGGCAAGCCCATACCTCAAAAGGAGGGATGGTACAGGTGATCAACAAGGTATTCACAACATATGGATTTACGAACTACTCAAAAAAAATTTGTCTCACATGTCCGATTTGTAACAGATACCATGCACAAGGTGCCCTACGACCCTTACGAGGTCATTTCCCACAACCCCCTTATCCCTTTCACACAATATGCATGGATTTTATTGAATTGAACAAATGTGAGAATAAAAAGTACTGTCTGGTTATTGTTGATATGTTTACAAAGTGGGTGGAAGCTTTTCCTATGACACACCCGGAATACTTATGTTCTACTCCAGAATGCAGTGCGTGGGCTGATGTGTGGTGGTCAACAGATGATAATGGTTGGCTTGCTAGTTCTGCCGTGATCCCTAAACAAAGGAAGGATCAGGTAGAACGTATATCTATATACAGTCGAAGAGGGTGGACTGGTGATTGCCAGTCCCGTGATTGGCTTACACCTAATAAATGTAATCCCATCTCCTTGACAATAAAAAACCTGCAGGTATCAGATGCTGGAGTTTATGGTCTAGGAGTATATAGGCCCAGCCTGAGTGATCTACTAGGAAGAATTACTATTAAGGTTGTAATCCCTGGTCAGAACACCCCAGTCCCAGAGCCCACTCAGTTTCAACTTAATCCCTCCTTGTTTAAAACAGATTTTACCTACAAGGAACAATTAAGTATAGAAACAGGATTTGGAGACAAAAATGAGTGGATAGAATGGGTCAGATACACAACTCAATCTAAGGGGTTAAGTGATTGTATTTCTTGTGCAAACCCAAGACCACAACTAGCTACCATTCCTCTCCCTGAAGAGGAAACAGATTTAGCTTGCATAATAAGACTGTTTTCAGAAAATATTACTGGGTCTGAATGTGCAAATGAGAAAAAGAGATACCCTAAAACTAAAATGCGAAGTATACCCCCTTCAGTACAAGCATTACCAGGAAATTTTTCTTGTTTCTCTAACATAGACAAGGATGGTTCAAAGGTTGGCACCCTATCTCCTGAATACTGTGCGACCACAACATCAACTACAGACATTAAGTACCAACTAAAATGGTTTCAGGAACAGAAACGGCAACTGGCTGATGTTTGGTGGCTGTGTGGGGATATGAAACTAAGACCCAGACTGCCACCTAGATGGGAGGGTAGTTGTGCCCTTACCCGCCTATTGCTTCTCTTTTATATTGTTCCTATGACTAACAAATTGATAAAACTACCAGGTAAACACTATTTTAAACGGTTTAAGCGAGAAACACCCCAAGGATCCTTTGACAACCGGGTTTATATAGACTCAATAGGTGTTCCACGAGGAGTTCCGGATGAATTTAAAGCACAGAATCAAGTAACAGCAGGACTCACCTCACTCTTCCTATGGGTACAGCCCAATAAGAATGTCGACTGGATAAACTACATTTGCTACAACCAGCAGAGGTTTGTGAATTACACCAGAGATGCTATCAAAGGTATAGCAGCACAATTGGACGCCACCTCTTTGACAGCGTGGCAGAACCGTATAGCATTGGATATGTTGCTGGCAGAAAGGGGCGGGGTATGCGAAATGTTCGGCACCTTCTGCTGCACTTTTATTCCAAATAATACGGCACCTGATGGAAGTAACACCAAGGCTTTGCAAGGCCTACAAATGTTATCCCAGGAACTAACTGAGAACTCTGGTGTAGAGAACCCCTTAACAGGACTCTTTGAAAAATGGTTTGGTAAATGGGGTGATCTTGCAAAAGGTTTGCTCATCTCTGTTGTCATGGCAGCCACGGTCCTTACGCTGTGTGGATGTTGCTGCATTCCTTGTATTAGAGGAATTCTTCAAAGACTGATTGACACATCACTAACAAAGACTATGTTTTTCCAGAACAACACAGAACTATACCCGGAACCTGATGAAGATGAACTTACAGTCCTTTCAAAAGACCTATTTGTCTAAATGATAATACCTGGTAAAATAAAGAACCTGGATATTTGAAGTATTGACATTATAAGTATAATAAGGAGGGAATGTTAGATAAATTTAAAATTATACTTTATATGTCAACTATCAAGATGCATATTAATCTTCTAAAGTTAAAATGTTTGTTTTATATAACTCTATTATACATAAATATGCTGAATAGCTCTAATAGTCCTAATTACTGGAATAAGTCATATGACCATATTCTATTTGTGCAAAAGATGTGCTGACTTATAGTAAAACTGTATTTTGCTTACATCTGCCAAACATGGGCTGTGAACCATGAAATAATTTATGTATCCATTGTATGAGATAATTTATGTGTCCATTGTATGAAATATCCTGTCATAAGGTGTAGGCTGAAAAAGGATATTTCCCTCATTCCTGCTAAAACGTCAGAATAAAGGTTGAAATTATACACATGATCAGGACGTTACGAGCAGGAAAGGGGAAGGTTTAAGGGTTATAAAAGCAGAATGTAAATCTATGACAGGCAGAAAATGGATCTCTGAAGCCGCAAATATACTTTAACCATTTTCTCTGCATATGCAATAAAAAATCTTGACTTGTAACGAGAGTCGGTCCGAAATTTCTGTGACAGAATTACACCCGACATACAGGACAAGAGAAGTGGTACTGTGCAGTGTCCATACATACAGAATAAGAACAGATACCGAGAATTACACCCAGCATACAGGACAAGAGAAGTAGTACTGTGCAGAGTCCATACATACAGAATAAGGACAGATACCGAGAATTACACCCGACATACAGGACAAGAGAAGTAGTACTGTGCAGAGTCCATACATACAGAACAAGAACAGATACTGAGAATTACACCCGACATACAGGACAAGAGGAGTAGTACTGTGCAGAGTCCCTACATACAGAATAAGAACAGATACCGAGAATTACACCCGGCATACAGGACAAGAGAAGTAGTACTGTGCAGAGTCCATACATACAGAATAAGAACAGATACTGAGAATTGCACCCGACATACAGGACAAGAGAAGTGGTACTGTGCAGAGACCATACAGAACAGATACTGAGAATTACACACGGCATACAGGACAAGAGAAGTGGTACTGTGCAGAGTCCATACATACAGAATAAGAACAGATACTGAGAATTACACCCGACATACAGGACAGGAGAAGTGGTACTGTGCAGAGTCCATACATACAGAATAAGGACAGATACTGAGAATTACACCCGACATACAGGACAAGAGAAGTGGTACTGTGCAGAGTCCATACATACAGAATAAGAACAGATACCGAGAATTACACCCAGCATACAGGACAAGAGAAGTAGTACTGTGCAGAGTCCATACATACAGAATAAGGACAGATACCGAGAATTACACCCGATATACAGGACAAGAGAAGTGGTACTGTGCAGAGACCATACAGAACAGATACTGAGAATTACACCCGGCATACAGGACAAGAGAAGTGGTACTGTGCAGAGTCCATACATACAGAATAAGAACAGATACCGAGAATTACACCCAGCATACAGGACAAGAGAAGTGGTACTGTGCAGAGTCCCTACATATAGAATAAGAACAGATACCGAGAATTACACCCGACATACAGGACAAGAGAAGTAGTACTGTGCAGAGTCCATACATACAGAACAAGAACAGATACTGAGAATTACACCCGACATACAGGACAAGAGGAGTAGTACTGTGCAGAGTCCCTACATACAGAATAAGAACAGATACCGAGAATTACACCCGGCATACAGGACAAGAGAAGTAGTACTGTGCAGAGTCCATACATACAGAATAAGAACAGATACTGAGAATTACACCCGACATACAGGACAAGAGAAATAGTACTGTGCAGAGTCCATACATACAGAATAAGAACAGATACTGAGAATTGCACCCGACATACAGGACAGGAGAAGTAGTACTGTGCAGAGTCCATACATACAGAATAAGGACAGATACTGAGAATTACACCCGACATACAGGACAAGAGAAGTAGTACTGTGCAGAGTCCATACATACAGAATAAGAACAGATACTGAGAATTACACCCGGCATACAGGACAAGAGAAGTAGTACTGTGCAGAGTCCATACATACAGAATAAGAACAGATACTGAGAATTACACCCAACATACAGGACAAGAGAAGTAGTACTGTGCAGAGTCCATACATACAGAATAAGAACAGATACTGAGAATTACACCCGACATACAGGACAGGAGAAGTAGTACTGTGCAGAGTCCATACATACAGAATAAGAACAGATACCGAGAATTACACCCGACATACAGGACAAGAGAAGTAGTACTGTGCAGAGTCCATACATACAGAATAAGGACAGATACTGAGAATTACACCCGACATACAGGACAAGAGAAGTAGTACTGTGCAGAGTCCATACATACAGAATAAGAACAGATACCGAGAATTACACCTGACATTCAGGACAAGAGAAGTAGTACTGTGCAGAGTCCATACATACAGAATAAGAACAGATACTGAGAATTACACCTAACATACAGGACAAGAGAAGTAGTACTGTGCAGAGTCCATACATACAGAATAAGAACAGATACTGAGAATTACACCCACAATACAGGACAAGAGAAGTAGTACTGTGCAGGGTACATACATACAGAATAAGAACAGATACTGAGAATTACACCCAACATACAGGACAAGAGAAGTAGTACTGTGCAGAGTCCATACATACAGAATAAGAACAGATACTGAGAATTACACCCAGCATACAGGAGAAGAGAAGTAGTACTGTGCAGAGTCCATACATACAGAATAAGAACAGATACTGAGAATTACACCCGACATACAGGACAAGAGAAGTAGTACTGTGCAGAGTCCATACATACAGAATAAGAACAGATACTGAGAATTACACCCGGCATACAGGACAAGAGAAGTAGTACTGTGCAGAGTCCATACATACAGAATAAGAACAGATACTGAGAATTACACCCGGCATACAGGAGAAGAGAAGTAGTACTGTGCAGAGTCCATACATACAGAATAAGAACAGATACCGAGAATTACACCCGACATACAGGACAAGAGAAGTAGTACTATGCAGAGGGTGTGGCTGCTTGTGCAGCAGCTGAAGTCTGTGTGGTGCTGAGCTGCTCTGATGTCTGGAACAAGCCCAGGGTTGGGCTCCCCTGGGCTGGGATCTCTCCCAGGAGAGTCCCAGGCTTTTGGGCCTACACAAGGACTGTCAGGTAAAGCTGTGGTTGGTGGTGAGGATGGAGGACGGAGCTCTGGGAATGGAAAGACACTTGCAGAGACTGTAAGTAGACATGGAAATGTTTGTGTGGAAAGTACCGATTGTACAGATAAGAGGAAGTCTGGTAATGTTGTTCAGCAAAAGAGTTCTCAGTCCAGCCAGCCATTGCAGGCCCAGCAAGCCCAACACAGTGCAGCTCAGTCAGTTCAGCGACATGTAATTGTACAGCACAGTCCAAGCTCTGGAAAGGCAACCCAATCCAGCCAGTCATTACAGACAAGGCAAACCCCGCAGAGTGGGGCTCATTCAGTCCAGCAACATACCAATGCCACCCAGTCTAGTCCAGTTTCTGGAAGCATGATCCAAGACAGTCAGCCATTACAACCACAGCAAGCTCAGCAGAGTGGAGCAGAGACATTGGTTTCTCCCAGTACTCCTCGCAAAATTTCCAGAACTTCCTTAGAACAGAAAACAATCAAAGAGAACTTACAGCAGAGTGTAATGGTGGGCAGCAGCCAGAGACGTTCATCGCGCTCTAAGCCGCAGCAGAATAAAGAGGAGGGTGGTAATAATTTTCCACAATCTGGCCCAGTGAAACCATCTACACCCAGTAGAAACCCTCAGCCCAGTACCAGTAATGGGAAGGTGGATCAAGATTTCAAGCGTCCTGCAGCTGCAAAGAAGAAAAAGTTAAAGCCTGAACCTGCGCTGCACCTGGCTGATAAAATTCCTTCCCTGGTAAAACAAATAGAGTCCCTGAGAAAAGCCAAGACTAGGATCCAGAAGCAGATTGACTCTGTCTATAGACTTAAAGCTGCCAACCCCAGGAAAGAAATGTTATATGACAGCAAACTGAACTCCCTGGGCATTGAACTGGCCGGTGTATCAAAGGACATTGATGCTACTTTGGAAGAACTGGGACCAGTGGGGGAGGTGTACCGCAATCGTGATCGATTTGAGGCGGCATTGAGTGTGAGGATTGAATCCTCTACAGCAGGGGTCTCAAACTCAAATTACCTGAGGGCCACAAGGCAAGTTTTCATATCCCATGGGGGGCCGCATGCAAACATTCAAACTTCAAAAACAGCAGCACTGGTGTCAGTAGACGCACTATTAACCCCCAGCACTGGTGTCAGCAAACGCATTATTAAACCTGACCACTACACTGCACACTGACCACTACACACTGACCTCTACACTGCACACTGACCACTACACTACACACTGACCACTACACACTGACCTCTACACTGCACACTGACAACTACACTACACACTGACCACTACACTGCACACTGAACAATACACACTGACCACTGCACACTGACCACTACACTGCACACTGACCACTACACTGCACACTGAACAATACACACTGACCACTGCACACTGACCACTACACACTGACCACTACACTGCACACTGACCACTGCACACTGATCTCTACACTGCACACTGACCTCTACACTGCACAATACACACTGACCACTACACTGCACACTGAACAATACACACTGACCACTGCACACTGACCACTACACTACACACTGACCACTACACTGCACACTGACCACTACACACTGACCACTACACACTACATTGCACACTGACCACTGCACACTACACTGCACACTGAACAATACACAGTGACCACTGCACACTGACCACTACACTGCACACTGACCAATACACTACACACTGAACAATACACACTGACCACTACACTACACACTGACCTCTACACTGCACACTGACCACTACACTACACACTGACCACTACACTGCACACTGACCACTGACCACTGCACACTGACCTCTACACTGCACACTGACCACTACACTGCACACTGACCACTGCACACTGAACTCTACACTGCACTCTGACCACTACACTGCACACTGAACAATACACACTGACCACTGCACACTGACCACTACAGTGCACACTGCACACTGACCACTACACTGCACACTGACCACTACACTGCACACTGACCACTACACTGCACACGGACCACTACACTGCACACTGACCACTGCACTTCACACTGACCACTTCACACTGACCACTACACTGCACACTGACCACTACACTTCACATTACACTGCACACTGACCACGACTACACTGCACACTGACCACTCACCATTGGGGCACAGCACATCAGGGCACAAAGCCCAGCACATCAGGGCACAATCAGGGGACATGGGGCACATCAGGGCACATTCAGGGTACATGGGGCACATCAGGGCACATTCAGGGTACATGGGGCACATCAGGGCACATTTAGGGTACATGGGGCACATCAGGGCACATTTAGGGTACATGGGGCACATCAGGGCACAATCAGGGTACATGGGGCACACCAGGGCACAATCAGGGTACATGGGGCACACCAGGGCACAATCAGGGTACATGGGGCACATCAGGGCACATTTAGGGTACATGGGGCACATCAGGGCACAATCAGGGTACATGGGGCACATCAGGGCACATTTAGGGTACATGGGGCACATCAGGGCACAATCAGGGTACATGGGGCACATCAGGGCACAATCAGGGTACATGGGGCACATCAGGGCACAATCAGGGTACATGGGGCACATCAGGGCACATTTAGGGTACATGGGGCACATCAGGGCACAATCAGGGTACATGGGGCACAGGTCAGCATTTACTTGTTGCCGTTTTCTTCAAATGCAGAGTAGCGCAGGAAGCGTCTGTCATAAGTTCACTTCTCTCTCATGTCACGCTGTTGCTCCCCGGCGGCCCCTCCTCTCTTCGTCCATCCCAGATGATGTCACAAGCAAATGGGGATGGACGAAGAGAGGAGGGGCCGCCGGGGAGCAACAGCGTGACATGAGGGAGATGTGAACTTATGACAGACGCTTCCTGCGCTACTCTGCATGCATCTCGATCTACCCGTCAGGCGCCAGCAGTAGGCGATTGACGGGTAAATCGCTGCGGATCTCCGGCCAGTACATGCCTGGCAGTAGAACACTGCCAATTTGCGCCCCACTTCCGCGGCACCCCCGCGCTGCCTGCGGGCCATTTATAACCGGTCCGCAGGCCGCAAATGGCCCGCGGGCCGGTACTTTGAGACCCCTGCTCTACAGAGTCAGACTCTGGGGAACCAGTCCAGCGCACCCTGCCACCAAATATGTCTCCTGAAGGGAAGACTGTGCAGCCTCTGGAGGACAGTGAGGAGCAACACCAGGTTGGGGCAGATTTTCCTGCTGGACTTCCAGTTCTGGGGGATGGTGGGAGCGTCAGTTCAACCCAGCAGACATTCACAGTACAGGAGACTCAGAGGAGTGACATGGTGGACTCCCAGCACATGGATTGTGAGAACAGTGCTGCTGCCACCAGTACTCATGGTGGGAGCCATGCTGGGGGGACTGGTGTTCATGGTGGGAGCCATGCTGGGGGGACTGGTGTTCATGGTGGGAGCCATGCTGGGGGGACTGGTGTTCATGGTGGGATCCATGTTGGGGGGACTGGTGTTCATGGTGGGATCCATGTTGGGGGGACTGGTGTTCATGGTGGGATCCATGCTGGGGGGACTGGTGTTCATGGTGGGATCCATGCTGGGGGGACTGGTGTTCATGGTGGGAGTAATACTGGGGTAACTAGTAATAATGTTGCTAGTAATGACATGATGTGCAGTGATGATGTCACTAATATTGATGTGGTGAATAATTCTAAGGATGTTAGTACTAATGCTGGTTTATCTGAATGGGGTCATCAGCAGTCAGAGGGCTCTGAGAATATAGTGATGGAGGACTCAGCTCAGAATAACCCTCAGGACTCCCCCCCTGTGGTGGACTGCTGGTCCATCTGGTCATGTCCCTCCTCGGAATGCCTGGAGACGCGGGCCCCTTCTTTTTCCACCGGTAACAATTATACTGGTCAGGCCTTTAAGAGGAGGAATGTGGTCAGATTTAAGCATAGGGGTTCCAGAGAGGAGCTCCCTGATCGGAGGTTTGTAGTAAGGGAGTTGCTGTGTCAGCAGATGGGGTTTGCGCCTGCAGACATACTGGCAGTCATCAATCTTCCTGACAGACAAGGTTATGATGTCAGCTTTAAGCTCATGTCTGACTTAGACAAATTTTGGGCCAGCTTCAGTGGGTTGCGGGACAAAGAGGGTTGGAGGAATTTCATCTTTATTCCCATCTCCAAACCTGACACAGCAAATGTTAGCATCATTTTCTGGAATGAGTCTGTGCCCCCCCAGGATGTTGTCATCTGGCTTAGAAGACATTGTGAGATGGTTTCTGAGTTGACAAAAACTAAAGACAGTGATGGGATCTGGACGGGGGGTTGGAGGGTTCTTGTCAAGTTGAGACAAACTAACAATGTTACCCATCACCTGCCAAACTCCTTTTTCATTGGGCGGGAGAGAGGAGTTTGCTTCTATGCAGGTCAGCCCAGGTTATGTTTCAAATGTGGGAAATCTGGCCATGTGGCGAGCGTTTGCTCCATCTTGAAGTGTAATCTCTGTGGGGGGGTCGGCCACATCAGTTCTACCTGCGAGACGGTTAAGTGCAATCTATGTGGAAGGTTTGGCCATTTCCACAGGGATTGTCCGGAGGCCTTCCATAATATGGATGGGGAATCTGCAGACAGTGAATTGTTGGCTGCAGCAGAACGACTAGAGGAGGAGGCCTTAATGAATGGGGCTGCAGTGACTAGGGAGGAGGTGGGCGGAGAGGTCCAGGAGACTACCCCCGGGCGGGCGGACAGTGTTCAGCAGGCTGAGGAGCAGCCGGCCGCACACTCTTCTTCTGTTCCTGTTTCTGTGAAGATTACTGGTCAGAAGAGGAGGAATAAAAAAGACAAAACCAGCCGTAAACCCGAAAGTGACTGGACATTAGTGCAGAAGCCAGCTAAAAAGGTGAAAGGGGCACCAGAAGTGGGTACGACAGTTACTACCAATAGGTATGAAGCGTTATCAGATTCGGACGCCGACTCCTATTCTCTAGAGGCCCATGAACTGGAGCAGGAATTAAAAAGAGTGGAAAAGGAGTATGCGACTGGCTCAGAGGATGACCCGCCCACTAAAAGGCGCCCGCCCCCTGATCCTGTATCCGCAGAATCTGATATGGAAACTGGTAGTCAGCAGAGTGACTCCGATTCGGACTTATAATGATGGGGGTCTTATTTTTTCTTCTCTTTGCTGTGATGGCAGGTTTTTCTTTAAACATTGTCTCCAGTAATGTGAACAGCATTAAAAACAGGAGGACAAGGCATGCAGTTTTTGAACACCTCAGGTACCTGGACGCTGATGTCTATTTTTTACAAGAGACACATCTAACATCTGTTGGACTCATGCGGGAGGCTGAGAGGGAGTGGCACGCGGGACCCTCATTTTGGTCCTTGGCTGTGGAGTCTTATGCGGGTGTTGCCATCCTTTTTAATACTAAGGATGTGACGGTGCACAGACTCACTGAGGTGTCAATGGGAAGATGTCTTATGTTGGAAGTAACAATCCATGGCAGGAGACTCCGATTAATTAACATATATGGGCCTCAAACAATATCAGGAAGAATTGGGTTATTTAATGATGTGAAATCATATCTTTTTACATCAGTCCCTGTGGTTATGGTAGGAGACTTTAATGTCACTAGGACACTAAGTGACCGTTCTTCTGGTAGGGTGGTGGGTAGTGACTCCAAAGTCCTTAATCGTATTATTTTACAGACCGGGTTAAGTGATGTTTTTGCACAAAATGGCAGGAAGCCATGGTTCACCTTCTTTCGTGGTAATATAAAAAGCAGACTAGATATGGCACTGGTAAGTCCTACGGAATTGGTGACCAATATGAGTGAGAAGCTGGTAACTTACTCAGATCATGCGGCCCTCTACTTTTGCCTGGGAACCTGTAAGCATCCTGATATGGGCAGGGGGCTATGGAGGCTCAACTCCAATCTTTTGGAAGATGCGTCTGTTCAGCAACAAGTACAGAACCTCTTACAACACCATTCAGAGAGACTAGACTTCTATGACTGTACTGCCGATTGGTGGGAGGATGTTAAAAAGGACATCTCTTCTCTCTTGAGGAAGTTGTCGGCTAAAATGGGAAGAAGTAGATATAGTCATTATCTCAGGCTGCGGAAAGAGTTGGAACTGCTTTATTCAGGTGGGTTGGGGGCAGGGAGAAAAATTGATCAAGTAAAATTTGAGCTAAGTCAATATCAATATAGCAGATACAACTCCCTAGTATTTGAACGGGATTATGGATCCCCAGGGACACCTGATCCCTTTGAAAATTGCAGAGACAAGGTGACTAGAAAATTAATAACGGGCCTGAAGGATTCCCAGGGGATTGTGCAGGAGTCTCAGGAAGGTATTCTGGGAGTAGTAAGATCATACTATGCTGACTTGTTTCGGGAGAAGGATTTGGATAGGGAGAAGATGGCACAGTTCTTAGAGGCAGTTCCAGGTCCTGTTGTTGATGATTTGGACTTTTCTCCTTTGACAGCAGAAATAACGGTGGAGGAAGTTAGGGAGGCTATTGACAAATTAAGTCAAAAGAAGGCACCAGGACCCGATGGCATTACAGCCGAATTTTATAAAAAGTTTAAAGAGCTCCTAGCTCCAATTCTGGTGGATGTGTTTAAAAGTTGTTTGGAGAAACGCCTGATGCCTCCATCCATGAGAGTATCATCCTTAGTTCTGCTGTTCAAGGGTAGAGAACCTAATGACGTCAAGAACTGGAGGCCTATAGCCCTTTTGAATGTAGACCGGAAAATTCTGGCAAAAATATTATTTTCTAGGTTGAAGTGTTTTTCTCCAGCACTGCTGACAGACTGTCAGTATGGCACGGTAAAAGGGCGGAATATTTTTGGTGCTCTCATTTCCTTAAGGGAAGCTTTTGAGAGGTGTAAGGTTCTTAGGCACGGGAAGTATATGGTGAGTTTAGACCAAGCTAAAGCCTTTGACAGGGTTGACCATGGTTATCTGTGGGCGACTTTGTTAAAGTATGGCATCCCGAGGTTATTTGTCGATTGGCTGAGGACTTTATACTGGAAGGCTGAGAGTTTTCCCACTTATCAATGGGTGGCGGGGCGGTACTTTTGGGGTTGAGGCTGGGGTGAGGCAGGGTTGCCCCTTGAGTCCCCTCTTATATGTTTTTGCCATTGATCCTTTTTTAAGATCGCTGCAGGAGTGTGGATTTCAGGGGGTACCTGTGCCCCATGCCTCGGCCCTATCCGTATTCGCTTATGCAGATGATGTCACTGTAGTGGTGTCTGCCTCCCATGAGGCCCAGTTGCTAGCAGCTTCCATTGGAGCTTACTCTGAGGCCTCTGGGTCTCTTGTCAACCTTGAGAAGGGTGAAGCTCTCTGGACACTGCAGGGTGATCCAGATTTTGATCTGCCCCAGTTTGCAATAGCTTCAAGTTTTCTAAAGATCTTAGGGGTTAAGTTTGGAAGGGAAGATAATGCCAGGCTAAATTGGGAGGAGAAATTGGATGCTGGGAATGCAAAGGTTCAGCGATGGAAGAATTGCAAGCTGACCTACAGAGAGAGGGTCACAATGTTGAAAACGTACTTAATTCCCATATTCCCATATGTCTCTATGGTTTTTCCGCTGCCGGAATCTTTCTCTGCAAGGCTCTTCAGTCTGTTTTTTCAGCTCTTCTGGGGTAATAGACTGAATCCAATAAAAAGAGGGGTTACTTACCTGCTGAGGAAAGAGGGTGGGTTGAATATGATAAATCCAAAGGTGTTTTTTGATTCTCTTTTCCTTAAAGTTAATTTTGGGTGCTTGGACTCCAGTGTTGGCCCTCCGTGGGTAAACAGTGTTAGGGCCTGGATATTGCCTTGTGCAGAGTCCTGGATGCAGGGCGGTTCTCTTAAGAGGAAGAGATGTACTCAGGGTTATCTCCCACCATATCTGGACTCAGCTCTGAAGTCTCTGAGGAGGTGGGGGGATTGAGAAATCCTACCTTGAAAATAACTCAAGGAAATTGTTATACCAGAGGATTTGTAGCACCTTTTTCTGTTCTCCACTTGTACTCAGAGACTGCACTACGGCTCTTATGGAGGAAAGCTTAAAGTTGCTGAATAGCCCCAGATTACCCCTAAAGTTTCATGACATTGCCTGGCTGTCTCTCCATGGGAAAATGTATGTAAGGGGGAATATGAAAGGTCTGGCCGCATCTGAAAGAGTCTGCCCTTTGGGCTGTAATCAGGAGGAGTCCATGGAGCATTTCTTGGTGGATTGTTGGGGAAGCCGTGAAGTCTGGAAGGAAGTGGCTGCCGGAGTCAGGATCCAAAGGTTGGAAAACCTAAGTTGCTCAGACAGGCTTTATGGTGCCCCCCCCCAACAATACACAATATAGACAGAGGGACAACGTACATCATCACTACCGTAGTCAAGTACTATCAATGGCATGTGAGGACTAGAGTAGCCATGCATAATGAACAATTTATCTCTAGTAAGATTGCAGGTTTAGTGTTATCTGACCTCCGATGGATAAAGTGTTTGGAAATGAGGAAAAGTTGGAGAAGTTCAGACTTATGGGAAGGAGTCTTATTGTGATATTTTCCTATTGATGCCCCTTTTTAACTGCTAAGTTTTTGATCTAAATAACATGTCAGTAAGGCCCCTTTCACACGGGGCGGATCCGTGCAGATCCGCCCCGTGAAGCTCCGCTTGCTCAGCGGGGATCGCTCCGTTGATCCCCGCTGAGCCGACGGATGACTGGGCGGTCCCCGCACACTGTGCAGGGACCGCCCTGTCAGAGCGCCGCTCTCCCCTATGGGGAATCGGATGAACACGGACCGTAGAGTCCGTTGTCATCCGATCCGCTCCACCGACGGAAGGAAAAATAGGATTTTCCTCCGTCACACTTTGGCGGAGCGGAGCAGAGCGGATGTCAGCGGACATGTCTCCGCTGACATCCGTGCTTCCATAGGGCTACATGGAGGATCCGTTTCAGGTCCGCCTAAAAAACTGACAGGCGGATCTGAACGGACCTCCGTGTGAAAGAGCCCTAATTGTTGTATTTATGCGATTTTAAGACCGTCTGTTATTATGTATCTTGTTTTGTTTATACAAATAAAAATCTCCATACATACAGAATAAGAAGAGATACTGAGAATTACACCCGACATACAGGACAGGAGAAGTAGTACTGTGCAGAGTCCATACATACAGAATAAGAACAGATACCGAGAATTACACCCGACATACATGACAAGAGAAGTAGTACTGTGCAGAGTCCATACATACAGAATAAGAAGAGATACCGAGAATTACACCCGACATACAGGACAAGAGAAGTAGTACTGTGCAGAGTCCATACATACAGAATAAGAACAGATACCGAGAATTACACCCGACATACATGACAAGAGAAGTAGTACTGTGCAGAGTCCATACATACAGAATAAGAAGAGATACCGAGAATTACACCCGACATACATGACAAGAGAAGTGGTACTGTGCAGAGTCCATACATACAGAATAAGAAGAGATACCGAGAATTACACCCGACATACAGGACAAGAGAAGTAGTACTGTGCAGAGTCCATACATACAGAATAAGAACAGATACTGAGAATTACACCCGACATACAGGACAAGAGAAGTGGTACTGTGCAGGGTCCATACATACAGAATAAGGACAGATACTGAGAATTACACCCGACATACAGGACAAGAGAAGTAGTACTGTGCAGAGTCCATACATACAGAATAAGAACAGATACTGAGAATTACACCCGACATACAGGACAGGAGAAGTAGTACTGTGCAGAGTCCATACATGCAGAATAAGAACCGATACTGAGAATCACACCCGACATACAGGACAAGAGAAGTAGTACTGTGCAGGGTACATACATACAGAATAAGAAGAGATACCGAGAATTACACCCGACATACAGGACAAGAGAAGTAGTACTGTGCAGGGTACATACATACAGAATAAGAAGAGATACCGAGAATTACACCCGACATACAGGACAAGAGAAGTAGTACTGTGCAGAGTCCATACATACAGAATAAGAACAGATACTGAGAATTACACCCAACATACAGGACAAGAGAAGTGGTACTGTGCAGAGTCCATACATACAGAATAAGGACAGATACCGAGAATTACACCCGACATACAGGACAAGAGAAGTGGTACTGTGCAGAGTCCATACATACAGAATAAGAACAGATACTGAGAATTACACCCGGCATACAGGACAGGAGAAGTAGTACTGTGCAGAGTCCATACATACAGAATAAGAACAGATACTGAGAATTACACCCGGCATACAGGACAGGAGAAGTAGTACTGTGCAGAGTCCATACATACAGAATAAGAACAGATACTGAGAATTACACCCGGCATACAGGACAGGAGAAGTAGTACTGTGCAGAGTCCATACATACAGAATAAGAACAGATACTGAGAATTACACCCGGCATACAGGACAGGAGAAGTAGTACTGTGCAGAGTCCATACATACAGAATAAGAACAGATACTGAGAATTACACCCGGCATACAGGACAGGAGAAGTAGTACTGTGCAGAGTCCATACATACAGAATAAGAACAGATACTGAGAATTACACCCGGCATACAGGACAGGAGAAGTAGTACTGTGCAGAGTCCATACATACAGAATAAGAACAGATACCGAGAATTACACCCGGCATACAGGACAGGAGAAGTAGTACTGTGCAGAGTCCATACATACAGAATAAGAACAGATACCGAGAATTACACCCGGCATACAGGACAGGAGAAGTAGTACTGTGCAGAGTCCATACATACAGAATAAGAACAGATACTGAGAATTACACCCGGCATACAGGACAGGAGAAGTAGTACTGTGCAGAGTCCATACATACAGAATAAGGACCAATACCGAGAATTACACCCGGCATACAGGACAAGAGAAGTAGTACTGTGCAGAGTCCATACATACAGAATAAGAACAGATACTGAGAATTACACCCGACATACAGGACAAGAGAAGTGGTACTGTGCAGAGTCCATACATACAGAATAAGGACAGATACTGAGAATTACACCCGACATACAGAACAAGAGAAGTGGTACTGTGCAGAGTCCATACATACAGAATAAGGACAGATACCGAGAATTACACCCGACATACAGGACAGGAGAAGTAGTACTGTGCAGAGTCCATACATACAGAATAAGAACAGATACCGAGAATTACACCCGGCATACAGGACAGGAGAAGTAGTACTGTGCAGAGTCCATACATACAGAATAAGGACCAATACCGAGAATTACACCCGGCATACAGGACAAGAGAAGTAGTACTGTGCAGAGTCCATACATACAGAATAAGAACAGATACTGAGAATTACACCCGACATACAGGACAAGAGAAGTGGTACTGTGCAGAGTCCATACATACAGAATAAGGACAGATACTGAGAATTACACCCGACATACAGAACAAGAGAAGTGGTACTGTGCAGAGTCCATACATACAGAATAAGAACAGATACCGAGAATTACACCCGACATACAGAACAAGAGAAGTAGTACTGTGCAGAGTCCATACATACAGAATAAGAACAGATACTGAGAATTACACCCGGCATACAGGACAGGAGAAGTAGTACTGTGCAGAGTCCATACATACAGAATAAGAACAGATACTGAGAATTACACCCGGCATACAGGACAGGAGAAGTACTACTGTGCAGAGTCCATACATACAGGATAAGAACAGATACCGAGAATTACACCCGGCATACAGGACAGGAGAAGTAGTACTGTGCAGAGTCCATACATACAGAATAAGAACAGATACTGAGAATTACACCCGGCATACAGGACAGGAGAAGTAGTACTGTGCAGAGTCCATACATACAGAATAAGAACAGATACTGAGAATTACACCCGGCATACAGGACAGGAGAAGTAGTACTGTGCAGAGTCCATACATACAGAATAAGAACAGATACTGAGAATTACACCCGGCATACAGGACAGGAGAAGTAGTACTGTGCAGAGTCCATACATACAGAATAAGAACAGATACCGAGAATTACACCCGGCATACAGGACAGGAGAAGTAGTACTGTGCAGAGTCCATACATACAGAATAAGGACCAATACCGAGAATTACACCCGGCATACAGGACAAGAGAAGTAGTACTGTGCAGAGTCCATACATACAGAATAAGAACAGATACTGAGAATTACACCCGACATACAGGACAAGAGAAGTGGTACTGTGCAGAGTCCATACATACAGAATAAGGACAGATACTGAGAATTACACCCGACATACAGAACAAGAGAAGTGGTACTGTGCAGAGTCCATACATACAGAATAAGGACAGACACCGAGAATTACACCCGGCATACAGGACAAGAGAAGTAGTACTGTGCAGAATCCATACATACAGAATAAGAACAGATACTGAGAATTACACCCGACATACAGGACAAGAGAAGTGGTACTGTGCAGAGTCCATACATACAGAATAAGGACAGATACCGAGAATTACACCCGACATACAGGACAAGAGAAGTAGTACTGTGCAGGGTACATACATACAGAATAAGAACAGATACTGAGAATTACACCCGACATACAGGATAAGAGAAGTAGTACTGTGCAGAGTCCATACATACAGAATAAGGACAGATACCGAGAATTACACCCGGCATACAGGACAGGAGAAGTAGTACTGTGCAGAGTCCATACATACAGAATAAGAACAGATACTGAGAATTACACCCAACATACAGGACAAGAGAAGTGGTACTGTGCAGAGTCCATACATACAGAATAAGGACCAATACCGAGAATTACACCCGGCATACAGGACAAGAGAAGTAGTACTGTGCAGAGTCCATACATACAGAATAAGAACAGATACTGAGAATTACACCCGACATACAGGACAAGAGAAGTAGTACTGTGCAGAGTCCATACATACAGAATAAGAACAGATACTGAGAATTACACCCGACATACAGGACAAGAGAAGTAGTACTGTGCAGAGTCCATACATACAGAATAAGAACAGATACTGAGAATTACACCCGGCATACAGGACAAGAGAAGTAGTACTGTGCAGAATCCATACATACAGAATAAGAACAGATACTGAGAATTACACCCGACATACAGGACAAGAGAAGTGGTACTGTGCAGAGTCCATACATACAGAATAAGGACAGATACCGAGAATTACACCCGACATACAGGACAAGAGAAGTAGTACTGTGCAGGGTACATACATACAGAATAAGAACAGATACTGAGAATTACACCCGACATACAGGATAAGAGAAGTAGTACTGTGCAGAGTCCATACATACAGAATAAGGACAGATACCGAGAATTACACCCGGCATACAGGACAGGAGAAGTAGTACTGTGCAGAGTCCATACATACAGAATAAGAACAGATACTGAGAATTACACCCAACATACAGGACAAGAGAAGTGGTACTGTGCAGAGTCCATACATACAGAATAAGGACCAATACCGAGAATTACACCCGGCATACAGGACAAGAGAAGTAGTACTGTGCAGAGTCCATACATACAGAATAAGAACAGATACTGAGAATTACACCCGACATACAGGACAAGAGAAGTAGTACTGTGCAGAGTCCATACATACAGAATAAGAACAGATACTGAGAATTACACCCAACATACAGGACAAGAGAAGTGGTACTGTGCAGAGTCCATACATACAGAATAAGGACCAATACCGAGAATTACACCCGGCATACAGGACAAGAGAAGTAGTACTGTGCAGAGTCCATACATACAGAATAAGAACAGATACTGAGAATTACACCCGACATACAGGACAGGAGAAGTAGTACTGTGCAGAGTCCATACATACAGAATAAGAACAGATACCGAGAATTACACCCGACATACAGGACAAGAGAAGTAGTACTGTGCAGAGTCCATACATACAGAATAAGAACAGATACTGAGAATTACACCCGACATACAGGACAAGGGAAGTGGTACTGTGCAGAGTCCATACATACAGAATAAGAACAGATACCGAGAATTACACCCGACATACAGGACAAGAGAAGTAGTACTGTGCAGAGTCCATACATACAGAATAAGAACAGATACTGAGAATTACACCCGACATACAGGACAAGAGAAGTAGTACTGTGCAGAGTCCATACATACAGAATAAGAACAGATACCGAGAATTACACCCGACATACAGGACAAGAGAAGTAGTACTGTGCAGAGTCCATACATACAGAATAAGAACAGATACTGAGAATTACACCCGACATACAGGATAAGAGAAGTAGTACTGTGCAGAGTCCATACATACAGAATAAGAACAGATACTGAGAATTACACCCGACATACAGGACAAGAGAAGTAGTACTGTGCAGAGTCCATACATACAGAATAAGAACAGATACCGAGAATTACACCCGACATACAGGACAGGAGAAGTAGTACTGTGCAGAGTCCATACATACAGAATAAGAACAGATACTGAGAATTACACCCGACATACAGGACAGGAGAAGTAGTACTGTGCAGAGTCCATACATACAGAATAAGAACAGATACCGAGAATTACACCCGACATACAGGACAAGAGAAGTAGTACTGTGCAGAGTCCATACATACAGAATAAGAACAGATACTGAGAATTACACCCGAGATACAGGACAAGGGAAGTGGTACTGTGCAGAGTCCATACATACAGAATAAGAACAGATACCGAGAATTACACCCGACATACAGGACAAGAGAAGTAGTACTGTGCAGAGTCCATACATACAGAATAAGAACAGATACCGAGAATTACACCCGACATACAGGACAAGAGAAGTAGTACTGTGCAGAGTCCATACATACAGAATAAGAACAGATACTGAGAATTACACCCAACATACAGGACAAGAGAAGTAGTACTGTGCAGAGTCCATACATACAGAATAAGAACAGATACTGAGAATTACACCCGGCATACAGGACAAGAGAAGTAGTACTGTGCAGAGTCCATACATACAGAATAAGAACAGATACTGAGAATTACACCCGACATACAGGACAAGAGAAGTAGTACTGTGCAGAGTCCATACATACAGAATAAGAAGAGATACCGAGAATTACACCCGGCATACAGGAGAAGAGAAGTAGTACTGTGCAGAGTCCATACATACAGAATAAGAACAGATACTGAGAATTACACCGACATACAGGACAAGAGAAGTAGTACTGTGCAGAGTCCATACATACAGAATAAGAACAGATACTGAGAATTACACCCGACATACAGGACAAGAGAAGTAGTACTGTGCAGAGTCCATACATACAGAATAAGAACAGATACTGAGAATTACACCGACATACAGGACAAGAGAAGTAGTACTGTGCAGAGTCCATACATACAGAATAAGAACAGATACTGAGAATTACACCCGACATACAGGAGAAGAGAAGTAGTACTGTGCAGAGTCCATACATACAGAATAAGAACAGATACTGAGAATTACACCGACATACAGGACAAGAGAAGTAGTACTGTGCAGAGTCCATACATACAGAATAAGAACAGATACTGAGAATTACACCCGACATACAGGACAAGAGAAGTAGTACTGTGCAGAGTCCATACATACAGAATAAGAACAGATACTGAGAATTACACCGACATACAGGACAAGAGAAGTAGTACTGTGCAGAGTCCATACATACAGAATAAGAACAGATACTGAGAATTACACCCGACATACAGGACAGGAGAAGTAGTACTGTGCAGAGTCCATACATACAGAATAAGAAGAGATACCGAGAATTACACCCGACATACAGGACAAGAGAAGTAGTACTGTGCAGAGTCCATACATACAGAATAAGAACAGATACTGAGAATTAGTAGTACTCTCCATTCATAGAGCACTATACACAGTCATATTATACTGGATCCTGGTGACGGTTGCGCTGTGTTGTACGGGGTGAGTAGGGTGTGATCTGGCCGCCAGCCCACTCTCATGCGTGTCTTCTGCTGATTAGGACTGTCAGGGTGTACAAATCATCCCCTCCCACACATCCCATCATCTCCTCTCACTGGGCTCTTAATTTCTTCTAAAATTCACTTCATTTTTCTAAATGTAAAATCATTAAGACCCCCAGCTCCCCCCCCCCCCTCCATGATGGACACCCCCAGACCACTGACACCTCAAGGCAGACCCTCCATCCTTACTGCCAGAGCAAACATCTGCACTTGGCTGAGGGGCTTCTGTCACCCTGCTGGGGTACGTGTCATAGACCTACACCATGCCCAGGCTGCGATGATGTCATCAGTCTGCTGCAGGCAGGAGGAAGCATTTCCTCAGTCTCCTCTCAACCAGTGATCAGACTGCAACTTTGTAACACCGGGATCTACATGGCAGTGTAATCTCTGCGCCACCATCCAATCTCAGCCCGGGAAGTAGAAGGTGACCCTGGTTGATGCCAGAATAACGATGGCTCCATCCTTCTAGGGTTGAAATGCAGATGAAGGCCTTGTCAAGGGGTGACGATCTCTGTGAGAGGGAATTAATACATGGAAGGGTTTGCTTAGCATGCTGCACCCAATATTTGAAAATGTATCCTTTGACGGGTCCACTTCAGTTGTGTTGGAGTCGAAAAACGTATTTTAGATCCAGTGACATCATCACTTGGTTCTCTATGCAGCGCAGGCAGATCATGGCTGGTGGGAGGAGCTGGCAGGGGGCGGAACATAGCTAACAGCCTCAGTACACCCCTCAAGAGTCCTCAGCCCTGATGCAAGCAGTCGGAGGAGCTATGTAAATATTTAAATGCCTTGATGATCAGGTGCCAACAAGAGGAGTAATGCTGATCCTCTATGATTGAAAGCACTGCAAGCCAATGAATGAAAGGGGGCGGGCCAGGGGCAGTCAGGCTGGGGAGGAAAGTGCTAGATGATGCCGGACGGCCAGCCAGGAAATAAGGCAGGGCTCTATGTGACTTGCTGCAGCTTCTAATGCACATTGTAAGAAGCTCACAGTGTGCGGTGAAAACAGAGGAAGCCACTTCAGTTCCGGCGAGGACCCGGCCGGTACAACTGTGCAAGACTGAAGGGGAGGCCGGAGGTCACATTTATTAGATGGTCACAGAATCTGGTATATAATTTATACATATAGATCCAGCTTCTGCAGTACCACAAGACACCAGAAGATGGCACCATAATCCATGGAGGTCATTGTATCAATATCAGGGAAGATTTCTGCATTTAGTTTTGTTACAAAGTATCTCCACTTCTTATCCTGATGATGTTTTCTTTCAGCTGGTTAACACATAAAGGTCAGAAACTGATGGAAAGTGAAATAATTGATGTGTGTAGAAAAGATTATGAAGATACTGAAACCCCTCAGAATCAGAACTTTTACAATACAGGTGGAAAACGACAACAGGAAAACTTTTCAGATCTGCAAATCCCAAAACCCACTTCTTTATTTATCTCTTATTCAAAATACGACACTGAGGACAAACATAGTGCAGGGTGCCCATCGTGAGGGGTTCCCACCATCCCTGTGCTGAGTTCCCGGGTCTGTACACCCGCTGTGCCCATTATAAGGGGTTCCCACCATTCCTGTGCTGACTTTGTGGGTCTGTACACCTGCTGTGCCCATTATGAGGGATTCCCACTTCTTTATTTCCCACCATCCCTGTGCTGAGTTCCCAGGTCTGTACACCTGCTGTGCCCATTATGAGGGGTTCCCACCATCCCTGTGCTGAGTTCCAGGGTCTGTACACCTGCTGTGCCCATCATGAGGGGCTCCCACCATCCCTGTGCTGAGTTCCAGGGTCTGTACACCAGCTGTGCCCATTATGAGGGGTTCCCACCATCCCTGTGCTGAGTTCCCGGGTCTGTACACCTGCTGTGCCCATTATGAGGGGTTTCCACTATCCCTGTGCTGAGTTCTTGGCTTGGTACACCTGCTGTGCCCATTATGAGGGGTTCCCACCATCCCTGTGCCGAGTTTCCGGCTTATAAAACTCCACTCGTCACAAAATCTCACCACTACCTGCCCCCATAATGTACAGCTCTGCCCCCTATAGACGGAGCACTCACCTCTCCCGAGGTGTCCTCGGTATTGGCTCCTCTCCCCTCACATCCTCTCCTCCTCTTCTCTCCATACAAATAAATCAAAGTCCACATACAGAAAACGTTCCTAAACTTGTGAGAATTTCGTAATGATAATATAAATAAAGAAGAGACGATCGATACGGGCAGAGGCGGCCGTCTGCCTGGCAACTTCCTCTTTGCTCCACCACCGGCGCCACAGTCACCCGAGAGGGGGGAGGATGGGACGAGTAGTGTCCTTCCTTTATATGAGTGCTGACTAGGGATGAGCTTCGTGTTCGAGTCGAACATACGTTCGACTCGAACATTGGCTGTTCGATCGTTCGACGAAGATCGAACGATTTGGGCCGTTCGCGCCAAATTCGAGTGACGCGAACGGCCCACAATGCACTACGCCATCGCAGTGTCATCCAGGCGCTGTGATTGGCCAAGCATGCACTGTGACCCCGCATGCTTGGCCAATCACAGCGCCGGCAGCGAGGAGAGCAATGATTGGCCACAGGCAGGATGCCTGTGGCCAATTATTGCTGAGGGTGTTTAGTACACGCCCCACACTATAAAAGGCCGCCAGCACGGCGGCCTAGTGTAGTGTGTTCCGGAGCAGGGATAGAGTAGCATAGGCAGGGACAGTGACTGTTATTTCTTTCTTGCTTAACCTGGATTCCTTTAGTTTAGGGAAAGAGAAGGATAGGTAGGGAGAGTGTCAGTGTGTTTTGTGCTTCTGCTATAGTGTGCTTAAAAAAAACATTTATTCTAGGGACAGAAAACTCTAGGTAGGGACAGTGTCAGTTTCTTTCACTCTGCAAGTCCTTGTTTCCAGGGACCTGTAAGGACAGTGAGTTAATTGTCCTTGTGCTATATTGTGCTTAAAAAAAACATTTATTCTAGGGACAGAAAACTCTAGGTAGGGACAGTGTCAGTTTCTTTCACTCTGCAAGTCCTTGTTTCCAGGGACCTGTAAGGACAGTGAGTTAATTGTCCTTGTGCTATATTGTGATTAAAAAAAACATTTATTCTAGGGACAGAAAACTCTAGGTAGGGACAGTGTCAGTTTCTTTCACTCTGCAAGTCCTTGTTTCCAGGGACCTGTAAGGACAGTGAGTTAATTTTCCTTGTGCTATATTGTGATTAAAAAAAACATTTTTTCTAGGGACAGAAAACTGTAGGTAGGGAGAGTGTTTTTTTTCTTTCACTCTGCAAGTCCTTGTTTCCAGGGACCTGTAAGGACAGTGAGTTAATTGTCCTTGTGCTATATTGTGCTTAAAAAAAACATTTATTCTAGGGACAGAAAACTCTAGGTAGGGACAGTGTCAGTTTCTTTCACTCTGCAAGTCCTTGTTTCCAGGGACCTGTAAGGACAGTGAGTTAATTGTCCTTGTGCTATATTGTGCTTAAAAAAAACATTTATTCTAGGGACAGAAAACTCTAGGTAGGGACAGTGTCAGTTTCTTTCACTCTGCAAGTCCTTGTTTCCAGGGACCTGTAAGGACAGTGAGTTAATTGTCCTTGTGCTATATTGTGATTAAAAAAAACATTTATTCTAGGGACAGAAAACTCTAGGTAGGGACAGTGTCAGTTTCTTTCACTCTGCAAGTCCTTGTTTCCAGGGACCTGTAAGGACAGTGAGTTAATTTTCCTTGTGCTATATTGTGATTAAAAAAAACATTTTTTCTAGGGACAGAAAACTGTAGGTAGGGAGAGTGTTTTTTTTCTTTCACTCTGCAAGTCCTTGTTTCCAGGGACCTGTAAGGACAGTGAGTTAATTGTCCTTGTGCTATATTGTGCTTAAAAAAAAACATTTATTCTAGGGACAGAAAACTCTAGGTAGGGACAGTGTCAGTTTCTTTCACTCTGCAAGTCCTTGTTTCCAGGGACCTGTAAGGACAGTGAGTTAATTTTCCTTGTGCTATATTGTGATTAAAAAAAACATTTATTCTAGGGACAGAAAACTCTAGGTAGGGACAGTGTCAGTTTCTTTCACTCTGCAAGTCCTTGTTTCCAGGGACCTGTAAGGACAGTGAGTTAATTTTCCTTGTGCTATATTGTGATTAAAAAAAACATTTATTCTAGGGACAGAAAACTCTAGGTAGGGACAGTGTCAGTTTCTTTCACTCTGCAAGTCCTTGTTTCCAGGGACCTGTAAGGACAGTGAGTTAATTTTCCTTGTGCTATATTGTGATTAAAAAAAACATTTTTTCTAGGGACAGAAAACTGTAGGTAGGGAGAGTGTTTTTTTTCTTTCACTCTGCAAGTCCTTGTTTCCAGGGACCTGTAAGGACAGTGAGTTAATTTTCCTTGTGCTATATTGTGATTAAAAAAAACATTTTTTCTAGGGACAGAAAACTCTAGGTAGGGAGAGTGTTTTTTTTCTTTCACTCTGCAAGTCCTTGTTTCCAGGGACCTGTAAGGACAGTGAGTTAATTGTCCTTGTGCTATATTGTGCTTAAAAAAAACATTTTTTCTAGGGACAGAAAACTCTAGGTAGGGAGAGTGTTTTTTTTTTTTCACTCTGCAAGTCCTTGTTTCCAGGGACCTGTAAGGACAGTGAGTTAATTGTCCTTGTGCTATATTGTGCTTAAAAAAAACATTTATTCTAGGGACAGAAAACTCTAGGTAGGGACAGTGTCAGTTTCTTTCACTCTGCAAGTCCTTGTTTCCAGGGACCTGTAAGGACAGTGAGTTAATTTTCCTTGTGCTATATTGTGATTAAAAAAAACATTTATTCTAGGGACAGAAAACTCTAGGTAGGGACAGTGTCAGTTTCTTTCACTCTGCAAGTCCTTGTTTCCAGGGACCTGTAAGGACAGTGAGTTAATTTTCCTTGTGCTATATTGTGATTAAAAAAAACATTTTTTCTAGGGACAGAAAACTGTAGGTAGGGAGAGTGTTTTTTTTCTTTCACTCTGCAAGTCCTTGTTTCCAGGGACCTGTAAGGACAGTGAGTTAATTTTCCTTGTGCTATATTGTGATTAAAAAAAACATTTTTTCTAGGGACAGAAAACTCTAGGTAGGGAGAGTGTTTTTTTTCTTTCACTCTGCAAGTCCTTGTTTCCAGGGACCTGTAAGGACAGTGAGTTAATTTTCCTTGTGCTATATTGTGATTAAAAAAAACATTTTTTCTAGGGACAGAAAACTGTAGGTAGGGAGAGTGTTTTTTTTCTTTCACTCTGCAAGTCCTTGTTTCCAGGGACCTGTAAGGACAGTGAGTTAATTGTCCTTGTGCTATATTGTGCTTAAAAAAAACATTTTTTCTAGGGACAGAAAACTGTAGGTAGGGAGAGTGTTTTTTTTTTTTCACTCTGCAAGTCCTTGTTTCCAGGGACCTGTAAGGACAGTGAGTTAATTGTCCTTGTGCTATATTGTGCTTAAAAAAAACATTTATTCTAGGGACAGAAAACTCTAGGTAGGGACAGTGTCAGTTTCTTTCACTCTGCAAGTCCTTGTTTCCAGGGACCTGGAGAGACATTGAGTGAATTGTCCTTGTGCAATATTGTGATTAAAAAAAACATTTATTCTAGGGACAGAAAACTCTAGGTAGGGACAGTGTCAGTTTCTTTCACTGTGAAAGTCCTTGTTTCAAGGGACAGAGAAGGACACCTGAAGGTAGCCCTTATTGCTTTTTTCCCATCTCCCTGCAGGCCATCTATTAGAATGTCTGGAAGGCAAACAAGGAGAGGCAGACAGTCAGGAGGCAATAAAAGAGGGCAAGCAGGCTCTGTGTCTGGGGGCAACAGTGCTGGTCGTGGACGCGGTGCATTGTCATCAGCACATGGCCATGGGACACGCTTGTCCTTCTTTTCGGCAGCTGGACATGTTGAGCCACATCATGCCGAAGACTTGGTAGAGTGGATGACCAAGCCCTCCTCCTCCTCCTCATCCTCTCTCACCCAGGCTCAGGGTACTGGAAAAGCAGCTGCCAAAGCGTCGTCTTCCCTGGTATCAATGTCAGACAAATCATCAGTCACTCCTTCCCTAGACCCACCATGTCCTCCTCCTGAGGAGTCCCCCGAACTGTTTCAGCACAGTGTTGGGTACATGCTCCAGGAGGATGCCCAGCGTTTCGAAGGGTCTGATGATGAAACCCAGCTAGAGGAAGGCAGTAGCGTGAGAGCAGACAGAGGGGATGCTCAAGAAGGACACCAATCTGGCAGTCATGTTCCAGCAGCTGCAGCATACTGCCAGATTGGCTCCAGTGATGAGGAGGGAGGGGATGATGAGGTCAATGACTCCACGTGGGTGCCTAATAGGAGAGAGGAGGAGGAGGAGGATGAGGAGGAGGCACATCTCCAACGAGGCAGGATGCCCTTTGGTGGCCAGCGTAAGGGCAGTACACCGACGGAATCACACCGCAGAGCTCCGCCTGTGCAGGGCGCTGCCTCTGCCCGTCATTCAAAAAGTTCTTTGGTGTGGGCCTTTTTTGAGGCTAGTGCATCAGATCGCACAGCTGCTGTTTGCAACATATGTCTCAAGCGTATATCGCGTGGCCAAAACATCAGCCGCTTGGGTACCACATGCCTGACCAGACATATGTTGACCTGCCATGCAGCTCGTTGGCAAGCCTACCTCAAAGACCCACACCAAAGAACCAAGCGGACCTCTCCTTGCACCGCATCAGCTGGGATCTCCAACCCCACTATAACTTCAGTCCTCTCTGAAACATGCACTGAGAGGAATGAAGGTGTAGAATTAGGTGTGTCACAGCCAAGTACTTGCGCCCACTCTGCTAGCAGTACACCGACGTCCGATTCTAGCAGGCAAATTTCCCTGCCCCAGCTGCTGGACCGTCGAAAGAAGTTCACTCCCAGCCATCCACATGCCCAGCGGTTGAATGCTAGCTTGGCTAAATTGCTAGCGCTTCAACTGCTGCCTTTTCAGTTGGTAGACTCGGCCCCCTTCCGTGAGTTTGTGCAATGTGCGGTTCCTCAGTGGCAGGTTCCCAAACGCCACTTTTTCTCACGGAAGGCTATTCCGGCTCTCTACCGGCATGTGGAAGGCAATGTCTTGGCCTCGCTGGACAGGGCGGTCAGCGGTAAGGTGCATATTACCGCTGACTCATGGTCCAGCAGGCATGGACAGGGACGTTACCTTTCTTTCACGGCCCATTGGGTCACTCTTTTGGCAGCTGGGAAGGATTCAGGACAAGGTGCAGTAGTGTTGGAGGTTGTCCCACCGCCACGCCTCCAAAATGCTACTACTGGTTGTGACACACCTCTCTCCTCCACCCCCTCCTCTTCTTCTTCCTCCATGGCCTCTTCCTGTGGTTTGTCCTATGAACCAGCGGTGCTCCGTAGCCGTTCACGGGGCTACGCAAGTACGCAGGCAAAAAGATGCCATGCCGTGCTTGCGCTGGTGTGTTTGGGGGACAGAAGCCACACTGGGGCAGAGGTCCTGTCTGCTCTGCAGGGCCAGGCCGAGAGGTGGTTGACGCCACGCCAGCTTAAGCCAGGAATGGTGGTTTGCGACAATGGCACCAACCTCCTCTCCGCCCTCCGACAGGGACAACTGACCCATGTGCCCTGTGTGGCTCACGTCCTTAACCTGGTGGTGCAGCGCTTCTTGGGCAGGTACCCGGGCTTACAGGATGTCCTGAGGCAGGCCAGGAAAGTCTGTGTGCATTTCCGCAGATCTTATAATGCCAGTGCTCGCCTGGCTGAGCTGCAAAAGGAGTTGAACCTGCCCAAGAACCGCCTTATATGTGACATGCCCACCAGGTGGAACTCAACGTTGGCCATGCTGCAGCGGCTGCACACGCAGCAGAGGGCCATCAATGAGTACCTGTGCGACTACGGCACCAGGACAGGGTCAGGGGAGCTTGGTTTTTTTTCTCCACGCCAGTGGGGCATGATCAGGGATGCATGCACTGTCCTGGCACCATTTGAGGAGGCCACGAGGATGGTGAGCAGTGACAGTGCATGCATCAGTGACACTGTACCTCTTGTCCACCTGTTGGAGCACACGCTGCGTGGAATAATGGACAGGGCACTTGAGGCAGAACAGAGGCAGGAAGAGGAGGACTTCCTTGCCTCTCAAGGCCCCCTTTACCCAGACAGTGTTCCTTCTGTCCCACCCATCGCACAGGAAGAGGAGGAGGAGGAGGAGGAGGAGGAGGAGGAGGATTGTGTCAGCATGGAGGTGGAGGCTGGCACTCAGCATCATCAGCAGCAGTCTTTTAGGGATGATTTACAGTCCCAAGAAACCAGTGGACTTGTACGTGGCTGGGAGGAGGTGGCTGCGGATCATGTCGTCCTTAGTGACCCAGAGGACTCCGGAGCGAATGCCTCAGCAAACCTACGCTGCATGGCCTCCCTGATCCTGCAAAGTCTGCGGAAGGATCCTCGTATTCTTCGGATCAAGGAGAGGGACCATTACTGGCTGGCCACTCTCCTTGATCCACGGTACAAGGGTAAGGTTGCGGACCTTATGTTACCGTCGCAGAGGGAGCAGAGGATGAGACAACTCCGGGAGGCCTTGCAGAAAGGTCTGTGCAACGCGTTCCCAGAGACTGGGAGGTTGCAAACTCCTGGTCCTGGACAACGAGTTGCTGAGGCTTCGGCCAGTCAAAGAAGGAGCGGTGGGGAAGGTGGCCGTCTGACCGATGCGTTCAGACAATTCTTTAGTCCGCAGCCCCAAAGTATGATCGGTTCCAGCAACCATCGCCAGCGTCTGATAAACATGGTGCAGGAATATCTAGGGGCAAGGTCAGACTTGGACACCTTCCCCACCGAAAATCCTCTGGCTTACTGGGTCTTGAGGATGGATCACTGGCCAGAGCTTGCACAGTATGCAATTGAGCTACTGGCCTGTCCTGCATCCAGCGTTCTTTCGGAACGCACATTCAGTGCTGCTGGAGGATTTGTCACGGATCACAGGGTGCGCCTGTCCACCGACTCGGTTGATCGACTGACTTTCATCAAGATGAACCAGTCTTGGATCACCACCAGCTACCACACACCTGATGCTGATATAACAGACTAATTGATTTTAAAATGTCACATCCCTTCAAGACTGATGCTGATGCTGAGTGCCTGTGCTGTTATGTTGACTGGCTATCCTCCTCCTCCGAGTCCTCAATGATACGATTGATGATGATAGCTTGGAAGATCATTTTTGTTTATGGGTGCCGCCACCAGTGCCTAACGCCCAATTTTTCAGCCCCTGTTTAACAGGGGCGTGTAATTACAATTTTTGAAGCAATACTTTGCAACAGGGCTCATTGCTGTGCTCCAAGTACAGTATCTGTGAGGAGTTGCAGTGTTGTGCCACCAGTGCCTAAGGCCCAATTTTTCAGCCCCTGTTTAACAGGGGCGTGTCATTACAATTTTTGAAGCAATACTTTGCAACAGGGCTCATTGCTGTGCTCCAAGTACAGTATCTGTGAAGGGTTGCAGTGTTGTGCCACCAGTGCCTAAGGCCCAATTTTTCAGCCCCTGTTCAACAGGGGCATGTAATTACAATTCTTGATCTAATAATTCACAGCAGGGCCCATTGCTGCACCCACCAAGAGTAACTGTCAGGGCTTACAGTGTTGTGGCACCAGCACCACCATCAAAGGCCCAATTTTTACTACCACTGTTCAACAATTATATGTAATTAAAATTCCTGATATAATAGTTGACAGCAGGGCGTTCCAGCACCAACCAAGAGTAACTGTGAGTGCTTACAGTGTTGTGCCAACACCAACAACTAAGGGGCCTATTTCTGCAGAGTATATACGGCAGGTCCCTACTTTCAAACATCCAACTTACAAACGACTCCTACTTGCAAACGCAAGAAGACAACAGGAAGTGAGAGGAAATCTACCACTAGGAAGGAAAATTCTCTCCTGTAAGAATAAATATGGGAGAAAGGTGTCTCCTCTGTACTGATGCTTTATCAGCAATCCTTGTTTCAAGAAAAACACCACATTTCAAAAACAGTTGTCATTAGGACGGAAAGTGAGGTGAAATGTTCTGAACAGGGGCACAGACAGCAAAACAAATGTTACAGGGGTGATAACCCTTACCTATGTTTTCCAAAAAGTTTAAAAATAGATTTTTGGTCTGGAGCTACACTTCAACAATGTACCTGTTCAAAATTACAAACAGATTCTACATAAGAACAAACCTACAGTCCCTGTCTTGTATGCACCGCCTGTATACGGCTGTTCAGAGTATATAGGGCCTTTTTTATTTTATGTGCGGGGTTCCCCTTAATATCCATACAAGACCCAAAGGGGCTGGTAATGGGCTGGGGTAGGGGGGGGTCATGGGGTAGCTATGCCATTTTTCTTAAAGATTTTCATCCATATTACCGGGACCAGACATTACATTAAAGCCGCAAGCAGTTTTAAATGGCTTTTTTTTCCTTTAGAAGTGTCATTTTGTGCAGGGACAGTTCTAAACACGGGAAACACGTGGCACTTCACAGGCATACTTTAGACACCCCCCAGGTACGATATTTAAAGGAATATTTGACTTTTTTTTTTCACTTTATGCATCATTAAAATGACTGCTCCCGGAAAACGACCGTTTTTAAAACTTATTTTTGCATTGATACATGTCCCCTGGTGCAGAACCCGGGTTCCCAAACCCTTTTTAGGACAATAACATGCATAATAGTTTTTATAATTAGCACTTTAGAATTCGAACGTTCGCATCCATTGTATTTAATAGGGTTCTAATGTTCGTTCGAACTTTCGGTCCGTTCGCGGGTTCTGGTGCGAACCGAACCCGGGGGTGTTCGGCTCATCACTAGTGCTGACCTTCTTCTGAAAATGTTACCCCACTGGCTGTCATGGCCAACCTCCAACTTCTGTACCTTCTACACAGATCAGCAGATAACCAAGCAATGTGAGATGCTCCAGGGTCACTGGGAGACACGGGGTGATCTGGGAGTCTCTGGGTACTCTGGGGTCACTGGGAGACACAGGGTGATCTGGGGTCACTGGGAGACACAGGGTGGTCTGGGAGTCTCGGGGTACTCTGGGGTCACTGGGAGACACGGGGTGATCTGGGGTCACTGGGAGACACAGGGTGATCTGGGGTCACTGGGAGACACAGGGTGGTCTGGGATCACCTTGTGTCTCCCAGTGACCCTAGAAAATCTGTGCTCTGGGGTCACAGGGCTCTGGGGTCACTGGGTGCTCTGGGTTAATTGAGGATAACATGGTGCTCTGTGGTCACTGAGGGTCTAAGGGTGCTTTAGGGCCACTGGGAATCTCAGGGTGCTCTGGAGTCACTGGTAGTCTTGGGGTGCTCTGGGGTTACTGAAGGTCTCTGGGTACTCTTGGGTCATTGAGGGTCTCAGGGTGCTCTGGGGTCTCTGAGGATCTCAGGGTGCTTTAGGGTCATAGGGAATCTCAGGGTGCTCTGGAGTCACAGAGTGTTCTTGGGTTTCTAAGAATCTCAGGGCTCTGGGGTAACTGAGAATCACATGGTGCTCTGTGGTCACTGAGGGTCTCAGATTGCTCTGGGGTCACTGAGGGTTCAAGGGTGCTTTAGGTTCACTGGGAGTCTTGGGATGCTCTGGAGTCACTGGGAGTCTCGGGATACTCTGGGGTCATTGTGGGATTCAGGGTGCTCTGGGGTCACAGAGTGTTCTTAGGTTTATGGGGTCACTGAGGGTCTCAGGATGCTCTGGGGTCATTGAGGGTCTAAGGGTGCTATAGGTTCACTGGGAATCTCAGGGTACTCTGTAGTCACTGGGAGTTTTGGGGGGCTGTGGAGTCACTGAGGGTCTCAGGGTGCTCTGGGGGCATTGAGGGTCTAAGGGTGCTTTAGGGTCACTGGGAATCTCAGGGTGCTGTGGAGTCACTGTTAGTCTTGGGGAGTGCTCTGGGGTCATTGAGCGTCTAAGGCAGTGGCAGCTGGTGCTCAAAATTTTTGGGGGGGCGCAAACAAACTGAAAAAAAAAATCATCAATTGCTGCCACTGTGCCCATTAAACGCAGCCACTGTGCCCAAACGCCACCAGTTTTCCCCCTCAAATGCAGCCAGTTTCCCCCAAAATACAGTCAGTTTCCCCCAAAATGCAGCCAGTTTGAAGAAGAAGAATGAGGCACAGCACAGGGCCCGGGACCGGCACTGATGAGTCACATGAATCTTTATTTGGCATGTTTTGTGTTTTCATTACATCCCCCATCCTTCCACCCATAATGAAAGGTCCTATCATGGCCCTGTTTTTCCTGGCTCAAATCTGCTGAGTTTTGACACGGTAGTCAAAATGTCTGCGCACGTTCCTGGCAGTCGGAACGAAACAGCGAGCCTCTCGATAAAATGATAATGGTGCTTGGTGGAGTTCTCCTTTAACATACAGCATTTCTGGATCACGTGGTGCAATGTGATGAGGGAATCTGATGCTGGGGGGGGGGGGGGGGCGGTCACATGGTATAATGAATGTTTATGGACTTCCTGCAGGCGGTGACGTTGCACGGGCGAAAGGCGTTAAAGCGCAGTGTTGTTGAATTGGTGGCTCAGGGACACTTTCGCTCCACGCATTGCTTGCCTCCTTCCTCGTATTCCTGCTTGGAGATCCACATCTGCTGGAAGGTGCCCTGCGGAGAGACACACAATGCTCTGAAGGAGGGAGCCAGCCCAGCAATAAACTGACAGCACACAATGTCACAAATACTTCTCAGATATTTATAGGTAGATGTAGACCATTGCATACGTACGATTACATATTCTCATATCTAGCCAGCAGGTGGCACTCTTGGCTCCTTTTTGCATTCTTCTGGGCTCTCTTTTGCTCCAGTGTTGTTTATGGAACACAATTCTTCCAATACCTCTAGAATCTGCACCTGTACATCCAGGGGCTTGGTCCTTCCTGTCCACATCCAGCATGCCTCATGTGTCATGGAAGATGGCCTTTTAGCTATGGCTGGTGGTGCATGCATGCAATGTGTTGAGGTGTATGAGAATTGGCCCTCATGTGTTGCTGAGCATCCCTGACCTTGGGTGTGTCCACAGGACTAAAAGGGAATTTAAACTCTCTCCCTTAAGGTGATCGAGGCTGTGACTTATTGCCAGCAACCTTGTTTGTAAGATCGCTAAATTCTTTCTGGCTTGTTACTGACCTGTACCATCTAACTCTGCCTGCCTTAATTGCCCACTCTGCTCGTTCGTGTTTTCTTGCCTGATGCCTGCCTTGATCTTTGTCTGCACTCTGACTATTCTTGCCAGCTGCCTGCCTCGACCTCTGCCTGGACTCTGAATACTCCTTCTTGCTGCCTGCCTCAACCTCTGCCTGGACTCTGAATACTTCTTCCTGCTGCCTGCCTCGACCTCTGCCTGGACTCTGAATACTCCTTCCTGCCTCGACCTCTGCCTGGACTCTGAATACTGCTTCCTTTCTCAACCTCTGCCTGGACTCTGAATACTCCTTCCTGCAGCTTGCTTTGACCTCTGCCTGGACTCTGAATACTTCTTCCTGCTGCCTGCCTCGGCCTCTGCCTGGACTCTGAATACTCCTTCCTGCTGCCTGCCTCAACCTTTGCCTGGACTCTGAATACTCCTTCCTGCTGCCTGCCTCAACCTCTGCCTGGACACTGAATACTCCTTCCTGCTGTCTGCCTCACCTCTGCCTGGACTCTGAATACTTCTTCCTGCTGCCTGCCTCGGCCTCTGCCTGGACTCTGAATACTCCTTCCTGCTGCCTGCCTCAACCTCTGCCTGGACTCTGATACTTCTTCCTGCTGCCTGCCTCAACCTCTGCCTGGACTCTGATACTTCTTCCTGCTGCCTGCCTCAACCTCTGTCCGGACTCTGAATACTTCTTCCTGCTGCCTGCCTCAACCTCTGCCTGGGCACTAACTACTCTTGCCTGCCACCTGCCTTGAGCTCAGTCTGGACATTGACTACTCCTGCTTGCCACCTAACTCTACCTCTGCCTGGACCCTGATGAATTTTGCTTGCTGCCTGCTTTGACCTCTGCCTGGACTCTGGCTTCTCTTGCCTTTCACCTGCCTTAACCTCTGCCTGGATACTGACTACTCTTGCCTGCCACCTGCCTCATCCACTGCCTAGACACTGACCACCCTTTCTGACAGCTATCTCAACCTCTGCCTGAACACTGACTTCTCTTGCCTGTCTCAACCTCTACCTGGTCATTGATTATTCTTTCCTGCCACTTGCCTGGACCTCAGTCTGGACATTGTCTACTCTTGCCTGCCGTCTGACCCTACCTCTGCCTGGATCCTGACAATTCTTGTCTATAGCCTGCCTTGACCTCTGCCTAGACTCTGGCTTCTCTTGCCGTTCACCTGCCTTACCTTCTACCTGGACATGGACTACTCTTGTGTGCCACCTGCCTCAGCCTCTGCCTAGTAACTGACTACTTTTTCTTCCACCTGTGCCAACCTCTGTCTGAACACTGACAACTCTTGCCTGCCACCTGCCTCATCCTTTCCCTAGACACTGACTACTCTTGCTTGCCACCTGTCTTTGGCTCTGCCTGGACTCTGGCTTCTCTTGCCTTTCACCTTCCTTAACCCCTGCCTGGATAACTCTTACCTGCCATCTGCCCCAAGCTGTGTCTGGACACTGACTACTCTTCCTGCCAACTGTTTCAAGCTCTACCCGGACACTGACCACTCTTGCCTGCCTCAACCTCTGCACAGACACTGACTATTCTTGCCTGCCTCAACCTCTGCACAGACACTGACTATTCTTGCCTGCCTCAGCCTCTGACCAGACACGGACTACTCTTGCCTGCCTCAGCCTCTGCCCAGACACGGACTACTCTTGCCTGCCTCAACCTCTGCCCAGACACGGACTACTCTTGCTTGCCTCAGCCTGTGTCTGGACTCTGGCCACTCTTGCCTGCATCAACCTCTGTCTGGACACGGACTACTCTTGCCTGCCTCAACCTCTGCTCAGACACTGACAACTCTTGCCTGCCTCAACCTCTGTCTGGACACTGACTTCTCTTGCCTGCCTCAACCTCTGTCTGGACACGGCCTAATCTTGCCTGCCTCGACCTCTGTCTGGACACTGACTACTCTTGCCTGTCTCAACCTCTGACTGGACACTGACTACTCTTGCCTGCCTCAACCTCTGTCTGGACACTGACTACTCTTGCCTGCCTCAACCACTGTCTGGACATTGACTACGCTTGCCTGCCTCAACCCCTGTGCAGACACAGACCACTATTGCCTTCCCTTAACCTGTGTCTGGACACTGACTACTCTTGCCTGTCTCAACCTCTGTCTGGACACTAACTACTCTTGCCTATCACCTGTCTTGACCTCCGCCTTGACTAGTTACACTGCTGTTTACCCATCACTACATTTATTCACCCTGTTCTTGTGATCCCCTTGTTGGGGCAATTCTGAGTGTTGCAACCTAGTGATATAACACATCAAAGCAGCCCGGGGGCCACTAGGGTTACCGGCCAATCACTCCTTGCAGGGTGCTCTGGTGAAGACCAAGGTGCCAATTATACTCCACACTTCAGGTGAGCCTGCATCACCGGCCAGGGTGTCATTGCACCAAAGCTCAATAATAATAATTTATCAATGACTCAGACGCACAGGGGAAAAAAAAATCTTAAAAACTTTTAATCTGAAAGCTGAACTCTAGGCAGATATAAAATACACAAATTATTTCAGCTATTTAGCTATTAATATATCATAACTGTCTAATATATAAAAAAAAATGTCAGCCTTCTGATCAGGAATGAACATGAAGGGGGTAAGGATAGACTTTGCATACCAGAGAGGCGAGTATGGAGCCTCCGATCCAAGAGCTGAAGCGGCGTTCGATGGAGCTGTTGCTGGCGATGAGCTTGAGGCGCATGCTCTGCGGAAGAGGAGAAAGACCTTGTGAGAAGCTCACAGTGTGCGGTGAAATCAGAGCAAGTCCTTTCAGTTCAGGAGGGGAACAACTATGCAAGGCTGGAATCCCAGAGCTTTATTTATCCATAAATACATTGTAACAATATTGCTACATTGTATTTCCTTGTAGTACTGATGACCGATCAAAGGTTTGTTCCTTCATCCACACACAATGTTATTTTCAAATAGTTTCAATCGTTTTTCTTCTTCTCTTAGCTTTTTTTATTTTTTTCTTTCTTTATTATATATTTTTTTTGCTTTATCTAAACTTATAGATCTGTTCAATATTTTTTTGCAGCATCATTACTAAATAAACACATTTAAAAAAAATATATTTAATTTGTAAATAATTTATATAAAAAAAAAAAGAGACAAATCTTAGAATAATATTTGTCTTTTTAATCTACAAAAACACCCCACTCATCTGCTTCTGCAACTGCCAAAAAATGTTAGTTTTCGTTTTTATTTCATTCGTTTTTGTTTGGGTTTTTTTTTTTCGTTTTTCGGGTCATTTGTGTTGTTGATCAAAATGCGAAATTCGTAATTTCGAATAAAGTAAAAAATTCGGAATCCGAAAATTCGGTTATTCAAAATTCGGAAACTCGAAAATTCGGAAATTCAGAAATGCGGAAATCCGAAGATTCAAAAATCCGAAAATAAGAAAGAAAATCCAAAAATTCCAAAGAGCGAAAATCCGAAAATAAGAATGAAATCCAAAAATAAGAATGAAAATTTGAAAATCTGAAACTAATTAACTAACTATTTATAACTAACTATTAAATTACAGGTATTGGAATTTACTTTCAAATTTAACTGTAAAGCCTCGTACACACGATCGGATATCCTATGGATTCTAATCCGATGGTTAAATTTTAAAATCTGCAAATTCGGAAATCCGAAAACCGACAATTCAAAAAAAAAATCCGAAAATAAAAAAAGAAAATCCGAAAATTCCATGGAGCGAAAATCCAAAAATAAGAACGAAAATCCAAAAATAAGAACGAAATCCAAAAATAAGAACGAATATTTGAAAATCTGAAATAATAACTAATTGACTAACTATTTATAACTACCTATTACATTACAGGTATTGGAATTTACTTTCAAATTTAACTGTTAGTGAACGTAACGAATACGAATTTATCCGAAGTTACGAATTATCCAAAATAACGAATGCCGCATCTAAACGAATGGAACGTAAGGAATTAATAATAATAAGACTACTTTCACACTGAAGCACTGGATGCGCTGGCGGTATAGCGGCGCAATTTTTAGCGCCGCCATACCGTCGTTTTTGCCGTGGTTTGCGGGCGCTAGCGGGGTGATTTTAACCCCCACTAGCGGACGAAAAAGGGTTAAAAAAGAACGCAATAACACCTCTTTGCTGCGTTTTGCGGGCGTTTTGGAGGCGCTACCCCATTGATTTCAATGGGCAGGGGCACTATAGGAGCGGTATTTTTACCGCTCCTATCGCGCCTCAAAGATGCGGCTTGCAGGAGTTTTTTTTACCCTCCTGTCAGCGCACCGCTCCAGTGTGAAAGCCCTCGGGCTTTCACACTGGATACAGAGTAGCGTCTTTTTTAGGGCGCTTTGCAGGCGTTATTTTTAGCGCAATAGCGCCTGCAAAGTGCCTCAGTGTGAAAGGGGCCTTAATGATAATAATAAAAAGTTATCATTATTATTTATTATTATTATTAATTTGTTACGTTCCACTTGTTTAGATGCGGCATTCGTTATTTCGGATAATTCGTAACTTCGGATAATTCATATTCATTATGTTCACTAACAGCTAAATTGGAAAGTAGATTCCAATACCTAAAATGTAATAGTTAGTAATGGTTATTATTAGTTAGTTATTATTTCAGATTTTCTAGTTTTCGGGTTTTCAACTTTTCGGATTTTAGTTCTTCTTTTCAGATTTTCAAACTATCGGATTATTGAATTACCGGATTATCGAATTTTCGGATTTCAAAAAAAATCGGTTTTCCGTTATTTCGAATATTTCCGAATTAAAGAAATTTGTTGAATGAATTTCATCTAAAAAACAATTTGGAACGAAACGAATTGCACATGTCTACTGCGGAGTAGTCCACACACACACACACAGAGCAGAATGGACCTAGGGGTTGTGACCTGGAGACCCTTAATAATTATTATAACCCGTATATCTGTCATGTCTATCCACCATCATCAAATAATGCGTGCCGATGTTGGGAAATAATAATGGCGGTGCCTGGCCTCTTACTGGTGGCGTTTTCTGTGAGAGTTCGCGGTTCAGCCTGTCGTTGAAGCCTTGGAGGAGCGTGTTACCTCCGGTGACGATGACACTGCCGTACAGACCCTGCCGAGACACAGAGAGATTCACATTACATAGGAACACATTGATCATGTGCCGGGGGTTTTATCAATATCTGTGTCCCCATTGGGGAGATTTACCTTCACTTCCTGCCCCGGTGACCCAACAGGATATCTAGGTTTTATTTTGTGTATAAAAGTTGTTGGTTTATGGCAGGGAATTAATAATATTGTTTAGATTTGGGGACTGGATAACCAGTGCTATAGTTCCTAAAGGAAAATAAGATTGTGACACAAATCCCAGGCTGTGGTGAAACGCGTCGGTGGTAAAGGAGTTTGGGTCTGGTGGAGGGCAATGTGCTTGGACTTGTGGTTGTGAACTCATCCATGTTACAATAACGTTTTTTTTTAGGGAAAAATGGTGACCCCTGCATTGTGGAGCTGTAGAAGACCTTGTATCTCATTTCCCAGCCAAGTCAGAGACCCCTTCCTGAGAACAGTCCTGGGGTGAAGGAGCAGAGGATCCAGATAAGGGGTTTCCAAAATTTCCTATAAACCTGCCACAAGAGGGCGCCCCATGTATCCAGGCAGAAGGCCCCCCCTCTATGTACTCACTGGTCTTATGTCGATGTCACACATCCCGATACTGCTGGTCACTACGTGTCCCACCCCCAGCATGGTGTTACCAGAGAGACCCTGAAAAGAGAAAAAAGTTACAAAGTGCACCCTACAGGATATCTATTCTATTTCATGCATTTCCTGCTGTGGTGTGGTGGATTTTGGACGGGTCTTAGGTGCGTTTTATGTGCGGAGGTTTCGTTACATATCATGATTTATCAGTGTATACATCTAACAGAACAGAAAAGCCAGTACTCACATTACTGGGAGGGATATTAGTGCTCCCATTATTAGTAGTCCCTTTACTGGGAGGGATATTAGTGCTCCCATTACTGGGAGGAGCATTTGAAGTCCTATTACTGGGAAGGGTATTAGTACTCCCTTTGCTGGGAGGAGTATTAGTAGTCCCATTGCCGGAGGGGTATTAGCACTCCCATTGTTGGGAGGGGTATTATTAGTCCCATTATTAGAGGGGTATTAGTAGTCCCATTATTGGGAGGGGTATTAGTACTTCATTTGCTGGGAGGGGTATTCATACTCCAATTACTGGGAGAGGTATTTGTACTCCCATTGCAGAGAGGGGTATTAGTATTCCCATTGCTGGGAGGAGTATTTAAAGTCCTATTACTTGGAAGGGTATTAGACCTCCCATTGCTGAGAGGGGTATTAGTACTCCCTTTGCTGGGAGGAGTATTAGTAGTCCCATTATTAGAGTTGTATTAGTAGTCCCATTTTTGGGAGGGGTATTAGTACTCCGTTTGCTGGGAGGGGTATTCGTACTCCAATTACTGGGAGAGGTATTAGTACTCCCATTGCAGAGAGGGGTATTAGTATTCCCATTGCTGGGAAAGATATTAGTAGTCCCATTACTGGGAGGAGTATTTAAAGTCCTATTACTTGGAAGGGTATTAGACCTCCCACTGCTGAGAGGGTATTAGTACTCCCATTGCTGGGAGAGGTATTAGTACTTCCATTGCTGGGAGGAGTATTAGTAGTCCCATTGCTGGGAAGGGTATTAGTACTTCCATTGCTGGGAGGAGTATTAGTAGTCCCATTGCTGGGAAGGGTATTAGTAGTCCCATTACTGGGTGGGGTATTAGTAGTCCCATTACTGGGAAAGGTATTAGTAGTCCCATTACTGGGAGGAGTATTTGGCATTCCTGTTACTGGTAAGATGATGGCCTTCCATGCAGGAGTGGTGGGTGTGTTTTTCTTGGTACAGGTAGACTGGTACACATCACCTTCACATTGGATGGGTCGAAGAGCCCTTCGGGGATACGCAGTCTCTCAGCGCCATAGTCTGTGTTGTAGCCATTGGGCATCTCATAATGGACGGTGGGCATCTGAGCGGCCACCCTGCACAGAGAGGAAGAAATCGGTCCATGCTCTATAGCATTAAACCGCACCTTCTATATCTTTTTTATTATCATTGTTACATATTCATACGCACGGCACATGTTCATCAGCCAATGGGATTCAATATCTAATTATACCTATACATATTTATTTTTAGTTGTATTTTTAAAAAATGGATTGCCATTATAATTATTATTATTATACAAGATTTATATATATATATATATAGCGCCAACAGTTTGCACAGCACTTTACAAAATAAAGGGTTCCAGTACAGTTACAATATAATTCAATACAAGAGGGTGAGGAGGGCCCGGACCATAAGAGCTTACAATCTATGTTATCTGTCATGGAGGGAGTTTCATGCTGACACTTACTGTTCATCGTATGGAGAGTCTGACACTTGCAGGACGGAGGCCTGGAAATCCTGGATGACCTCCTGGTGGACATTGAAGGACAGTTGCAAGTGATTTATTAATTCACAGACCAAAAACTGGTGTCATGTCTGACATACGGTACATTCTACAGCACTTTTGTTTTCACAGAAACTTTCACAGGCCATGGAATTTTACAAAATATAAACACCCACCTTGCTGAACGAGGGCAAAGAGACAGGTTCACTTAAATGCCGACCCTTCTTTACTATCCCACAACGCTAGATTGAGTAAAAGAAGCTCTAAAGGAAGCTCAAAGCCAACTTCTTGGAGCTTACACAGAGCTAAGAGCTCTCACCCTAACCCCATGTGATGGCGTTGAGCCAATTAAGCACCAGGATTGTCACCTTGTTGAAATGGAAGTGAGTCCCATTTTCCTGCATATCCAGGAATTTTCTTCAATGATTGGTGGTTGAACAGAAAAACACGGAGGCAAATCCAAAGTGGGTATTTGCTGCTACAAAGGGAAACATTTCATGAACCCGTAGCTTTACCCTACTTAGGAAGAACTGAAGATGTATCCCTACATCTTAGCTTAATGTCAAAACTAGGGATGAGCTTCGTGTTCGAGTCGAACATACGTTCGACTCGAACATCGGCTGTTCGATCGTTCGACGAAGATCGAACGATTTGGGCCGTTCGCGCCAAATTCAAGTGACGCGAACGGCCCACAATGCACTACGCCATCGCAGTGTCATCCAGGCGCTGTGATTGGCCAAGCATGCACTGTGACCCCGCATGCTTGGCCAATCACAGCGCCGGCAGCGAGGAGAGCAATGATTGGCCACAGGCAGGATGCCTGTGGCCAATTATTGCTGAGGGTGTTTAGTACACGCCCCACACTATAAAAGGCCGCCAGCACGGCGGCCTAGTGTAGTGTGTTCCGGAGCAGGGATAGAGCAGCATAGGCAGGGACAGTGACTTTTATTTCTTTCTTGCTTAACCTGGATTCCTTTAGTTTAGGGAAAGAGAAGGATAGGTAGGGAGAGTGTCAGTGTGTTTTGTGCTTGTGCTATATTGTGCTTAAAAAAAACATTTTTTCTAGGGACAGAAAACTGTAGGTAGGGAGAGTGTGTCAGTTTCTTTCACTGTCAAAGTCCTTGTTTCCAGGGACCTGGAAGGACAGTGAGTGAATTCTCCTTGTGCTAAATTGTGCTTAAAAAAAACATTTTTTCTAGGGACAGAAAACTGTAGGTAGGGAGAGTGTGTCAGTTTCTTTCACTGTCAAAGTCCTTGTTTCCAGGGACCTGGAAGGACAGTGAGTGAATTCTCCTTGTGCTAAATTGTGCTTAAAAAAAACATTTTTTCTAGGGACAGAAAACTGTAGGTAGGGAGAGTGTGTCAGTTTCTTTCACTGTCAAAGTCCTTGTTTCCAGGGACCTGGAAGGACAGTGAGTGAATTCTCCTTGTGCTAAATTGTGCTTAAAAAAAACATTTTTTCTAGGGACAGAAAACTGTAGGTAGGGAGAGTGTGTCAGTTTCTTTCACTGTCAAAGTCCTTGTTTCCAGGGACCTGGAAGGACAGTGAGTGAATTCTCCTTGTGCTAAATTGTGCTTAAAAAAAACATTTTTTCTAGGGACAGAAAACTGTAGGTAGGGAGAGTGTGTCAGTTTCTTTCACTGTCAAAGTCCTTGTTTCCAGGGACCTGGAAGGACAGTGAGTGAATTCTCCTTGTGCTAAATTGTGCTTAAAAAAAACATTTTTTCTAGGGACAGAAAACTGTAGGTAGGGAGAGTGTGTCAGTTTCTTTCACTGTCAAAGTCCTTGTTTCCAGGGACCTGGAAGGACAGTGAGTGAATTCTCCTTGTGCTAAATTGTGCTTAAAAAAAACATTTTTTCTAGGGACAGAAAACTGTAGGTAGGGAGAGTGTGTCAGTTTCTTTCACTGTCAAAGTCCTTGTTTCCAGGGACCTGGAAGGACAGTGAGTGAATTCTCCTTGTGCTAAATTGTGCTTAAAAAAAACATTTTTTCTAGGGACAGAAAACTGTAGGTAGGGAGAGTGTGTCAGTTTCTTTCACTGTCAAAGTCCTTGTTTCCAGGGACCTGGAAGGACAGTGAGTGAATTCTCCTTGTGCTAAATTGTGCTTAAAAAAAACATTTTTTCTAGGGACAGAAAACTGTAGGTAGGGAGAGTGTGTCAGTTTCTTTCACTGTCAAAGTCCTTGTTTCCAGGGACCTGGAAGGACAGTGAGTGAATTCTCCTTGTGCTAAATTGTGCTTAAAAAAAACATTTTTTCTAGGGACAGAAAACTGTAGGTAGGGAGAGTGTGTCAGTTTCTTTCACTGTCAACGTCCTTGTTTCCAGGGACCTGGAAGGACAGTGAGTGAATTCTCCTTGTGCTAAATTGTGCTTAAAAAAACATTTTTTCTAGGGACAGAAAACTGTAGGTAGGGAGAGTGTGTCAGTTTCTTTCACTGTCAAAGTCCTTGTTTCCAGGGACCTGGAAGGACAGTGAGTGAATTCTCCTTGTGCTAAATTGTGCTTAAAAAAAACATTTTTTCTAGGGACAGAAAACTGTAGGTAGGGAGAGTGTGTCAGTTTCTTTCACTGTCAAAGTCCTTGTTTCCAGGGACCTGGAAGGACAGTGAGTGAATTCTCCTTGTGCTAAATTGTGCTTAAAAAAAACATTTTTTCTAGGGACAGAAAACTGTAGGTAGGGAGAGTGTGTCAGTTTCTTTCACTGTCAAAGTCCTTGTTTCCAGGGACCTGGAAGGACAGTGAGTGAATTCTCCTTGTGCTAAATTGTGCTTAAAAAAAACATTTTTTCTAGGGACAGAAAACTGTAGGTAGGGAGAGTGTGTCAGTTTCTTTCACTGTCAAAGTCCTTGTTTCCAGGGACCTGGAAGGACAGTGAGTGAATTCTCCTTGTGCTAAATTGTGCTTAAAAAAAACATTTTTTCTAGGGACAGAAAACTGTAGGTAGGGAGAGTGTGTCAGTTTCTTTCACTGTCAAAGTCCTTGTTTCCAGGGACCTGGAAGGACAGTGAGTGAATTCTCCTTGTGCTAAATTGTGCTTAAAAAAAACATTTTTTCTAGGGACAGAAAACTGTAGGTAGGGAGAGTGTGTCAGTTTCTTTCACTGTCAAAGTCCTTGTTTCCAGGGACCTGGAAGGACAGTGAGTGAATTCTCCTTGTGCTAAATTGTGCTTAAAAAAAACATTTTTTCTAGGGACAGAAAACTGTAGGTAGGGAGAGTGTGTCAGTTTCTTTCACTGTCAAAGTCCTTGTTTCCAGGGACCTGGAAGGACAGTGAGTGAATTCTCCTTGTGCTAAATTGTGCTTAAAAAAAACATTTTTTCTAGGGACAGAAAACTGTAGGTAGGGAGAGTGTGTCAGTTTCTTTCACTGTCAAAGTCCTTGTTTCCAGGGACCTGGAAGGACAGTGAGTGAATTCTCCTTGTGCTAAATTGTGCTTAAAAAAAATTTTTTTTCTAGGGACAGAAAACTGTAGGTAGGGAGAGTGTGTCAGTTTCTTTCACTGTCAAAGTCCTTGTTTCCAGGGACCTGGAAGGACAGTGAGTGAATTCTCCTTGTGCTAAATTGTGCTTAAAAAAAAAAAATTTCTAGGGACAGAAAACTGTAGGTAGGGAGAGTGTGTCAGTTTCTTTCACTGTCAAAGTCCTTGTTTCCAGGGACCTGGAAGGACAGTGAGTGAATTCTCCTTGTGCTAAATTGTGCTTAAAAAAACATTTTTTCTAGGGACAGAAAACTGTAGGTAGGGAGAGTGTGTCAGTTTCTTTCACTGTCAAAGTCCTTGTTTCCAGGGACCTGGAAGGACAGTGAGTGAATTCTCCTTGTGCTAAATTGTGCTTAAAAAAAACATTTTTTCTAGGGACAGAAAACTGTAGGTAGGGAGAGTGTGTCAGTTTCTTTCACTGTCAAAGTCCTTGTTTCCAGGGACCTGGAAGGACAGTGAGTGAATTCTCCTTGTGCTAAATTGTGCTTAAAAAAAACATTTTTTCTAGGGACAGAAAACTGTAGGTAGGGAGAGTGTGTCAGTTTCTTTCACTGTCAAAGTCCTTGTTTCCAGGGACCTGGAAGGACAGTGAGTGAATTCTCCTTGTGCTAAATTGTGCTTAAAAAAAACATTTTTTCTAGGGACAGAAAACTGTAGGTAGGGAGAGTGTGTCAGTTTCTTTCACTGTCAAAGTCCTTGTTTCCAGGGACCTGGAAGGACAGTGAGTGAATTCTCCTTGTGCTAAATTGTGCTTAAAAAAAACATTTTTTCTAGGGACAGAAAACTGTAGGTAGGGAGAGTGTGTCAGTTTCTTTCACTGTCAAAGTCCTTGTTTCCAGGGACCTGGAAGGACAGTGAGTGAATTCTCCTTGTGCTAAATTGTGCTTAAAAAAACATTTTTTCTAGGGACAGAAAACTGTAGGTAGGGAGAGTGTGTCAGTTTCTTTCACTGTCAAAGTCCTTGTTTCCAGGGACCTGGAAGGACAGTGAGTGAATTCTCCTTGTGCTAAATTGTGCTTAAAAAAAACATTTTTTCTAGGGACAGAAAACTGTAGGTAGGGAGAGTGTGTCAGTTTCTTTCACTGTCAAAGTCCTTGTTTCCAGGGACCTGGAAGGACAGTGAGTGAATTCTCCTTGTGCTAAATTGTGCTTAAAAAAAACATTTTTTCTAGGGACAGAAAACTGTAGGTAGGGAGAGTGTGTCAGTTTCTTTCACTGTCAAAGTCCTTGTTTCCAGGGACCTGGAAGGACAGTGAGTGAATTCTCCTTGTGCTAAATTGTGCTTAAAAAAAACATTTTTTCTAGGGACAGAAAACTGTAGGTAGGGAGAGTGTGTCAGTTTCTTTCACTGTCAAAGTCCTTGTTTCCAGGGACCTGGAAGGACAGTGAGTGAATTCTCCTTGTGCTAAATTGTGCTTAAAAAAACATTTTTTCTAGGGACAGAAAACTGTAGGTAGGGAGAGTGTGTCAGTTTCTTTCACTGTCAAAGTCCTTGTTTCCAGGGACCTGGAAGGACAGTGAGTGAATTCTCCTTGTGCTAAATTGTGCTTAAAAAAAAAAATTTTCTAGGGACAGAAAACTGTAGGTAGGGAGAGTGTGTCAGTTTCTTTCACTGTCAAAGTCCTTGTTTCCAGGGACCTGGAAGGACAGTGAGTGAATTCTCCTTGTGCTAAATTGTGCTTAAAAAAAACATTTTTTCTAGGGACAGAAAACTGTAGGTAGGGAGAGTGTGTCAGTTTCTTTCACTGTCAAAGTCCTTGTTTCCAGGGACCTGGAAGGACAGTGAGTGAATTCTCCTTGTGCTAAATTGTGCTTAAAAAAAACATTTTTTCTAGGGACAGAAAACTGTAGGTAGGGAGAGTGTGTCAGTTTCTTTCACTGTCAAAGTCCTTGTTTCCAGGGACCTGGAAGGACAGTGAGTGAATTCTCCTTGTGCTAAATTGTGCTTAAAAAAAACATTTTTTCTAGGGACAGAAAACTGTAGGTAGGGAGAGTGTGTCAGTTTCTTTCACTGTCAAAGTCCTTGTTTCCAGGGACCTGGAAGGACAGTGAGTGAATTCTCCTTGTGCTAAATTGTGCTTAAAAAAAACATTTTTTCTAGGGACAGAAAACTGTAGGTAGGGAGAGTGTGTCAGTTTCTTTCACTGTCAAAGTCCTTGTTTCCAGGGACCTGGAAGGACAGTGAGTGAATTCTCCTTGTGCTAAATTGTGCTTAAAAAAAACATTTTTTCTAGGGACAGAAAACTGTAGGTAGGGAGAGTGTGTCAGTTTCTTTCACTGTCAAAGTCCTTGTTTCCAGGGACCTGGAAGGACAGTGAGTGAATTCTCCTTGTGCTAAATTGTGCTTAAAAAAAACATTTTTTCTAGGGACAGAAAACTGTAGGTAGGGAGAGTGTGTCAGTTTCTTTCACTGTCAAAGTCCTTGTTTCCAGGGACAGAGAAGGACACCTGAAGGTAGCCCTTATTGCTTTTTTCCCATCTCCCTGCAGGCCATCTATTAGAATGTCTGGAAGGCAAACAAGGAGAGGCAGACAGTCAGGAGGCAATAAAAGAGGGCAAGCAGGCTCTGTGTCTGGGGGCAACAGTGCTGGTCGTGGACGCGGTGCCTTGTCATCAGCACATGGCCATGGGACACGCTTGTCCTTCTTTTCGGCAGCTGGACATGTTGAGCCACATCATGCCGAAGACTTGGTAGAGTGGATGACCAAGCCCTCCTCCTCCTCCTCATCCTCTCTCACCCAGGCTCAGGGTACTGGAAAAGCAGCTGCCAAAGCGTCCTCTTCCCTGGTATCAATGTCAGACTCATCATCAGTCACTCCTTCCCTAGACCCACCATGTCCTCCTCCTGAGGAGTCCCCCGAACTGTTTCAGCACAGTGTTGGGTACATGCTCCAGGAGGATGCCCAGCGTTTCGAAGGGTCTGATGATGAAACCCAGCTAGAGGAAGGCAGTAGCGTGAGAGCAGACAGAGGGGATGCTCAAGAAGGACACCAATCTGGCAGTCATGTTCCAGCAGCTGCAGCATACTGCCAGATTGACTCCAGTGATGAGGAGGGAGGTGATGATGAGGTCACTGACTCCACGTGGGTGCCTAATAGGAGAGAGGAGGAGGAGGAGGATGAGGAGGAGGCACATCTCCAACGAGGCAGGATGCCCTTTGGTGGCCAGCGTAAGGGCAGTACACCGACGGAATCACACCGCAGAGCTCCGCCTGTGCAGGGCGCTGCCTCTGCCCGTTATTCAAAAAGTTCTTTGGTGTGGGCCTTTTTTGAGGCTAGTGCATCAGATCGCACAGCTGCTGTTTGCAACATATGTCTCAAGCGTATATCGCGTGGCCAAAACATCAGCCGCTTGGGTACCACATGCCTGACCAGACATATGTTGACCTGCCATGCAGCTCGTTGGCAAGCCTACCTGAAAGACCCACACCAAAGAACAAAGCGGACCTCTCCTTGCACCGCATCAGCTGGGATCTCCAACCCCACTATAACTTCAGTCCTCTCTGAAACATGCACTGAGAGGAATGAAGGTGTAGAATTAGGTGTGTCACAGCCAAGTACTTGCGGCCACTCTGCTAGCAGTACACCGACGTCCGATTCTAGCAGGCAAATTTCCCTGCCCCAGCTGCTGGACCGTCGAAAGAAGTTCACTCCCAGCCATCCACATGCCCAGCGGTTGAATGCTAGCTTGGCTAAATTGCTAGCGCTTCAACTGCTGCCTTTTCAGTTGGTAGACTCGGCCCCCTTCCGTGAGTTTGTGCAATGTGCGGTTCCTCAGTGGCAGGTTCCCAAACGCCACTTTTTCTCACGGAAGGCTATTCCGGCTCTCTACCGGCATGTGGAAGGCAATGTCTTGGCCTCGCTGGACAGGGCGGTCAGCGGTAAGGTGCATATTACCGCTGACTCATGGTCCAGCAGGCATGGACAGGGACGTTACCTTTCTTTCACGGCCCATTGGGTCACTCTTTTGGCAGCTGGGAAGGATGCAGGACAAGGTGCAGTAGTGTTGGAGGTTGTCCCACCGCCACGCCTCCAAAATGCTACTACTGGTTGTGACACACCTCTCTCCTCCACCCCCTCCTCTTCTTCTTCCTCCATGGCCTCTTCCTGTGGTTTGTCCTATGAACCAGCGGTGCTCCGTAGCCGTTCACGGGGCTACGCAAGTACGCAGGCAAAAAGATGCCATGCCGTGCTTGCGCTGGTGTGTTTGGGGGACAGAAGCCACACTGGGGCAGAGGTCCTGTCTGCTCTGCAGGGCCAGGCCGAGAGGTTGTTGACGCCACGCCAGCTTAAGCCAGGAATGGTGGTTTGCGACAATGGCACCAACCTCCTCTCCGCCCTCCGACAGGGACAACTGACCCATGTGCCCTGTGTGGCTCACGTCCTTAACCTGGTGGTGCAGCGGTTCTTGGGCAGGTACCCGGGCTTACAGGATGTCCTGAGGCAGGCCAGGAAAGTCTGTGTGCATTTCCGCAGATCTTATAATGCCAGTGCTCGCCTGGCTGAGCTGCAAAAGGAGTTGAACCTGCCCAAGAACCGCCTTATATGTGACATGCCCACCAGGTGGAACTCAACGTTGGCCATGCTGCAGCGGCTGCACACGCAGCAGAGGGCCATCAATGAGTACCTGTGCGACTACGGCACCAGGACAGGGTCAGGGGAGCTTGGTTTTTTTTCTCCACGCCAGTGGGGCATGATCAGGGATGCATGCACTGTCCTGGCACCATTTGAGGAGGCCACGAGGATGGTGAGCAGTGACAGTGCATGCATCAGTGACACTGTACCTCTTGTCCACCTGTTGGAGCACACGCTGCGTGGAATAATGGACAGGGCACTTGAGGCAGAACAGAGGCAGGAAGAGGAGGACTTCCTTGCCTCTCAAGGCCCCCTTTACCCAGACAGTGTTCCTTCTGTCCCACCCATCGCACAGGAAGAGGAGGAGGAGGAGGAGGAGGAGGAGGATTGTGTCAGCATGGAGGTGGAGGCTGGCACTCAGCATCATCAGCAGCAGTCTTTTAGGGATGATTTACAGTCCCAAGAAACCAGTGGACTTGTACGTGGCTGGGAGGAGGTGGCTGCGGATCATGTCGTCCTTAGTGACCCAGAGGACTCCGGAGCGAATGCCTCAGCAAACCTACGCTGCATGGCCTCCCTGATCCTGCAAAGTCTGCGGAAGGATCCTCGTATTCTTCGGATCAAGGAGAGGGACCATTACTGGCTGGCCACTCTCCTTGATCCACGGTACAAGGGTAAGGTTGCGGACCTTATGTTACCGTCGCAGAGGGAGCAGAGGATGAGACAACTCCGGGAGGCCTTGCAGAAAGGTCTGTGCAACGCGTTCCCAGAGACTGGGAGGTTACAAACTCCTGGTCCTGGACAACGAGTTGCTGAGGCTTCGGCCAGTCAAAGAAGGAGCGGTGGGGAAGGTGGCCGTCTGACCGATGCGTTCAGACAATTCTTTAGTCCGCAGCCCCAAAGTATGATCGGTTCCAGCAACCATCGCCAGCGTCTGATAAACATGGTGCAGGAATATCTAGGGGCAAGGTCAGACTTGGACACCTTCCCCACCGAAAATCCTCTGGCTTACTGGGTCTTGAGGATGGATCACTGGCCAGAGCTTGCACAGTATGCAATTGAGCTACTGGCCTGTCCTGCATCCAGCGTTCTTTCGGAACGCACATTCAGTGCTGCTGGAGGATTTGTCACGGATCACAGGGTGCGCCTGTCCACCGACTCGGTTGATCGACTGACTTTCATCAAGATGAACCAGTCTTGGATCACCACCAGCTACCACACACCTGATGCTGATATAACAGACTAATTGATTTTAACATGTCACATCCCTTCAAGACTGATGCTGATGCTGAGTGCCTGTGCTGTTATGTTGACTGGCTATCCTCCTCCTCCGAGTCCTCAATGATACGATTGATGATGATAGCTTGGAAGATCATTTTTGTTTATGGGTGCCGCCACCAGTGGCTAAGGCCCAATTTTTCAGCCCCTGTTTTACAGGGGCGTGTAATTACAATTTTTTTAGCAATAATTTGCCATAGGGCTCATTGCTGTGCTCCAAGTACAGTATCTGTGAGGGGTTGGAGTGTTGTGGCACCAGTGCCTAAGGCCCAATTTTTCAGCCCCTGTTTAACAGGGGCGTGTCATTACAATTTTTGAAGCAATACTTTGCAACAGGGCTCATTGCTGTGCTCCAAGTACAGTATCTGTGAGGGGTTGTAGTGTTGTGCCACCAGTGCCTAAGGCCCAATTTTTCAGCCCCTGTTCAACAGGGGCATGCAATTACAATTCTTGATCTAATAATTCACAGCAGGGTCCATTGCTGCACCCACCAAGAGTAACTCTGAGGGCTTACAGTCTTGTGGCAACGCCACCACCACCACCACCACGAAAGGCCCAATTTTTCAGCCCCTGTTCAAAAGGGGCATGTAATTACAATTCTTGATCTAATAATTCACAGCAGGGCCCATTGCTGCACCCACCAAGAGTAACTGTCAGGGCTTACAGTGTTGTGGCACCAGCACCACCATCAAAGCCCCAATTTTTACTACCACTGTTCAACAATTATATGTAATTAAAATTCCTGATATAATAGTTGACAGCAGGGCGTTCCAGCACCAACCAAGAGTAACTGAGTGCTTACAGTGTTGTGCCAACACCAACAACTAAGGGGCCTATTTCTGCAGAGTATATACGGCAGGTCCCTACTTTCAAACATCCAACTTACAAACGACTCCTACTTGCAAACGAAAGAAGACAACAGGAAGTGAGAGGAAATCTACCCCTAGAAAGGAAAATTCTCTCCTGTAAGAATAAATATGGGAGAAAGGGGTCTCATCTGTACTGATGCTTTATCAGCAATCCTTGTTTCAAGAAAAACACCACATTTCAAAAACAGTTGTCATTGGGACGGAAAGTGAGGTGAAATGTTCTGAACAGGGGCACAGACAGCAAAACAAATGTTACAGGGGTGATAACCCTTACCTATGTTTCCCAAAAAGTTTAAAAATAGATTTTTGGGCTGGAGCTACACTTCAACAATGTACCTGTTCAAAATTACAAACAGATTCTACATAAGAACAAACCTACAGTCCCTGTCTTGTATGCACCGCCTGTATACGGCTGTTCAGAGTATATAGGGCCTTTTTTATTTTATGTGCGGGGTTCCCCTTAATATCCATACAAGACCCAAAGGGGCTGGTAATGGGCTGGGGTAGGGGGTGGGGGGTCATGGGGTAGCTATGCCATTTTTCTTAAAGAATTTCATCCATATTACCGGGACCAGACATTACATTAAAGCCGCAAGCAGTTTTAAATGGCTTTTTTTTCCTTTAGAAGTGTCATTTTGTGCAGGGACAGTTCTAAACACGGGAAACACGTGGCACTTCACAGGCATACTTTAGACACCCCCCAGGTACGATATTTAAAGGAATATTTGACTTTTTTTTTTCACTTTATGCATCATTAAAATGACTGCTCCCGAAAAACGACCGTTTTTAAAACTTCTTTTTGCATTGATACATGTCCCCTGGTGCAGAACCCGGGTTCCCAAACCCTATTTATGACAATAACATGCATAATAGTTGTTATAATTAGCACTTTAGAATTCGAACGTTCGCATCCATTGTATTTAATAGGGTTCTAATGTTCGTTCGAACTTTCGGTCCGTTCGCGGGTTCTGGTGCGAACCGAACCCGGGGGTGTTCGGCTCATCACTAGTCAAAACCTAACCCTTACCCAAAGCTTGACCTAACCCCTAAAACATGATGATCTTGACCCCTTTACCTAACCCCTATGTCCTCTTTACGCCTATGTTTCCCATGGTTGCGTGTGGAACCTTGTGCAGTGCCTTTGTGGTTGCAACCCAACACGAAATACATTGGGTGCCAAAGGACTGTGCAATAGAAAAATGTTGCCCGTCCATTTCTTGTCTGTTGCCATGTGTTGGCAGCATCATCAAAATTAATGGGCCACATTCTGGAGCTTACAGTGGGGGATCGAAAGTTTGGGCACCCCAGGTAAAAATGTGTATTAATGTGCATAACGAAGCCAAGGAAAGATGGAAAAATCTCCAAATGGCATCAAATTACAGATTAGACATTCTTATAATATGTCAAAAAAAGTTAGATTTTATTTCCATCAAAATTACAGAAAACAAAAAAATGGCGTCTGCAAAAGTTTGGGCACCCTGCAGAATTTATAGCATGCACTGCCCCCCTTTGCAAAGCTGAGACCTGCCAGTGTCATGGATTGTTCTCAATCATCGTCTGGGAAGACCAGGTGATGTCAATCTCAAGGGTTTTAAATGGCCAGACTCATCTGACCTTGCCCCAACAATCAGCACCAGGGATGAGCCGAACACCCCCCTGTTCGGTTCGCACCAGAACCTGCGAACAGACAAAATGTTTGTGTAAACTTTAGAACCCTATTAAATACAATGGACTCGAACGTTCGAAATCTAAAGTGTTAATTATAAAGGCTGATATGCAAGTTATTGTCCTAAAAAGTGTTTGGGGACCCGGGTCCTGCCCCAGGGGACATGTATCAATGCAAAAAGAAGTTTTAAAAACGGCCGTTTTTTCGGGAGCAGTGATTTTAATAATGCTTAAAATGAAAAAATAAAAGTGAAATATTCCTTTAAATTTCGTACCTGGGGGGTGTGTATGATATGCATGTGAAGTGGCGCATGTTTCCCGTGCTTAGAACTGTCCCTGCAAAAAATGTCATTTTTGAAAGAAAAAAAATGCATTTAAAACTGACTCGCGGCTATTAATGAATTGTCGCTCACAAAGCTGGAGAAGGCTATAAGAAGATAGAAAAGAGTTTTCAGATGTCAATATCCTCTGTTCGGAATGTAATTAAGAAATGGCAGTCATCAGGAACAGTGGAAGTTAAAGCAAGATCTGGAAGACCAAGAAAAATATCAGACAGAACAGCTCGCAGGATTGTGAGAAAAGCAATTCAAAACCCACGTTTGACTGCATGATCCCTCCAGAAAGATCTGGCAGACACTGGAGTTGTGGTACACTATTCCACTATAAAGAGATACTTGTACAAATATGGTCTTCATGGAAGAGTCATCGGAAGAAAACCTCTTCTACATCCTCACCACAAAAATCAGCGTTTGAACTTTGCAAATGAACATATAGACAAGCCTGAGGCATTTTGGAAACAAGTTCTGTGGACCGATGAGGTTAAAATAGAACTTTTTGGCCAGAATGAGCAAAGGTACGTTTGGAGAAGAAAGGGCACAGAATTTAATGAAAAGAACCTCTGTCCAACTGTTAAGCATGGGGGTGGATCAATCATGCTTTGGGGTTGTATTGCAGCCAGTGGCACAGGGAACATTTCATGAGTAGAAGGAAAAATGGATTCAATAAAATTTCAGCAAATTTTGGATGGTAATTTGATGCCATCTGTGAAAAAGCTGAAGTTAAAGAGAGGATGGCTTCTACAAATGGATAATGATCCTAAACACACCTCAAAATCCACGGGGATTACATCAAGAGGCGTAAACTGAAGGTTTTGCCATGGCCTTCACAATCTCCTGACCTCAACATTATTGAAAACCTATGGATAGACCTTAAAAGAGCAGTGCGTGACAGACAGCCCAGAAATCTCAAAGAACTGGGAGAGTTTTGGAAGGAAGAATGGGCAAAGATACCTCAAACAAGAATTGAAAGACTCTTGGCTGGCTACAAAAAGCGTTTACAAACTGTGATACTTGCCAACGGGGGCAGTGCATGCTATAAATTCTGCAGGGTGCCCAAACTTTTGCAGACACCATTTGTTTTCTGTAATTTTGAAAGTGTAAATGATGGAAATAAAATCTAACTTTTTTTGACATATTATAAGAATGTCTAATCTGTAATTTGATGCCATTTGGAGATTTTTCCATCTTTCCTTGGCTTCGTTATGCACATTAATACACATTTTTACCTGGGGTGCCCAAACTTTCGATCCCCACTGTATATGGGGCTAAGAGACGGGCTAAGAGCTCTCCCCCAGCATGCCAAGTGACAGCATTCAGCCAATCATCAAGTACCAGCATTGTCATCTTTGAAGAAAGGGAAGTGAGTTCCATATTCCTCCATACCCTGTTAGTTTCTTAATGGTTGGTGGTTAAACAAAACAGCGGGGGAGCAAGCCAAAGTTGGTATTTGCGGCTGCAGTTGGGAACATTTCATTAACCCATAGCTTTGCCCTGCTTGGGAAGAGCACAGGGTCACGTTAAGCTAACCAAACCGAAGTTGTACCCCTACATCTTAGCCTAACGTCAAAACCTAACCCTTACCCAAAGCTTGATCTAACCCCTTAGACATGACCTTGAGCCCTAAACCTAACCCTTGGGCGCCCTTTACGCCTATGTTTCCCATGGTTGCGCGTAGAACCTTGTGCAGTGCCTTGTGGTTGCACCCCAACACGAAATACATTGGGTGCCAAAGGACTGTGCAATAGAAAAATGTTGCCAGTCCATTTCTTGTCTGTTACCATGTGTTGGCAACATCTTCAAAATCAATGGGCTACATTGTGCAGCTTATACGGGGCTAAGAGCTCTCTCCCAGCACCCCAAGTGACAGCATTCAGCCAATCATCAAGCAACAGCATTGTCATCTTTGAAGAAAGGGAAGTGAGTTCCATATTCCTCCATACCCAGTTAGTTTCTTAATGGTTGGTGGTTAAACAAAACAGTGGGTGAGCAAGCCAAAGTTGGTATTTGCGGCTGAAGTTGGGAACATTTCATGAACCCGTAGCTTTACCCTGCTTAGGAAGAACTGAAGATGTATCCCTACATCTTAGCTTAATGTCAAAACCTAACCCTTACCCAAAGCTTGACCTAACCCCTAAAACATGATGATCTTGACCCCTTTACCTAACCCCTATGTCCTCTTTACACCTCTGTGTCCCATGGTTGCGTGTGGAACCTTGTGCAGTGCCTTGTGGTTGCACCCCAACACAAAATACATTGGGTGCCAAAGGATTGTGCAATAGAAAAATGTTGCCTGTCCATTTCTTTGTCTGTTGCCATGTGTTGGCAGCATCTTCAAAATTAATGGGCCACATTCTGGAGCTTATACGGGGCTAAGAGCTCTCTTCCAGCACCCCAAGTGACAGCATTCAGCCAATCATCAAGCAACAGCATTGTCATGTTTGAAGAAAGGGAAGTGAGTTCCATATTCCTCCATATCCAGTTAATTTCTTAATGGTTGGTGGTTACATCTTTGAAGAAAGGGAAGTGAGTTCCATATTCCTCCATACCCAGTTAGTTTCTTAATGGTTGATGGTTACATCTTTGACGAAAGGGAAGTGAGTCCCATATTCCTCCTAATTCTGGTATTTTCTTCATGGTTGGTGGTTAAACGTAACAGCGGGGGAGCAAACCAAAGTGGGTATTTGCTGCTGCAGTTGGGAAAATTTCATTAACCTGTACATTTGCCCTGCTTGGGAAGAGCACAGGGTCACGTTAAGCTGACCAAACCGAAGTTGTATCCCTACATCTTAGCCTAACGTCAAAACCTAACCCTTACCCAAAGCTTGATCTAACCCAGGGGTCTCCAAACTGCGGCCCTGGGGCCGGATGCGGCCATTTGCTTGCCTTAATGCGGCCCTTGGGGCACTATTCCATCCAACTCCAATAAGGCATAATTCTTGTTGCTGACACCAATGGGGAACTATTCCTCCTACTGACACCATCAATTCTTTCCATTGACACCAACGATGGGGCACTAGTCCTCTCACTGTCACCAAAGATATGTTATTATTTACTCCCACTGGACACTTTCTACTCCCAATGGCCCTAGTCTGGCCCCCTAAAGTCTGAAGGACCGTAAACTAGCCCTTTGTTTAGAAAGTTTGGAGACCCCTGATCTAACCCCTTAGACATGACCTTGAGCCCTAAACCTAACCCTTGGGCCCCCTTTACGCCTATGTTTCCCATGGTTGCGTGTGGAACCTTGTGCAGTGCCTTTGTAGTTGCACCCCAACACGAAATACATTGGGTGCCAACGGACCATGCAATAGAAAAATGTTGCCAGTTTATTTCTTGTCTGTTGTCATGTCTTGGTAGCATCTTCAAAATTAATGGGCCACATTCTGGAGCTTATATGGGGCTAAGAAACGGGGCTAAGAGCTCTCTCCCAGCATGCCAAGTGACAGCATTCAGCCAATCATCAAGCACCAGCATTGTCATCTTTGAAGAAAGGGAAGTGAGTTCCATATTCTTCCATACCCAGTTAGTTTCTTAATGGTTGGTGGTTAAACAAAACACTGAACTTAAGTGTTGCGTGCCTGAACCTTCCCCTACGTCTTTCAACTTCTGCTCTTCCTCTGTCCAAGTTAACTCAAAGAGAAAAAAAGAATAAAGCCTTGCTGATTAGGTTTTACTCACGTGTGGATATTGGCCTTATTCCTGGAGATTATTGTTTGCCTAGACAACGGAGCTAAAGGATCCACTCAGAGGAGGTAATTGCTGCAGACCCAAGAAAAAGAAAAAAACAGTCCGGTCCCTTAAACTAAGGGAGCAGGACCCGGTGCTACACGTACACACGGCCACACAAAATTTCTCTGAACTTTCGAGTGTTAAGAACGCGGTGACGTACGACATAACGACGAGGCGAGAAAAAGAAGTTCAATGCTTCCGAGCATGCGTCGAATTGTTTCCGAGCATGTGTGTTTTTTTTCCCCGTCGAAATTGCATACAGACGATCGGAATTTCCGAAAGGAACTTTTTCCGTCGGAAAAATAGAGAACCTGCTCTCAATCTTTTGCTGGCGGAAATTCCGACAGAAAAAGTCTGATGGAGCATAGAAAACGGTCGGAATTTCCGACCAAGAGCTCATATCAGACTTTTGCTGGCAGAAATTCCACGCGTGTGTATGGGGCATTAGACATGATCTTGAGCCTTAAACCTAACCCTATAGGTCCCTTTTACACCTATGTTTCCCATGGTTAGGTCTGGCACCTTCTGCAGTGCCTTGTGGTTGCACCCCAACATACAATACACTGGGTGCCCAAGGATTATGCAATAGAAAAATGCTCCCAGTCCATTTCTTGTCGGTTGCCATGTGTTGGCAGCACATTCAAAATCCGTGGGCCACCTAACATAATGGAGGTGTATAAAACCTCATGTCAGGATGAGTGAAGATATGTATTAGAGTTTATCACATAGATGTGAAGGAGGTCCTTAAATTTTGATTCTACCGCCCTCTGGCATCTTTTAGTGGCACTTTCATTTTTTCAACATGTCCTAGGGCAGGGATCTGCAAACTGCGGCCCTCCAGCTGTTGCGAAACTACACGTCCCATGAGGTATTGTAAAACTCTGACATTGACAGACATGACCAGGCATGATGAGAATTGTAGGTTCGGAACAACTGGAGGGCCATAGTTTGGAGACCCCTGTTCAGTGGCGGTGCGTCCGTAGTGGGCACAGGAGCGCCGCCCCTCTCTCTCCTGCGCCCGTCACACACAACAACAATACATAGGTTCATGCATTGCATGAACCTATGTATTGTCGCCGCTGCCGCCCACTATTCAGATGGCCGGCCCCCTGTTGAGCACCGGCCATCTGAATAACAGTGGCTGGTTGGTTTTTGGAAGTGCCTATCAGAGCCAGCGGCTCTGATAGGCTTCCCGATTACAGCCTGAGGGCTGTAATCGGCTTCCAAATAGTTAACCAGGGGACGCACCGGCTGTGCGTTCCTTGGTTAACACTGACAGGCGTCTCAGCCAATCAGGTTCACTGGGTCTGGTTACCGGTAACCTGATTGGCTGAAGCGACATCGAGTGCGGGAGAAGACATCGAGGACGGAAAAAGGACGGCGATGACACGAGGAAGGTAAGTGCAGGGCTGGGGGGAAACTGGCTGTATTTGGGGACAAATTGGCTACATTTGGGGGGAAACTGGCTGTATTTGGGGGGAAACTGGCTGCATTTCGGGGGAAACTGGCTGCATTTGGGGGGAAACTGGCTGCATTTCGGGGGAAACTGGCTGCATTTCGGGGGAAACTGGCTGCATTTGAGGGGAAACTGGCTGCATTTGAGGGGAAACTGGCTGCATTTGGGGACAAACTGGCTGCATTTGGGGACAAACTGGCTGCATTTGAGGGGGCAAACTGGTGGCGTTTGGGCACAGTGGCTGCGTTTAATGGGCACAGTGGTGGCAATTGATGATTTTATTTTTTTCAGTTTGTTTGCGCCCCCCAAAAATTTTGAGAACCAGCCGCCACTGCCCCTGTCCTAGGGCTTTGGGAAGAGGTGCACTTTGCCTTCTTTTCCATTGGTGTTGGAGGACTTTGCCCTGACACTTTGTGCACCCATATCTTGGGTCCGCCATGCATCTCCTGCACACACCAACAAAGCCGGTGGTAACAAACACTCACATTGCTCATGTAGTTCTGCCAGGATTTAGTGACGGCGGGCAGTTTGTCCTTCTTCCTCCAGTTTGGGGGTGACCCTTCCCGTACCGGCTCCTGGAGGAGACATAAAACCAGAGGGAGCAATGCCACTTCTTGGGACCTCAAAACAGAGAGGATTATAGGCAAGGTTTTCGTTTTTTTCGATGTTTCTTTTTTTTTTTTTAATATGTAAGAATCCAGCTTGATGAAAAAAAAAAACACGAATCTAATCAACATGTGTTCATAAAAATAAATAAAAAATCAGGGTATAGCGTGACTACAAAATGGTTTCACTTTTATGCTCCCTACCACAATACAAGTCTATAAGTTGGCCGACCCACTAAAAACTATGCCCTCCCTATGCAGATGAGGTCTTATTTCTGCAGCTGTTAAAAAAGAGGGCTGAGTGATGCTTAGTCAAACACAGAGCCCTCTAGTGGCCAATTTACACATCTCTATATTATGTCCTCCTTTATCTTCCTTTGTTACATACTCCATTTATACCTTGGAGCCCTGTGCATTTTTTTTTTAATTATTGCACTAAAAACGTTGTTGGAAAAAATACGAAACCAGCCAATATTGCGCATATACAGTTGTGCTCATAAGTTTACATACCCTGGCAAAATTTATGATTTCTTGGCCATTTATCAGAGAATGTGAATGATAACCCAAAAACATTTCTTTCACTCATGGTTAGTGTTTGGCTGAAGCCATTTATTATTAATAAACTGTGTTTACTCTTTTTATATCATAATCACAACACAAACTACCCAAATGACCCTGATCAAAAGTTTACATACCCTGGTGATTTTGGACTGATAACCTGCACACAAAGTTGACACAAAGGGGTTTGAATGGCTATTAAAGGGAACCATCCTCACCTGTGATCTGTTTACTTGTAATTAGTGTGTGTGTATAAAAGGTCAGTGAGTTTCTGGACTCCTGACAGACCCTTGCATCTTTCATCCAGTGCTGCACTGACGTTTCTGGATTCTGAGTCATGGGGAAAGCAAAAGAATTGTCAAAGGATCTGCGGGAAAAGGTAGTTGAACTATATAAAACAGGAAAGGGATATAAAAAGATATCCAAGGAATTGAGAATGCCGATCAGCAGTGTTCAAACTCTAATCAAGAAGTGGAAAATGAGGGGTTCTGGTGAAACCAAACCACAGTCAGGGAGACCAACTAAAATTTCAGCCACAACTGCCAGGAAAATTGTTTGGGATGCAAAGAAAACCCCACAAATAACTTCCGGTGAAATACAGGACTCTCTGAAAACATGTGGTGTGGCTGTTTCAAGATGCACAATAAGGAGGCACTTGTAGAAAGATGGGCTGCATGGTCGAGTCGCCAGAAGAAAGTCATTACTATGCAAATACCACAAAGTATCCCCCTTACAATACGCCAAACAGCACAGAGACAAGCCTCAAACCTTCTGCCACAAAGTCATTTGGAGTGATGAGACCAAAATTTTGCTTTTTGGCCACAACCATAAACACTACATTTGAAGAGAAGTCAACAAGGCCTATGATGAAAGGTACACCATCGCTACTGTGAAACACGGAGGTGGATCGCTGATGTTTTGGGGATGTGTGAGCTACAAACTTACAAGAAATTTGGTCAAAAATTGTTGGCAAGATGAATGCAGAATGTTATCAAAAAATACTGGAGGAACATTTGCATTCATCAGCTAGGAAGCTGTGCATGGGACGTACTTGGACATTCCAACATGACAATGATCCAAAACACAAGGCCAAGTCCACCTGTCATTGGCTACAGCAGAATAAAGTGAAGGTTCTGGAGTGGCCATCTCAGTCTCCTGACCTCAATATCATTGAGCCACTCTGGGGAGATCTCAAACGTGCCGTTCATCCGAGACAGCCCAAGAATTTACAGGAACTGGAGGCTTTTTACCAAGAGGAATGGGCAGCTTTACCATCTGAGAAGATAAAGAGCCTCATCCACAAATACCACAAAATACTTCAAGCTGTCATTGATGTTAAAGGGGGCAATACACGGTATTAAGAACTGAGGTATGTAAACTTTTGATCAGGGTCATTTGGGTAGTTTCTGTTGCGATTATGATATAAAAAGAGTAAACACAGTTGAATGATAATAAATGGCTTCAGCCAAACACTAACCATGAGTGACAGAAAAGTTTATGTGTTATCATTCATATTCTCTAAAAAATGGCCAAGAAATCATAAATTCTGCCAGGGTATGTAAACTTATGAGCACAACTGTAAATACGAGCGAATGTTCCTACATTTTTTGCCTGTGACAGATGGCTGAAGGCAGAAAACCAAATACACTGATACCCCAATGGATACATTTTTAGTTTAATTGGAAATATTCACCTTGGATGCGATCATGTAAGGCGGGATAATCTCCACCCCCATCTCCTGGAATAATTCGCGGCATTGCATGGTAATAAAATCACCAGCCAGGGGTGACTTGACGATACCTGTAAGACAGACATAAACTCACCGGAGATCCAACGAACCCCCATACATGCTATGGGGGATATTCTTCTACATTTTATTGTTGTAGCATTGTTACTTCTCCATTATAGTGGCATTTGAAGCATTCAGACCCCCCCATCCTCCAAAGAGTTCAGGGGATGCAACTACCACCCCATAGAGTTCAGGGGATGCAACCCCCCCATAAGACTCAGGGGATGCAACCCCCCCCATAGAGCTCAGGGGATGCAACCCCCCATAGGGTTCAGGGGATGCAACCCCCATAGAGTTCAGGGGATGCAACCCCCCCATAGGACTCAGGGGATGCAACCCCCCCATAGAGTTCAGGGGATGCAACCCCCCATAGGGTTCAGGGGATGCAACCCTCTATAGAATTCAAGGGATGCAACCCCCCCATAGGACTCAGGGGATGCAACCCCCCCATAGAGTTCAGGGGATGCAACCCCCCCATAGGACTCAGGGGATGCAACCCCCCCATAGAGTTCAGGGGATGCAACCCCCCATAGGGTTCAGGGGATGCAACCCTCCATAGAATTCAGGGGATGCAACTCCCCCCCCATAGGACTCGGGGGATGCAACCCCCCCATAGAGTTCAGGGGATGCAACCCCCCATAGGGTTCAGGGGATGCAACCCTCCATAGAATTCAGGGGATGCAACTCCCCCCCATAGGACTCGGGGGATGCAACCCCCCCATAGAGTTCAGGGGATGCAACCCCCCATAGGGTTCAGGGGATATAACCCCCCATAGAGTTCAGGGGATGCAACTTCTCTCCCCACAACGTTCAGGGGATAAAACCCCCCATAGTGTTTAGGGGATACAATCTCCCCCCATAGAGTTCAGGGGATAGATGCAACCCCCCCCATAGAGTTCAGGGGATGCAACTTCTCTCCCATAGATTTTAGGGGATGCAACCCCCCCTCATAGGGTTCAGTAAATGCAACCCACCATAGAGTTCAGGGAATGCACCCCCCCCCATAGAGTTCAGGGGATAGATGCAACCACCCCCCATAGAGTTCAGGGGATGCAAAACCCCCACCCCCCCTATGGAGTTCAGAAGATGCAACCCCGGGAAGGCACACAGAAACGCACATCATGCTTGTGGTGCCATTAAGGCTGCATTCACACTTAGTGTAGGTAGAAACACGCTTTGTGTTGCGTGCTGTTCTTGCGACATTTCAATGAGCTGCCCTAAACATGGCAAAATTAAGCTCTGGTTTGCATGTTTTTTTTTTCGCCATACGTTTTATTTCGCAGCTTCTTGCTGCATTTTTGGTTCCATTAACAAATGAATGACACCGCACGCGCGATGTGTGTTTTTCAGTTACTCCGGAAACGTGTGCGAAAATGCGTCTTTCTGTGCGCTCTCAAAATGCGTAGTGTCTAAGGCTCTATTCACACCTTGTGTATTTGAAACGTGTTTTACATGCTTTTTTTTTTGCCGTGTTTTTCATGTGACACCCATTAAAATCAATGAGCTGCCCTACGCATGGAAAAACAGGTTATGGAACTTTTTCCCATGTTCCAGTTTGCATGTTGTTGTCACGCATTTTACTGCATTTGTTGCACATTTTTGTGCATGGCGAAACGCGTGTCTGCTTGCCGCGTTTGGGGTGCCATTTAACAAATCAGTGGTGTCACTCACCCTGCTGTAGGACATAGCCATCATGGACCGGAAGGGCAGTGGTGTGGGTGGCGCCGCTGTCCAGAACCAGGCCTGTGGAACGGCCATTTGCAAATCTGCAGAGAGGGAAGGGTTAAGGAAAATGTCTGTGCAGAGGATACACGGGGAATGAACATACATGACGTCATCCCGCACTGTACGGTAAAAGATACGCGGTGAGGACGGCTGTCTTGCACAAAAAGAAGGCAGGGATGTTATAATGTTCAAACATCAACTCGGTGAGCTTCTCCCTCTTGGCTCTGGCGTTCCACTGAAAGACACAAAGAATGGAGAAATAGGACCTGCCCCCTGCAGGGTTACAACATGTGTCTGCCCCTCCTCCTACAGGGTGACACATAGCGGTGGTACTCACGGGTGCCTCTGACATGAGGACAGGGTGTAGGGCCGGGTCGGACTTCAGGTGTTTGTTGAATGTGTGGTCCAGAATGGCTTGGAAGGCCTCCCAATCTTCAACTGTTAAGATACAAGATCCACTGATGATGAGAGGTGCAAGGATGGAATATACAGGTATGATGAGAGGGGTATATGGTTAGTGGGGTCCATGGTGACTGTGGTACACGATAAGTGGGGTATACTGGGAGTAGGTGCATGATGAGTGGGGTATACTGGGAGTAGGTGCATGATGAGTGGGTTATACTGGGAGTAGGTGCATGATGAGCGGATTATACTGGGAGTAGGTGCATGATGAGTGGGTTATACTGGGAGTAGGTGCATGATGAGCGGGTTATACTGGGAGTAGGTGCATGATGAGTGGATTATACTGGGAGTAGGCATAGCTCCCAACTGTCCCTGATTTGGAACAAAGTCCCTCTGTCCCTCTTTCCTCCTCATTTGTCTCTCATTTTGGTCTGATCTATGTAGTTGGATATAAAATGCACTATTTATCTTTCAAAAACTGTTTCCCAGTGGTAAATCTTTCATCCAATTTCTAAATTGCTGCATTTGTAAATTTCAAAAGCCAGTAGAAAGGAATAGTAGTGGTAAAAAAAAAGTTGTGGTTTGAACAATTTTATTTGTATAATTCTCCTTTAAGGGGGCGCGGCAGGGTGTGTGTCCTATGTCTACATAATTATGCTAATAGGCGTCCCTCGTTACCATCTCAAAAAGTTGGGAGGTATGGGAGTAGGTAAATGATGGGTGGGGTCTACTGCAGTAGGTGCATGATGAGTGGGGTCTACTGGGAATAGGTACACAATGAGTGAGGTCTACTGAAAGTAGGTACATGGTGAGTGGGGTCTACTGGGAGTGGGTACATGATGAGTGGGGTATACTGGGAGTAGGTACATGATGAGTGGGGTCTACTGGAAGTAGGTACACGATGAATGGGGTATACTGGGAGTAGGTACATGATGAGTTGGGTATACTGGGAGTAGGTACACGGTAAGTGGTGTCTACTGGAAGTAGGTACACGATGAATGGGGTATACTGGGAGTAGGTACATGATGAGTGGGGTATACTGGGAGTAGGTACATGATGAGTGGGGTCTACTGGGAGTAGGTACATGATGAGTGGGGTATACTGGGAGAAGGTACATGATGAGTTGGGTATACTGGGGGTAGGTACACGGTGAGTGGTGTCTACTGGAAGTAGGTACACGATGAATGGTGTATACTGGGAGTAGGTACATGATGAGTGGGGTATACTGGGAGTAGGTACATGATGAGTGGGGTATACTGGAGTAGGTACATGATGGGTGGGGTCTACAGGGAGTACGTACATGATGGGTGGGGTCTACTGGGGGTGGGTACATGATGAGTGGGGTATACTTGGAGTAGGTACATAGTGAGTGGGTTCTACTGGGAGTAGGTACATGATGAGTGAGGTATAGTGGGAGTAGGTACATGATAAGAAGGGTCTACTGGGAGTAGGTACATGATGAGTGGGGTGTACCGAGTGTAGGTACATGATGAGTGGGGTCTACTGAGTGTAGGTACATGATGAATGGGGTCTACTGAGAGTAGGTACATGAGTGGAGTCTACTGGGAGTAGGTATATGGTGAGTGGGTTCTACTGGGAGTAGGCGCATGATGAGTGAAGTATAGTGGGAGTAGGTACATGATGAGAAGGGTCTACTGGGAGTAGGTACATGGTGAGTGGGGTCTACTGGGAGTAGGTACATGATTAGTGGGGTTTACTGAGTGTAGGTACAAGATGAATGGGGTCTATTGAAAGTAGGTACATGATGAGTGGGGTATACTGGAGTAGGTACATGATGGGTGGGGTCTACAGGGAGTACGTACAAGATAGGAGGGGGTCTACTGGGAGTGGGTACATGATGAGTGGGGTATATTGGGAGTAGATACATGGTGAGTGGGTTCTACTGGGAGTAGGTACATGATGAGTGAGGTATAGTGGGAGTAGGTACATGATGAGAAGGGTCTACTGGGAGTAGGTACATTATGAGTGGGGTATACTGAGTGAAGGTACATGATGAGTGGGGTCTACTGAGTGTAGGTACATGATGAGTGGGGTCTACTGAGAGTGGGTACATGGTAAGGGGGTTCTACTGGGAATAGGTACATGATAAGTGAAGTATAGTGGAAGTAGGTACATGATAAAAAGGGTCTACTGGGCATAGGTACATGGTGAGTGGGGTCTACTGGGAGTGGGTACATGATGAGTGGAGTATACTGAGTGTAGATACAAGATGAGTGGGGTCTACTGGGAGTAGGTACATGGTGAGTGGGGTCTACTGGGAGTAGGTACATGATGAGTGGGGTATACTGAGTGTAGGTACAAGATGAGTGGGGTCTACTGGGAGTAGGTACATGATGAGTGGGGTCTACTGGGAGTAGGTACATGGTAAGTGGGGTGTATGGTGAGTAGGGTATATGGTGAGTGGATTGTACGGTTATTGGGGTACATGGAAAGTGAGTACACAGCAAGGGGGTACATGGTGAGTTGGTGGATCAGAGGAGAAGCCAAGGATGGTCTTTATCATGTGCAGAAATTCAATTTTCATTTTTCCCCTCCACAGTCACACACTATTATTATTACTATACATTTACAGTTGCAAAAAAAAGTATGTGAACCCTTTTGGAATGATATGGATTTCTGCACAAATTGATCATAAAATGTGATCTGATCTTCATCTAAGTCACAACAATAGACAATCACAAATTTGGGCATGCTTGGTCAAATCTAAAAGCACCACATCCCGTTTATTGGTTGAAAGAATTTTTCATTTTTGTTCTTATGATGATTAAATAATCCAGCAAATTGGTGAGTGCATGTATATATATATATACATATACTTGTTGTTCAGTATGGGTCATGATATACCATGCATGTCAATACTTTCCCTTTAAAAATTGTGTTATTATAATTGGGTTATGCCTGTAGTGCATTCCCTAATATATTTCTCAACAAATCTATTGCAAATGCATTTATTATCTAACCAATCCTTATGCTAATTTTGTGCATTATGTGCTTTCAGTGTAATCTGCTATAGTTTCAATCACTCCTGAGGAAGCTCTGTGTAGCGAAACTAGTCGAGTGGCAACCTAGCAGTGAACCACACTTTTTGGCCACTGAGCCACACATCTACAAGGATGGTTATTTTATGTATTTTTGTACCTGTATTGTAATAAAATTTAATCGTTTAAGATTTGATCTTTGTGTTTTCTCTACCAAGCACCGTGGTTTAAAAGTCCCAGGGTACTGAGCGTACCCACTGTTCTCTCCCCCCTTCTTCATTCACAGTGCAGATGGAAAAAAGTATGTGAACCCTTGGATTTAATAACTGGTTGAACCTCCTTTGGCAGCAATAACTTCAACCAAACGTTTCCTGTAGTTGCAGATCAGACGTGCACAACGGTCAGGAGTAATTCTTTACCATTCCTCTTTACAGAACTGTTTCAGTTCAGCAATATTCTTGGGATGTCTGGTGTGAATCGCTTTCTTGAGGTCATGCCACAGCATCTCAATCGGGTTGAGGTCAGGACTCTGACTGGGCCACTCCAGAAGGCGTATTTTCTTCTGTTTAAGCCATTCTGTTGTTGATTTACTTCTATGCTTTGGGTCGTTGTCCTCCCTGTTGCAACACCCATCTTCTGTTGAGCTTCAGCTGGTGGACAGATGGCCTTAAGTTCTCCTGCAAAATATCTTGATAAACTTGGGAATTAATTTTTCCTTCAATGATAGCAATCCGTCCAGGCCCTGACGCAGCAAAGCAGCCCCAAACCATGATGCTCCCATCGCCATACTTCACAGTTGGGATGAGGTTTTGATGTTGGTGTGCTGTGCCTCTTTTTCTCCACACATAGTGTTGTGTGTTTCTTCCAAACAACTCAACTTTGGTTTTATCTGTCCACAGAATATTTTGCCAGTACTGCTGTGGAACATCCAGGTGCTCTTGTGCAAACTGTAAACGTTGGACAGCAGTGGCTTACTCTGTGGTATCCTTCCATGAAATCCATTCTTGTTTAGTAATTTACGTATCGTAGATTCGCTAACAGGGATGTTAGCATATGCCAGAGACTTTTGAAAGTCTTTAGCTGACACTCTAGGATTCTTCTTCACCTCATTGAGCAGTCTGCGCTGTGCTCTTGCAGTCATCTTTACAGGACGCCCACTCCTAGGTAGAGTAGCAGCAGTGCTGAACTTTCTCCATTTATAGACAATTTGACTTACCATGGACTGATGAACAGCAAGGCTTTTGGAGATACTTTTATAACCCTTTCTGGCTTTATGCAAGTCAACAATTCTTAATCGTAGGTCTTCTGAGAGCTCTTTTGTGCGCGGCATCATTCACATCAGGCAATGCTTCTTGTGAAAAGCAAACCCAGAACTGGTGTGTGTTTTATATAGGGCAGGGCAGCAGTAACCAACACCTCCAATCTCATCTCATTGATTGGACTCCAGTTGGCTGACACCTCACTCCAATTAGCTCTTGGAGATCTTATTAGTCTAGGGGTTCACATACTTTTTCCACCTGCACTGTAAATGTTTACATGGTGTGTTCAATAAAAACATGGTAACATTTAATTCTTTGTGTGTTATTAGTTTAAGCAGACTGTGATTGTCTATTGTTGTGACTTAGATGAAGATCAGATCACATTTTATGACCAATTTGTGCAGAAATCCATATCATTCCAAAAGGGTTTACATACTTTTTTTTGCAACTGTATATATCTCTGACATATACCGCAGTGCTGTACAGAGAACACTGAGTCAGTCACATCAGTCTCTGTACCACAGGAGCTTACACTCTAATGTCTCCACCACAGTCACACAATCATAGATCATTTTGGCCAGAATCCAGAGTGGTGGCGCCTTCTAGCACACAGCAACTGGTCTCACCCATGACAATGGAGGATTATGGGTAATGACGGCAGCCAAGGCTGGTAAGCACAGGATGGCACAGAGCGGGCAGACAGCCGGTACAGAACAGACATGGTTTGGTGGAGAGTTGACACGTCAGGCTCACTCATTCCATTCTTCAGCGGAGAGGTGACCTCGGTGTGAGGCCGCGGCACATGTAGACAGGTGGTGTCTATGTAGTACACCCGGCTCAGCTTGCGCTCTTTCTCTGGGTCAGACGAGACGGACTCATCCGGTGAAAAGACACCCAGGGTGGTCGGGAAGTCAGCCTGATGGGAGGAAAGAAAAGAGGGTTCCAGTTAAGAGTGCAAACCCAATCACTAAAATTGTTAAAACTGTTTATATTTTTATTTTCCTGGTTCCCCCCATAAACCTCCTAATGAAATGAGAATAGTGAAGGGGATAAGGGTAAGCAGGAGTAAACAAAGGTTTTCATTAGGGGTTAATAAGGACTACTACTCCTTTTAACACATTCAGGTTTTCTGGAATTGCTCGCTATGTGCGCAGGAAAGAACTAGTCTTTGGTCTGCTCATTCGCACTCAACAAAATACATTGTAACAATGAGAACATTGTAGCAATGTATTGTATGTCTGGATGTAGTCTGTTTGCTGGAGCAATTGTTCTCCTGAAGCATACAGTGGAACAGGGCTGGGACAAGCGGTGGGCAGAAGGGACAGCTTCCTTGGACACAGCATGTATTGTAGGGATGGGGGGAGCCACAAGTGCCTTCTACTATAAGGCTGACAGGAGTAGTGACAGCGGCATCAATACTTCTGTCAGCCCAATGCTCGAAGCAGCAAGGATAGGAGGTGAGAGTCGGTGTTCTGTCAATTTCTCCAACCCATCAGAAACTCCAAGCACGTCTGTGACAGGAGTGAATTTGGGTCAGGGGTTTGTGCGGCTCAGCTTGTCCTGGAGAGTTCTGGAGGCTCCTTGTCCAGCTTCCCCGATGCCTCTTATGTGTAAATCACCCTGTGTCTCTAATAGGGGCACAGGGTGAATGAGAACCCCACTATGATCTGGGCTAGTCAGTTTCAATGCTGTATACATTGTATATATTGTGTGTATATTGTGTGTTGGCTGTTGTGTACTATTTGCTGTGATGGTTTGGGGTGTGACTATTCTATTGTCTATTGTGGCTGCCTCAACTATTATGGGATGTGCAAGTGTGTTTGCTGTGAGGAAAAAGGGAGGGGGATTCCTCCAATCCCCCTGCTGATAAGACTGTGTACTGAGAAGTTAAACACACCTGACCTGTATCACCATTGTCATTGGACAGTAACCCGCCCGGTTTTCCAAGGGTGGGAGGGAAGTGATTTAAAGAGAGATATTTGTTAACATGTGCTTAAATAAAGCTGTTTGTGGTTTTACCCTACACTGAGGTGTTGTGTCTGTGGACTGGGGGGGGGGCTAAAGAAGCTTGGACGGTGCTGGATCTAAACATAGGAAGCATTGACGGCGGACATAGATCTGTTTGAGGACTGAGGGTTCGTCACAACTGTTTGGCAGCAGCAGGATCGTGCTTCCTGGCTGTGAAGACCTCCACCTGGATCCAAGATCAGATAGCAGCCTTCAGTCACCCCAGCGGAGATATGGATCTGGCATCAGAGTTCCCGGGGCTGCTGCAGATCGTACTTTCAGCATACACCAGGTCTGTGTCTGTGGATGAATACCTGGAGGTCAGGCAGCAGATTCAGGTAAGACACTGGATTAGATGCCTCCAAGATGTTGCTATGCAACAAGGCAAGTGCTTTCCAACCCCAGAGCAGCAGGCCAGTGAACAACGGGAGTTATGGATGCAATTCCTGGGAGAGCGGCCCCAGGAGCAATGGGTGACTGAGTTGGACAGGCTGGTCCAGCAGGAGATAGAGCTGGACAATTGGTATCGGGCTATGAAATGGCACGCAGAGGAGGAATATTTAGGATAGACAACAGAATTCTCTCCGGAGGGATATGACTTTGGTGGCCCTGGATTGCTGTGGGAGAGCCTTACAGATTGTTTTGTTTGGCGATGAAGGGGAACCTACGCTTGAGGACCTGCGAGAACACAGAGAGGCTATGCTCGATTTTGCAGGCGTCTCAGAGCTTAAATCTGATCTAGACTATTTGCTAAGGAAGGAACAGCATCTGGAAAGGGCATACAGGAAACTGCTAGAATGCGTTCAGCAGCATGTCAGAGAATCGGCAGTGGAAACTCTGGAGATTGCCGTCTCCAAAGCTGAAGTGCTGACAACAGGGCAGAGCTCTGCTAACCTCTGCCAAACAGCAGCTTCAGCCTTCCTGAGAGAAGAGGTAGTCCGCCTTTCTTCCACAATACTGCCAGAGACATGGGATTTTCTGCCAGCAGCATCAGCGGAGTTACCAGAATCTTCTCCAGCTGAAGCGCTGGCAACCAAACAGAGGGTCCAAGACCTCTGTCCCACACTTTTAGCAATTCCAGATGTAGCACTACCCCCGTAGGAGTTGCTGGTTTAGATTTGGGCCTGCCGTTACCTTATTGTTCCGTATGCTCGTCTCAGGGGTTCTCCTTGAAAAGTTGTCCAGAAGAAAGTTTGCACCAACACAAAGTCTCTTTCAAGGGTTTTATTGATTAAAGTTTCCAACAGAGGGGGTTGAAGGGATGGGGAGGACTCAGGTACTTTAGTTGCGGATCACAGGAATTTTCCTAGGTCCAGAGGAACAACTGTCTCCAGGCTGGACTCAGCCACCACCGGATAGGCCCACTCTCACCGGCCTAGCAACCGGTGCGTAGCTCGATTACATATAGTCTCTGCCACAGACTTGGTGCAAATAGAACAGTCTCTGCCGCCGACTTGGTGCAAATAGAACAGTCTCTGCCACAGACTTGGTGCAACCTTTCCCTGGGTTACCTTCTGATGAAAAGAACACAGCTCTCAGTGCCAGGATCTTTCAGCCATTCCGGCAGCACTGTGAGATAGATCATGATCCGGATACATCCTCCAATTGAGTCCTCAATTGCTTGGTCCCTTCCCACAGGCAAGGCGACACAGGATCATCCCTGGATCAATAGACCCCAGTAACTCCTGGGTCTACATCTCAGTAACGGAGCCTCAGGCCAACATGGTCCTGAGGCGAAAACTGCCAGTACATCCCTGAGGCCATGAGGGCCCTTGGGTCGGGGCCGGGCGGGCGGTGCTCACCACCAACGAACGACGACGACCCCACAAAATGGTGTGTCTCTTAAGTACCCTCTCCCAGAATGCACAGTGGGTTGCCCACGCCCCCTGAGCTACTTCTGAGAAAGAGATACCCAATGCATTCAGCCTGTTGCCTTTCCAATCCTGACCAGTGGTGACAGCGACACCCACTGTCAGGAGGAAAATCATGCAACCAGCTGAACTGAAATCACAGAGTATAATTTGAAACACAATCCTTCTGAGCCAAACTATTGCTCAGACAATTTTAATTTTAACACATAGCGCCCACTCATTGGGAGCAGGGCGCTACACAGAGACTGGGGATTTAATAGACGTTTCTGTAGAGGAGGAACCACCTAGCAAACCCCCAGTACAAGTGCTGGCAGCAGGACAGTGTACTGCAGACCCCAGCTCCACATCCGTGGCAGTTTTGGGGGCCCGAGGTGAGGAGGTGGTGTTTGTTTTTTTCCAATGGGTTGCAGAGAGGCAGGGAGGGGAAGCTGCCATTCCCCCTTCCCAACAAGGAATTTCAAACCTGGGAGACAATAACAGAGACAGAGTTTCAGCAGCAGACGGTGGCACAGAATTATGACACCAACCAAGCTGAAGTTCTGGCAACCAGACAGAGGGTCCAAGACCTCTGCCCTACACCTGAAGAAATTCTGGAGGCCCAGGGTGAGGAGGTGGCAGTCTGTCCCGAGCTGCAGATCAGGATCCAAGGAGAGAATGCAGTCGTCACCTCACAACTGCAGCTTGAGCTGATATCTGTGGATGGGACTGCGGTCTCCACTAACAGCAAACCAGCAGAAGTGCTGGCAACAGGGCAGAGTGCTACCAACCTCTACCCAGCACCGGCAAAAACTGTAGAGTTCCAGGGAGCTGGGGCAGTCGGCCTCTCTCCCCAACAGTTAGCTGGAGCAGATTATGTAGGCAAGCTCCTATGCCCAGCTGAACTGCTGGCAACGGGACAGAGCGCTGCTGGCCTCTGCCCTTCACTAACAAACAATGTATTTCCTGTAAAGGTGGATGGGACTTCAGTCCCCACTTGTATACCCCAGGGATGCTGGGCAGTCGGCCCAGATCCCCAACACCATGACGGAGTGAGCCCAGTCACCCTGTCTTCTCTCCAGCGGCTGAAAGGACTCCAGGGAGAAGGGCCAGTCCAGGCCTCTCCCCAGCGGCAGGCATGTTCTCTGAGAGAGGCAGAGGTTGGCTGGGTGAGTAATGCTATGTTTGGGACAATTTATTTGGGGTACTGTGTGGATACCGGCATTGGGGGACTGGAACTACTGACTAACTTCTGAGTCAACACGTCTGGGGTCTCCTCCTACGTTAGTCTCCTGCCGAAAGGGGAGATGTGTGACAGGAGTGACTTTGGGTTGGGGGCTTGTGCGGCTCAGCTTGCCCTGGAGAGTTCTGGAGGCTCCTTGTCCAGCTTCCCGATGCCTCTTATGTGTAAATCGCCCTGTGTCTCTTCTAATAGGGGCACAGGGTGAATGAGAACCCCACTATGATCTGTATTAGTCAGATTCAATGCCGTATACATTGTATATATTGTGTGTATATTGTGTGTTGGCTGTTGTGTACTAATTGCTGTGATGGTTTGGGGTGTGACTATTCTATTGTCTATTGTGGCTGCCTCAACTATTATGGGATGTGCAAGTGTGTTTGCTGTGAGGAAAAAGGGAGGGGGGATTCCTCCAACCCCCCTGCTGATAAGACTGTGTACTGAGAAGTTAAATACACCTGACCTGTATCACCATTGTCATTGGACAGTTTAACCCGCCCGGTTTTCCAAAGGTGGGAGGGAAGTGATTTAAAAGAGAGATATTTGTTAACCACTTAAGCCACGGACCATTTTGTTGCTAAAGGACCAGGCCCCTTTTTGCGATTCGGCACTGCGTCGCTTTAACTGACAATTGCGCGGTCGTGCGACGTGGCTCCCCAAAAAAATTGATGTCCTTTTTTTCCCACAAATAGAGCTTTCTTTTGGTGGTATTTTATCGCCTCTTCGGTTTTAACTTTTTGCGCTATAAACAAAAATAGAGCGTCAATTTTGGAAAAAAATTACATATTTTTTACTTTTTGCTATAATAAATATCCCCCAAAAATATATAAAAAAACATTTTTTTCTCTCAGTTTAGGCCGATACGTATTCTTCTACATATTTTTGGTAAAAAAAAATCGCAATAAGCGTTTATTGATTGCTTTGCGCAAAAGTAGGGCTGTGGAAATTAACTATTAATTCCTCGATTAATCGATTAATTGCTTTGATCGATCAAAATTATTTTGATCGATCAAAATTCGATCAAAATTCTTTGGGCTTGCCGTGTCCATCTAAATGGCTCCTTTGCTGTGCCTTCATATCTGCATGCCGGCAGGACCTTACTATCTGCCACACGCAAGGGCTGTTACATTTCCCTCTATCAACCTGGGATTCTACAGCCATCCACTGGGAGTTGTGATAGTTCCCTTCACGGGACATCTACATGCCGACGGACTGATGTTAGCCCCTTCTCATCTGGATTCAGCAGTGGTATCGTTGTACACATTTTTATACCAGTATCATACTTAGATACATGTTTTTATGACTGCTTTTGCTACCATAGATTTTATCTCCAGTGCAATATTTATTTTGTTACCTACTTGAAGACTATAAAAGTTTTAATGCTATTCCCATCGAGCGCTGCCTTTGTGTGTTTTTTGTATCCCGCTATCGATTTGTCCAGTGGTTGGTCGCTGCACTGGGAATCCACCTGCAAGGAGATCAGCTAAAAGTAGTTGGATATCTATGTGCGTTATAATTAATCGAAATTAGTCGATTAATCGATAAAAAAAAAAAACGATTAATCGAACACGAAAATTTTAATCAGTAACAGCCCTACGCAAAAGTTATAGTGTCTACAAAATAGGGGGTAGTTTTATGGCATTTTTATTAATAATTTTTTTTTTTTACTAGTAATGGCGGCGATCAGCGATTTTTATCGTGACTGCGACATTATGGCGGACACATCGAACACTTTTGACACATTTTTGGGACCATTGTAATTTTTACAGCGATCAGTGCTATAAATATGCACTGATTACTGTGAAAATGACACTGGCAGTGAAGGGTTTAACCTCTAGGTGGCGCTGTTTGGGTTAAGTGTGATCTAATGAGCGATTCTTACTGTAGGGGGGTGTGGCTTGGCGTGTGACGTCACTGATCGTCGTTCCCTATGACAGGGAACAGGCGATCACTGACATGCCACTAGGAAGAACGGGGAAAGGTTTGTTTACACTCACCTCTCCCCGTTCTTCAGCTCTGTGATCCGATCGCGGGACACCAGCGGCGAACGGGTCCACGGGTCCCACGGGTGCGGTCATGGAGCTTCGGACCGGGTTGCAAGCGCGCCACCGGCGCCGCGCGCAACCCACGGACTGGTTCTCAAAGGGGACGTACCTGTACACCCTTGTGTCTGTCCGTGCCATTCTGTCAACGTACATCCTTGTGCGGTGGTCCTTAAGAGGTTAACATGTGCTTGAATAAAGCAGTTTGTGGTTTTACCCTACACTGAGGTGTTGTGTCTGTGGACTGGGGGGGGGCTAAAGAAGCTTGGATGGTGCTGGATCTGAACAGAGGAAGCATTGACGGCGGACCTAGATCTGTTTGAGGACAGAGGGTTTGTCACAACGTCACTTCCAGTTTATTTAAACCCTTAGTAATTGGAGATTTTGACTAATTAGTGTTTGGACACAACACCGGCAACCGAATAGAGTCTGGTACAGGAAGATTGAGGTGTTTTGACAGCACAGCGGCTAACAAGGGGTTTTTCGCTGCCTCGGAGGCGGACATTTTGTTGGCTAGTATCAGAGCGGAGTAAGAATCTCCACTCATAATATCCTGCACCGGACTCTATTTGGTTGCCGGTGTTGTGTCCAACCACCCATTCGTCAAAAACTCCAATTACTGCTGGTTTAAAGAAACCGGAAGTTAAGTAGTTGGAGTTTCTGATGGGTTGGAGGATTTGACAGAACACCGGGAGGAGGTTCGGGCTGTGCTCTCTCTCCCCCTCCTCCTCATAAGCTCACACATAATGAAGAGGGGGCGTGTGCAATTTGGCATCTTTGTCCTGAGCACTGGGTGATCTTGTCCCAGCACTTCAGTGGAACTTGGCTGTCAAGCTGGCAATTAGATCCTGCAATTGCACCACACATGGTGGCCTGGGATGTTGTTCAGCTTGCTATGCAAAGTGCCAACACCTGGACATCCTATATAGAAAAACTGAACTGGACACCAGTTATAAAAAGCAGAATAGGGGAAGACCTTACGTAGTCTTCACTCCTAAAAGCCTAACCTAATTTGAACACTAATGTACACCTCACACTCATCTCAGTACATGGACATCTGACCATCCCCACAGTGAGGGTCAATTTTTTTCGTCCTGGGGTTCAGCGTTAATGACAAAGGTGTGTAATATGCAGGGAAACAAATATCAATTGTAGCGGGGTCCCCTTTAAGACTCCCAGGACTACCTTACCCAGAACCCCTTTCAGCAATGTTTCCACCCCAGAGACTCATGGGAGGGGTTATAAAAGGAGGAGGCGAGGCTGGGCTCGGTCTCTTTGGGACACGAGACTTCAGGGGGGAGGTCCTCCTGTGCGGATCCACCGTGGTGCAAGGCCTGAAGCCTGGGCCTTGCGCTGTTACCCAAAGAGCCTTTCACCCCATCTCGAGCCTGGGTGGCATCTGACTCGGTTTTCTTCAACCGCTGCTGAGCCGGAGACCAGACTGCTGCAGAGCTGTGTGAGGAAACACAGCAGGTGGAAGTTCCCGGACTGGGATCGCGTCCGGAGGGGTGAGCGAGCACTTGCTCAATCCACAAATACTTTATATCACTGTTAGGCCTACAGACTGCCGTGGCCCACTAGTTCCTATTTGAGTTCTTTTCCCCATTCGAGATCCAAAGCAGAACTGAGTTGAACGGATCTTTAGTGGAGTGTACTGAGTTGGCATTTTTACCCCCCCCCCCCCCCCTTGGATTACAAATGTGTTCCTGAAATGTGCACCACCGTTTAAAGACTTGCATGCGAATAATTTTACCCCTACTAGAGACTGAGTTATATGGTCAGGCCTGGCCATCTAGGTAGTTTAATTAGTTGCTGCGCCATAGGGCGTATAGTGAAGTACTGTTACACGTGGAGCGTGTGCGCCATATCTCTATAGTTATAGTGTGACTACTGCTGCAGGGCTCTGCAGATAGATTCTTATGATCTGTTATCACTGTTGATTTCCCTTGCCATAGAAAGTAAATCCGTTATTCTTTTATCACTGTCTTGGTGTTTGAATTTAATCATAGAGCATAAGATATACACATATTACCCTAGACTAACTGTGCCAGTAGGGGTTCGAGTAAATTGCCGGGGGTTGGCGGAGCTGTCTTCAGGGCCCAAACTAAATCTGCGGCCCTCTTAACTGAAGGTATCGCTACACAATTATTTCAGCATTGTTTTTAAATAAGCCCCCCCCCCCCCGCCCCCATGCTAAAAGTATACTATATGGCCAAAATATGTGGACTACCCTACCAAATGATGAAGTTCAGGTGTCTCCAGTGAAGGGTACCATTACTACTACATCATACAAGACATTGTGGACAATTGAGCTCTTCCAACCTTATAGTAACAGTTTGGGGAAGACCATTTTCTGCTCCAGCATTTCTGTGTCCCCTGGCCTTTTTTTCTCAGAGAATAGGTGCAGGAACTCCTCCCTTCCAAGCCACCCTTGACCCCGCCCCCTACCCACCTCCGAGCAACAATATGTAGCGATACCTCCAACTAAAGAGGCCGCAGAATTAGATTTTGGGCCCTGAGTGCAGCTCCGCCAACCCCCGGCAATAGGCTCTATCCCCTTCTGGCACAGCTAGTACTAACAATCAATGATAGGCCCTATGCAATAGAATAACTAAGCAAGGACACAGTAATGAATTGTAATAGGTAAAGTGTTTTACTCATCAATTCTCAATATGAATAAAAGGGGTAACAATAATCACAGTTCTAAACATATCACTCCTAAGGGCAGCGTCCTGCCACTCTAACACACTATATAGTAACACACGCTACAAGTGCGCCATACGGGCGACCGTTAACTAAGTGCCCTATGGCGCAGCAATCAAACACGCTAGAATCCCCACCAGGCCTGGTTCTAATATTTAGCTTAGTCCTTCTTTCTTCACCGGCAGGTCTGTAATGGTGGTGCACTTAAACAGAGTATAACTTTGTAATCCAAGGGGTATGAAAATAACTTATAGGCCACGGCAGTCTATAGGCCTATACACAGCAACAGTATCTAAGCTGGGCTTATGCCCTCTCACCCGCCGGACTACGGATCCAGTCCGGGAAAACCTCCACCGGCCGTGTCACACACTCTCAATCTCTCCAACGATCGGGTCCCCGATCCGACAAGGCGGTAGCTCACAAAGTCAGATGCCACCCAGGCTCGCAGAGGGAAGAATGGAAGGCTCTTCGGTGCAGAGCAAGGCCTCAGGCTTCAGGCCCTGCCCCTCCGACACATCCGCACAGGAGGATCCGTCCGTGAAGTCTCGTGTCGCCAAAGAGACCGAGCCCGGCCCCGCCTCTTCCTTTTATAACCCCTCCCATGAGTCTCTGCGGTGGAACGTCACAACAAGAATGGGGTTATGGGTAATGTAGTTTCTTCCCAATATAGGGGAACAGCCCGCTACACACTCCCCCCACTTAAACTCTTTGGTCCCCAAAGATAAATTTTAGCAACAACTATATACAACATTGGACAATTCTGAAAACGATGTTGGGATAGGGGATTCCCACCATAACTGAGGGGTTGAATTCCCTTGCCCACAGGTCACATTATCTTGGGTGGCCTGACTAACTGTGCCAGAGAGTGAGCTGGGGTTGCCCTCCACCAAATGGACAGTGGAGGGATCCGGAATCTCAGCATTTCTCCTAGCAGTGACCACAGAGTCTTCCGAACTGTTCCCCATCTGGGGGTAGGTCAGCTTCTTAGGAGGTTGAATGACTCTTCGAGCTCTTTGCTCTCTTGGAATCTCTGGCTCTGGCGCCTCAGACTTCTCTTCCTCGGAGTAACTATCATGGGCATCTTCCCAGTAATCTGTTGAAGGACTGAAAGGGATGAATTCTGTAGCTTCTGGGTTCAGCGTTTCATCTGTGGTATCTTGGGTGACTGGAAGATCTATGATAGAAGTTCCTGGAGTTGGGGAAGACCACAGCCAATCAAGCTCTCCTTCTTCATCTCCACTAAGTTGGGAGGCTTCTCCATTTCCAGCTCGGGAGGTCTGTGACCGAGTGTGCGGTCTAGGAGTATCCAAGATAGAGGCCGGTGCAGGGGAGTCTCCCACGGAAGGTATTCTAACTGCCTCCGTCAGTGGGAGCAGGTGGTTTCGATGCCATGTCTTCAGTGGGCCTACCTTTCCCTCTGGCTTCACCTTGTAGACAGGTAGGCCCGGCAACTTCCTGCAGATGACATAAGGTTCAGATCTCCATCTGTCTGCAAGCTTGTGTTTTCCGGGGACTCCCAGATTGCGCAACAGTACTCGATCCCCGGGCTGTAGGTCTTGTACCCGGACCTTCAGGTCGTAATTTTTTTTATTCCGAGCTCCCCTTTGATCTGAGGCCGCTTGAGCTTGTTCATAGGCTACTTTCAGGCTGTGTCTGAGCCTATCCACATATCCTCTGTGAGAGGTGACGGAGGAATGGTCCAGTGAGGTGCCAAAAGCCTGGTCCACCGGTAGCCTCGCTTCTCTCCCAAACATGAGTCGATATGGGGAATAGCCTGTAGCATCACTGATGGTGCAGTTGTAAGCATGTACCATGGCTGCTATGTGTTTGCTCCAATGTTGCTTTTTCTCGCTTTCCAGAGTCCCCAACATGTTGAGCAGGGTTCGGTTGAACCTTTCCGGCTGAGCATCTCCCTGAGGATGGTAAGGTGTAGTTCGAGTCTTCCTGATTCCCAACGAATCCAAGAGCTTCCGGATCAGCTTACTCTCGAAGTCCCTCCCTTGATCTGAATGGAGTCTCTGTGGCAGCCCATAATGGACAAAATACTTCTCCATAAGTACCTTGGCCACGGTGGAGGCCTTCTGATCTTTGGTGGGGAAGGCCTGGGCATACCGGGTGAAATGGTCGGTTATCACCAGAACATTTCCTAGTCCACTCAGGTCGGGTTCGAGGCAGAGAAAGTCAATGCACACCAGGTCCATAGGCCCTTGGCTCTGTAGATGGCCCATTGGGGCAGCTTGATGGGGCAAAGTCTTCCTCTGGATGCATCGCGCACATGAGTGGCAGTACTCCTCTACCTCTGCCCTCATGCAGGGCCAATAGAACCGACTTCTGACAAGTTGAAAAGTCCTTTCAGCCCCTAGGTGGCCATGATTGTCATGCAAGGCCATCAAAACAGTCTCCCGATGTTTCTCTGGGAGGAACATCTGCCACTTATCTTCTGAATCATCAGAGGGGCCCCTTCGGTAGACCACTCCCTAATGCAACTGCAACCTATCCCACTCCTTCCTCAGTAGGCGAGCTTCTTTGGAGGGTTGACGCATGAGTATGTTTGGATCCTGATTTTTCAAGGCCTCCAGGACCAATCTCCCCATGGGGTCTTCCAATTGGTCACACCTTAATTCCTTTTTGGACAATCTTGGTAGGTTGCCCTCTTCCAATTGAGCTACTCCACAGTAGTGTTTGGGGACTCCCACCGTGGTAACTCCTATTTCCTCTGCTCTGGAGCATCCTCGGGCTTGGAATGCAGCTCCTTGACAAAGGGCCTGCACCCCGTCCGGTGCCACTTGGGTCCAATCTTCTATTTCAATGGTCGGGGAATGAGATCTTCTGGACAAGGCGTCTGCGTCTCGATTCCCCACTCCTGGTCTATACTTAAGGCTGAAGTTGAATCCAGACAGTGCGGCTAGCCACCTGTGTCCAGTGGCATCCAGCTTGGCCGTGGTGAACAGGTAGGTAAGGGGGTTGTTGTCGGTCTTCACAGTGAACTCTGCTCCGTACAGGTAGTCTTTGAGCTTGTCTACTACCGCCCACTTGAGGGCCAGGAACTCCAGCTTGTGAGTGGGGTAGTTCTTCTCAGAGGGGGTCAGGCTTCTACTCACATAGGCAACAGGCCGCAATTGCCCCTCCTGTTCTTGGTAAAGTACTCCTCCCAGACCGTCGTGACTAGCATCCACGTGCAGTTCATAGGGTTTGGTTGGGTCTGCATAGGCCAAGACTGGTGCAGTGGTCAGGCTCCTCTTCAATTCCTGGAAAGCCTCTTCACACCTCTGATTCCACTGATCTCTGATGGACTCTCCTGGTCTCCTGGGTCCCGATCCATCCTCCTCTCCTTCAGTCTTGAGCAACTCATTCAATGGTCTAGCAATTCGAGCAAATCCCTCCACAAACCTTCTATAGTAGGAGCAGAAGCCCAAGAAGGATCTGAGTTCTGTTACTGTGGTGGGCTGTGGCCAGGAGGTAACTGCCTCCAATTTCTCAGGGTCTGTGGCCACCCCTTCTTCAGATACTATGTGCCCCAGATAGGTCACAGAAGACTGGTAGAACCGACACTTCTCAGGCGAAAGCTTAAGTCCTTCCTCACTGAGTCTTCTCAACACTTTCTCCAGCCTCTCTTCATGTTCCTCCAAGGTTCTCCCAAAGACAATGACATCGTCTAGGTATACAAGGACTTCGATCAAGTTCATGTCCCCTACTGTCTTCTCCATGAGACGTTGGAAAGTAGCTGGGGCTCCAGACAGACCTTGGGGCATCCGGTCGAATTCGAAGAACCCCACTGGGGTTATGAAAGCTGTCTTCTCCTTGTCTGCTGGGTGCATCGGAATCTGATAGTACCCACTCTTGAGATCCATAACGCTGAACCATTTGGCTCCAGACAAGCTCTGTAGGGCATCCTCTATCCTCGGAGTGGTGTATTGGTCAGGTATGGTTCTCCTGTTGAGAGTCCTGTAGTCTATACAGAGCCTCAATGATCCATTCTTCTTTCGGACCACTACTATGGGAGAGGCATAGGGGCTTCTGGACTCCCGTATCACACCAGTCCTCTTGAGTTCTGCAAGTTGTTCCCTCAGATCCTCCAGATCTGCTAGCGGGACCCGCCTGACTCTCTCTCGGAAGGGCTTATCTTCTTGGAGGCGGATCCGATGGGTGGCACTTCTTGCACACCCCACATCAAATTCATCCCTAGAGAAGATCTTCTCCCATCTATTCAACTGGGCCTTGGCTCTCTCTTTCCAAGCCCTGGACAGATTCGGGTTTTCCATGGTCAGCTTCTCCCAAACATCCGCTTCTTTACCTGTCCTCTTCACTTCTGACAGGGTAACAGGGGCCGCCGGGCTCACCTGGCCTAGCAACATTCTGGCTGGGATGTCCATGGGGTCTTTGGTAGTATTCCTAACACTCACTGGAACTCTATAATGGGCCTTCTTCAGGACCTTCAGCGGAATCACTTCCGGTATCACCTCCAGGCCTGAGGATTCACCCCTTGGGTCTGACTCCAGCATGACAAAGGGACCAGGCTGTTCCCAAGTAAGCTTCACAGTGGCCCTGAGACAGGTTACTTCACCCGGCTGCAACACTACCCCTTCTCTTCCAAGTCTCCACAACTTCCCTATCTCCTCTCCAGGGGTCTCCCGCTCTTGGACCAGCCGTTGGTAGGCTGTCTTCAGCATGGGATGGATCTTGGTAGCTGCTTGTCTTTCTTCCGTCACTAGAGGGGTCAGGAGTCTTCGGACCAGGTCCGTGTTCGTCCCTATTATAAGGGAATTCTTGTTGGCTCCAGGCGGCCTAGGACACACAACTGCCAGGGTGTCAAACGCTTCGGCCTTCCCAGCCACGGATGGGTCAAAGGTTATTTGGACGGGAAGGTAGCCGTCGTAAGGGAAACTCTGGGTTCCAATTCCCCATATTTCCAGCTCCTCTATCTTCTGGATAGGCAGATGACTCAGGTGCCTGTCGTAGAAGTCCCGGTATAGTAGGGTCACTTGTGCCCCGGTGTCCAGGAGGCCCCTGGTGTAGACTCCCTCCACTTGAATGGGCACTATAGGGGATGGGCCTACCAGCTTCTCTGGATATGGTCCGGCAGGAGCTGCCTTCTTCAGACCTTTTCCCTTTGGACTCTCTCTCGTCCTATTCCCTTTGGACTTGAACCTTTCTTGAGCCTGGTATGCACTGACTTCCCTCCTTTTAATGGGTGTGGGAACCCGCTGAGGTGTACTATTATTTTTCTTGGGTGGGCACCTCCTTTGGGGGGTGCCGTGCCTCTCCTGAGGGGTCTCCCCCCTTCTTCTTGGGGTATAGCTTTGTTGAGGGGTATTACGTTTCCCCTTTGGTGTTCTATCTCTCTTTTTGTTTTTCTTTGCATTCAGCTTGGAGTTTACTGAAGATGGTGGGCACCCGGTTGACTCCTTCACCGGGGCCCTCTGAAGTTTCCCGCCGGCTTGCGGTTGTCTGGTCTCTTCTTCTTCGGACTAGAACATGTGGCTGCAATGTGGCCAACTCCCCCACAGTTGAAGCAGACTGTATCTCCCCATTCTTGTAAAGGTTCGGGTGCTGAGGCAATCGGGAACAATTCCTTCCTTGGACTTTCCTTCTTCTTTGGACACTCTGTGTCTTTTGCTATCAGAGAGGTCAATATCTCTAATACCTTGGACATCTGAGTTTTTAGGGTGTCTATCTCCGCCTCTCTTTCAGGGGTCATCACTGGATTGACCAGCACCTGTGCGGGTACAACACTTGTCTTATCCTTCTGCTGGTCCTGTTGCAGCGCCTCCTCATCTCTGATAATTTTTATTAAATCAGCATAAGTCAGCAACATTCCTCCTCCCAAGGTTTTCAGGTGCAGCCAGACTGGATCGGAGCGTAGCGCTCCCTTTAAGACTTGCTTCATTCTTGCCGCATCGGCATCTTGGGGCTTCATCCCTTTCTTTAACACAATCTTGCACAGCAGCCTGTTTAGCCTTCTGACATACTCAGAAAGTTTCTCCTCCGGTTTTTGGAAAGTGTGTTCAAACTGGTAGACCGTCTCTGTCACCTTGTCTAATTGACCAAACTCTTCCTGCAGCATAGCTAGACAATCCTGCGCCGTGCACCCTGCATTCCCAAACCGGAAACTTTTCACTGCTTCTGCTGCTGCACCTTTAAGGCTTTCTAACACTCGCTGCCTCTTCTGTGCCTCCGGCACCTCCCATGCCTCCACTGCCTGTAATGCCTGTTCCACCCAAGTATCAAAATCTTCTTCCCCTGCCGGGACAGGGAGCTTCCCTGAGAATATTTTTAGTCTCCGGTAGCTAGTTTCCACATGCACCGTACTTGTCTTCTGACATTTGGCTAGCAAATCCCCTATTGCATTTATCAGTTCTGGTGATATAGCAGTGGCCGATGCAGGTGCCACCGGAGGTGGCGCCCTGTCTTCTCTTTCAGGTGTAGTTCGGGCCGCAGCCTGTGGCGATCCCGTAGGGGATGGTTCCCTTTCTACAGTTATTGCGTGCGCCAGCCTAAATGTTCTGTTGTCTGGCGTCCGCAGACACTTGTGCTTACAGGCCTCTGGCATCCCGTCCCAATATTCCACTAATGCGTATTGATATGAGATGTTTGGGTCTGTCTTCATGTCTATCACCCACGGTGTGTGATCTGGGGACACTGAACTCATCAGTTCCTCTACCGTCTCACTTGACCATTTCTCGCCAGGAAGGCTAATGGCTATCGACTGTTTTGGCTCTGTATTAGCGGCTTTGCACCACTCTTCTACCGCTCTTGGATCCATGGGGTCCATGCCGGCACTTCTGGCGTTCGCTTGCTGCATCAGGATCCCGGACGAGAACCCCCACGTGTAGCGATACCTCCAACTAAAGAGGCCGCAGAATTAGATTTTGGGCCCTGAGTGCAGCTCCGCCAACCCCCGGCAATAGGCTCTATCCCCTTCTGGCACAGCTAGTACTAACAATCAATGATAGGCCCTATGCAATAGAATAACTAAGCAAGGACACAGTAATGAATTGTAATAGGTAAAGTGTTTTACTCATCAATTCTCAATATGAATAAAAGGGGTAACAATAATCACAGTTCTAAACATATCACTCCTAAGGGCAGCGTCCTGCCACTCTAACACACTATATAGTAACACACGCTACAAGTGCGCCATACGGGCGACCGTTAACTAAGTGCCCTATGGCGCAGCAATCAAACACGCTAGAATCCCCACCAGGCCTGGTTCTAATATTTAGCTTAGTCCTTCTTTCTTCACCGGCAGGTCTGTAATGGTGGTGCACTTAAACAGAGTATAACTTTGTAATCCAAGGGGTATGAAAATAACTTATAGGCCACGGCAGTCTATAGGCCTATACACAGCAACAGTATCTAAGCTGGGCTTATGCCCTCTCACCCGCCGGACTACGGATCCAGTCCGGGAAAACCTCCACCGGCCGTGTCACACACTCTCAATCTCTCCAACGATCGGGTCCCCGATCCGACAAGGCGGTAGCTCACAAAGTCAGATGCCACCCAGGCTCGTAGAGGGAAGGATGGAAGGCTCTTCGGTGCAGAGCAAGGCCTCAGGCTTCAGGCCCTGCCCCTCCGACACATCCGCACAGGAGGATCCGTCCGTGAAGTCTCGTGTCGCCAAAGAGACCGAGCCCGGCCCCGCCTCTTCCTTTTATAACCCCTCCCATGAGTCTCTGCGGTGGAACGTCACAACAAGAATGGGGTTATGGGTAATGTAGTTTCTTCCCAATATAGGGGAACACCCCGCTACAAATAGAACCTCCTGCAAAAATAGATCCCCTCCAGCAACAATAGATTCCCCAGTAGCCAGCATCAATAGACCCTCCAGCAGCTAGCAACAAAGACCACTCCCTGAACAGTACATACCTGCTAGCAACGACTGACCTCCCAGCAACAATAGATCCCCCATGAGCAACAGAAGAACTCCCCAGCAACAATAAACCCCCTTCCTTTGCAAAAATAGATCCCCTCCAGCAACAATATATCCCCCAGCATCCAGCATTAATAGACTCTCCAGCACACCCCAGCACCTCTTTCCATTACATACATTCAGTTTGGGAGGTGCCGGAACTGCGTTCCCCCGCGTTCCTGCTGAAAAAAAGCCCTGACTGTGCCCCCCTGTGTAATAACCCAATCCATGAAGACATGGTTTGAATAGTTTTGTGTAGAGGAACTGCACAGAGCCCTGACCTCAAACCTACTGAACACCTCGGGGATGAATTGGAACACCAGTATTGAGCCAGGTCTTTACATCCATCATCAGTACCTGACCCCACAAATACCCTTTTGGCTACATCGGCACAAATTTGCAGACATACTCCAAGATTTTGTTGGAAAACCTTTCCAGGCAAGTGGAGTCAGCTTTGTAAAGACATGGTTTGCGGAGTACAGGGGGTCCCCGACTTACGAACACCCGACTTACGAACAACTCCTACTTACGAACGGGACGCTGCAGGGACCATCTGCCATTCTGCGCATGCAGTTCAATACCTGAACTCAGAAAAGCAACAAATTGCTAAAGACACACTCCAAAATCTTGTGGGAAGCCTACCCAGAATAGTGGAGTCAGCTCTATAAAGACATGGTTTGAGTAGTATGGTGTGGAGGAACTCTAGTGGCCTAAACAAACCCCTGCCCTCAACCCTACTGAACACCTTTGAGATTAATTGGCCAGGTCTACTCATCTGACATCAGTACCTGACCTCACAAATGTTCTTTTGACTGATCGGACATCAATTTCCACGGACACACTCCAGAATGTTGTAGGTAGCTATCCCGCAAGAGTTGAGCTAGCTCCATAAAGGCACGTTGAGTGTGGAGGAACTTGAGTTTCCTGCACAAAGTCTTGATCTTAACTCTACTGAACACCTTTGGGATGAGCTGTAATGCCTTGTACACACGATCGGACTGTCCGTCTAAATAAAGTCAGACGGATTGTCCGACGGAGTTTCAGACAGAATTCCGTTCAAGCTGTCTTGCCTACACACTGTCAGACCAAATCAGTCTGTTACAGCGTGACGAATGTGCTATCTCCATGACGAACGCTAGTTTTACCAGTCCGAGCGTTCCCGTCTCGTACTTGTGTAGCGCCCCTTTACTTTTTAGGGGTGTTATGCGCCTAAATTTAGGGGTTGGACTGAGCTGGTAGCCAGGCTCGGACCACTTTGATTGCTAGAAATTTGCTTCTGCCCATGTGATGCTGCCTGATGTATGGTTCCCTGTGGCCTGTAGGTGGCACTGCCATATCAGGTCAGGGTTGAGCCATGGGTGGCATTACTGCGCCTTAGGGTGTCCTCTCTCTGCAGTGGTACAGTGGGCGTGGTCGGCCTGCTTTGCATGCCGGGAGAGGGTACATAAGGGGCAGACGCCATCTTTAGGGGGAGTCGAGGAGTGGTGGAGAAGAGAGTTGGAGTGGAGGAGCCGGAGGGGTGTGCCCCTCGGGGGTGCGATGACTGGCCGAGGAGTCTCGGGCACCTTTGGCCCAAGGCTGCAACGTTCCAGGTAGGCCCAGTACCTTTAACTGGGTCTACAGTTCGCCCATTGGAGTCCCAGGGTGCCCAGGTGAGGGTACCCGCTCTGACCGACAGGAAGCCAGGGGAGGATCGGTCCCACTGAGGAGATGAGTGATGGAAGATCGCTGTCTCGGGAGAGGCCTGGTGACCTGTCAGAGGGAAGGATTCTTTATTCAGGAAAGCTAACCTGTAAAGTGTCCATTGGCAATAATCCTGTTCTTAAAAGTCTACAGAGGTTAGAGGATCTCCTGGACCTGTCCCAGGAGGGGATAGGGTGGCAGAACTGTTCGAGCTCCACACCGGCTGCTAGGACTGTGAGAGGGGACTATCCGGGTGAGCTAAACCCACTCGGGATCGAGTGGCGACGAGGTTACTGGTTGTGCCTGGATCTAATCTCACACTTACTTATCCCTTCTTTCATCCACCTGTCTCTATCTACTACGCAGCAAATAGAAAATAAACTCTCTGTTGGAGTTAAAGTACTTCTGGACATTGTTTTCTTTGGGGGAAGAAATAGAGACTTGACCCCATACTCTGGGGGAGAGAACCAGTGGAAAGGGTAACTCGCTGAAAGACCCAAAATTTGTGAACACCGCTTAACCTCTTCAAACAGGAGGGTACGGGCATCTAGCACGGTGTGCCTTGACTTGCAAGTGAGCCAGGCGAGAAAAAGGTCCGTGTGCTACACTTGATTCTGAGCATGCGTGTTTTTTTCTCCGTCGGAGTTCCATACAGACGATCAGAATTTTTGATCGGAATTTTTTTTTCATCTGAGAAAAAGAAAACATGTTCTCTTTCTAAATCCGTTGGAATTTCCGATGTAAAAATTCCGTTTGACTTTTTTCATCGGAAATTCCGATCATGTGTACAAGGCATTACACCAACGGTGAGGCCTCGTACACACGACCGGTTTTCTCGACAAGAAAACTGCTGGGAGAGCTTTTTTCCGTGAAAACCGTTCATGTGTATGGTTTCTCGTCGTGAAAACTGTCGGGAATCCTGGCGAGAAAAATAGAGAACCTGCTCTCTATTTTCTCGTCGTGATTCCCGTCGGACCATTTCCCGTCGTGAAAACCGGTCGTGAGGGAAAAAAAAATGCGCATGCTCAGAATCAAGTATGAGACGGGAGCGCTCGTTCTGGTAAAACTAGCGTTCGTAATGGAGATAGCACATTCGTCACGCTGTAACGGACTGAAAAGCAGGAGGCTGAAAAGCGCGAATTGTCTCTCACCAAACTTTTACTAACACAAGATCAGCAAAAGCAGCCCAAAGAGTGGCGCCATTGGAATGGAACTTCCCCTTTATAGTGCCGTCGTACGCGTTGGACGTCATCACGCTTTAGAACGACAGGATTTTGAATGTCAGTCTGTGCGCAAGACAAGCTTGGCAGAATCCCGTCAAGCTTGGTGGGAATCCCGTTGGGAAAACCAATGTTTTTTTTTCAGGCGGGAATCCCGGTCGTGTGTACAGGGCTGGAGCCAGGTTTTCTCATCCAACATCGATACCTGACCTTTCCCAGACCTTTTCCCAGAATTCCCAGACACACTCCAGATTTTTTTTGTAAGCCTTCCCAGACAAGTGGAGTCCGCTCCATAAAAAAAATGGCCACACCAGTTTGTTGTGGGGGAACTTGAATGGCCTGCACAAAGCCCTGACCCTCAACCTTACAGTACACCTCTGGGATGAATTAGGGCACCAATGGTGAGCCAGGTCTTTTCATCCAACATCAGTACCTGACCTCGCAAATGTTCTTTTGGCTGATTGGGCACAAACTCCCACAGACACCCTCCAACATTTTGTAGGAAGCCTTCCCAGAAGAGTGGAGCCAGCTCTATAAGGACATGGATTGAGGCGTATAGGGGTGAAGGAAATCGAGTGGCTTGCACAGACCCCTTGCACTGAACACTTTTGGGATGAAATAGAACACCAACGGTGAGCCAGGTCCAACATCAATATCTGACCTCTTGGCTGATTGCACAAAAATTTCCACAGACCCACTCAAAAAATGTTCTGTGAAGCTATCCCTTCAGCCCCGGGGGATTTGGCTTCCCAACGACCGGGCCATTTTTTTGCAATTCGGCACTGCGTCGCTTTAACGGGCAATTGCCCGGTGGTGCGACGTGGCACCCAAACAAAATTGACGTCCTTTTTTTACCACAAGCAGAGCTTTCTTTTGGTGGTATTTGATCACCTCTACGGTTTTTATTTTTTGCACTATAAACAAAAAAAGAGCGACAATTTAAAAAAAAACGATATTTTTGACTTTTTGCTATAATAAATATCCCCAAAAAATCTATAAAAAACCAATTTTTACCACAGTTTAGGCCGATATGTATTCTTCTACATATTTTTGGTAAAAAAAAATAGGATTTTTATAACAGCTTACCTGTAAAATCCTTTTCTTGGAGTACATCACGGGACACAGAGCGACATAGTCATTACTATGTGGGATTATATAGATTACCTTCAGGTGCTGGCACTGGCAACTTCCAAAACAGGAAGTACCCTCCCCTATATAAGCCTCTCCCATCCGGGAGTACCTCAGTTTTGTAGCAAAGCAATACGTGTCCCCAAAAGAGGGGCGGGAGCTCTGTGTCCCGTGATGTACTCCAAGAAAAGGATTTTACAGGTAAACTGTTATAAAAATCCTATTTTCTTCCTCGTACATCACGGGACACAGAGCGGCATAGTCATTACTATGTGGGACGTCCCAAAGCAATGCCAAATGAGGGGGGGGATACACCATACATAAGCTGGGCGCCATCAGGCATGAGGATCTTTTGCGGCCTGCAACACACTGCGCCCAAAGGCGATATCCTCCTGACTTCTAATGTCCACCTGGTAGAACCTAGTAAACGTGTGTACCGAAGACCATGTTGCGGCCTTACAAATTTGAGCCAGGGAGGCCTGGTGATGCACTGCCCATGAAGTTCCAACTGCTCTCGTGGCGTGCGCCCTAACTTTGAACGGAGGCGGTCTCCTTTTCAAGCCATAGGCTTGCATTATGACCTGTCGAATCCACTTGGCTAAAGTAGATTTTGATGCTGCCTGACCCTTTCTGGGGCCTTCCGGCAGAACAAACAAAGTATCCGTTCTACGAATCTGAGCAGTGGCTTTAAGATAAGCTTTAACTGCTCTTACTACATCCAAAGAATGCAATAACTTTTCCTCTACCGAGCTAGGTTTGGGGGAAAAAGAAGGAAGAACCACATCCTGGTTCAAGTGAAACCTCGATACCACCTTAGGAAGAAAGGCTGGATGAGGACGTAACACTACTCTGTCCTTATGAATAACCAGATATGGCTCTTTACAGGACATGGCGGCTAATTCCGATACTCTTCTAGCCGAGCATATGGCTACTAAAAATATCAATTTTCTGGTGAGTAGAACCAAGGAAATGTGCCGCAAAGGTTCAAATGGCTGCTTCTGCAGAACCGACAGAACCAAATTTAGATCCCATGGGCATATGGGAGCTTTAATCGGTGGAATAATACGAGTCACCCCTTGCATAAAGGATTTGACAAGTGAATGCATAGCCAGGGGCCTTTGAAATAGTATTGATAAGGCCGAAACCTGACCCCTGATAGTACTTAAGGCAAACTTCCTGTCTACAGCCCACTGTAGGAAGTCCAGAATTCTGCCTATAACGTACCTACGTGGATGCCATTTTCTGGCCTCGCACCAAGTGATGTACGCCTTCCAAACTCTATAGTAGATCTGCCTGGATACAGGCTTCCTGGCATTGATTATAGTTGATACCACAGAGTTAGAGAGACCTCTCTTCTTTAGGATGTGGGATTCAATAGCCAGGCCGTTAAACTTAGAGTTAGTAAGGAAGGGTGGTATATCGGTCCTTGCGAAAGCAGGTCCGGACGACGTGGAAGGGTCCAAGGACTCCCCACAGACATTTTTATGATCTCCGCGTACCAGGCCCTTCGGGGCCACGCTGGAGCCACCAGGATCACCGGCTTCTTTTCCAACCTGACTCTGCGAAGGAGTCGAGGCAACAATTGTAGCGGAGGGAATGCATATATCAGTCTGAACTGATCCCAAGGGAACACCAGAGCATCCGAGCCGCAAGCGAGGGGATCCCTTGTCCGGGAGACAAATCTGTCCACCTTTGCGTTGAATCTGGATGCTAGCAGATCTACATCCGGTGTTCCCCACCGCTGACATATTGCTCGGAAGACCTCGGGATGAAGGGACCATTCCCCTGGGCATAACTGTTGGCGACTCAGAAAGTCCGCCTTCCAATTCTCCACCCCTGGAATGAAGACAGCTGATATACATGGGACATGCTTTTCTGCCCATTCCAGGATGTGACTTACTTCCCTCTTGGCTGCACGACTCCTGGTGCCTCCCTGATGATTGATATATGCCACTGCTGTGGCATTGTCTGATTGAATTCTGACAGGGGACCCTTGGAGTTCGGATGTCCAGGCTACTAGGGCATACCGGGCTGTTCGTATCTCTAAGAGATTGATGGGCAGGGTTTTTACTACATTTGACCATCTGCCCTGGAGAGACCATTGCTCCAGTACTGCCCCCCAGCCTATAAGGCTGGCATCTGTAGTGACCACCTTCCAAGATATCGGACTGAAGGGTTTTCCCTTCTGGAGATTCTGGGGGATCAACCACCAGCAGAGACTCTTCCGAACGGAAGGGGACAAAGCCATCGGGAAGTCTAGAGCCTGAATTTTTCCGTTCCAGGCTGACAATATGGCCCTCTGCAAATTCCTTGAGTGGAATTGGGCGTATGGCACAGCTTCGAATGATGCTACCATCTTTCCTAGCAGCCTCATGCACAGGCGTATGGACGGCTGTCTTTTTGCACAAAGCAGATGGACCAAGCCCCTCAAAGAGGATACCTTGTCTAGAGGTAAGAAAATCTTCCTCTGGTCTGAATCCAGCCGTAGCCCTAGATATACCAGGCTTTTTACTGGCTGTAGGGCTGACTTGTCCAGGTTGATGACCCAACCGTGAGATTCTAGATACTTGATTGTATCGACAATTACCACTTCTAGCTTGGCAACTGAGTGGTCCATCAACAACAGGTCGTCTAGGTATGCCATTATCGTTACACCTCGTGTTCTTAGATCGGCCAACAGTGGGGCCAGAATTTTTGTGAACACTCGTGGTGCTGTGGCCAGACCGAATGGTAAGGCTCTGAACTGAAAATGGCGCCCTTCTACTGCAAAGCGTAGAAATTTTTGATGACCTGGAAAGATGGGAACATGCAAGTAAGCATCTTTGATGTCGATCGAGGCTAACCATTCCTCCCCCTGTAGGGCAGCGGTGACCGATCGGATCGACTCCATCCGGAAGGACCGGATGTTTAGAAATTTGTTTAGACTCTTTAGGTCCAATATGGGTCTTATGTCCCCGTTTGGTTTCGGGACTGTGAAAAGGTTTGAGTAGAAACCCAACCCCCACTCTTCCATAGGAACCTCCATAATTACTCCTTGGAGCAATAGTTGTTCTAACGCCACTAGGAGAGACCCTCTTTTCAGAGGGTCTTTTGGCATGCCTGACCACATAAAATGGGAAGGAGGAGACTCTTTTAACTCCAACTTGTATCCCAGAGTTACTGCGGAGAGCACCCATCTGTCTTTGGTCGTCTCCCGCCAGGTCTCTGCGAACAACTGAAGTCTTCCCCCCACCCGTTTCAGTGGGGGCAGCCCTTCATAGGCTTGACTTGGAGGCTGGTTTAGTACCTCTTCGGATCCAGGGTTTCTTATTACCCTGTGACTGTCCCTGATTTTTACCCCCTGAGTTTGACAGAGGAGGCCGTCGGAACTGCTTAGTAGCAGACGTCCCAGGGATAGGAGAGGCAGTCCTCTTAAAAGATGGACCCCTAGACCTCTTTTTAATTGGTAAGAGAGTACTTTTACCACTGGAAATCTTCTGGATATACTTATCCAGGTCTTCGCCAAAAAGGCGTTCCCCATGAAATGGGAAGCTAACTAAGAGCTTCTTACAGGGAGCCTCAGCAGACCAGTTCTTGAGCCACAGAAGCCTACGCATATGTACCAAAGACAGCGTGAGGCGGGAGGCCTGATGGATGGAATCCTTGATGGCGTCAACCGCAAAGCATAATGCTCTAGGCAGATCAGCCAGAGCCTGGGCCTGCTGGTCTGGCAAATCCCTCAGGACCATTTTCATCTGATCCTTTAAAGCTTGGCAGACCCCAATAGCTGCCACTGCTGGCTGTGTAACAGCCCCTGCTGTGGAAAAAGCAGATTTTAATAAAGATTCCAATTTTTTATCTACTGGATCCTTGAACATTTGAACATTATCTACTGGGCATGTCAGTGATTTGTTCACAGAAGAGATGGCTGCATCCACCGTAGGAACATTCCATCTCTGGGTGAATTTTTCCTCCATGGGATAGATCACCTGAAATTTCTTAGGTGGAACAAATAGTTTATCAGGATGTTCCCAGTCCTGGTATACAAGTCCTTCCAATAATGGATGTATTGGAAAGGAGCAATTAATCTGGGGAGCTTTTAGCGACCCCAATGAGGAGACAGCAGTAGTTGATGGTTCAACAAGAGGCATTTTAAATGCAGATCGAACCATGTCAGTTAGGGTCTGGACCCACAATCTTTCAGTCTGTGATGCTGAAAATGGTTCATCTACTGTCGATTCCTCAAAAACAGAGCTAACCTCCTCCTGATCCCCTTCAGGTAGGTCAATCCCTTCCTGGGACTGTTGCTCTGCCAACAGGCACTCTGATGGAGGTGATGGAGATCTGGCGCGCTTTCTTTCCTGTAGAGAAGAAGCGATCAATGCTGCCAATCTCTGCTCCAATCCCTCCAGAGTTGAGGCAAAAACCTCCTCTGTTATATATGCAGGAGCAGGTGGACTGAGGACAGCCGCAGTACCTGGCACTCCCGGGGGTTCCTTATGGGTATTAACCTCTGATTTCTCAGGGGAGGAGGGTGCAGATGACTGCTCCAGATCCTCAGAGCCCGATGGAGACCCCCTACACTTCCTGAGAGGTATATCCCGGAGTTTTTTAGGCGGCATATTCCTTAGTTCAAAGCTGAGGTATTCCAGCCGCAATACACCCCTTTACTGAAATAGTCTAATGCAATTTGCTGCTATGTACATCAGTGGGTGTCTACCAATGCGTCTTTCTGGGGATGCCTGTATCAACCGCCCGCTGTAAGCCCCTATACCATGCTACCAGCTCCTTTTTATGCTCTGTGTCCATAGCAAGCAGCGTGGACTGAGTCCTTTTATCTTGCTGGGACGCCCGCACATGCGCAGAAGCGCTTGGCGCACAGAGCGCGTCATCCGCCAGGCTCCGCCCCCTTTTTGAAGCTAAATCTTTAAGAGAAAGCGTGTGCGTGCGCGCGTGCACGTGTGCACTCTTGGCGCTATGTAGGGAGAGGAGCCAGGGTCCTTGTTTCACCAGGACCCGGGGATGGAAAGAAACTACTTGGCAGCATGACAGAGGAATGCAGCTTCCCTGATAGAGAGCTCACTCATCTGCCTGGACTTTCACCATGGAAGGAATAGTCCCAAGAAAAAAAGACGTTCCACAGCGGCCTCCAGTGGACAAACACAGGTACCGCACTTTTGTCTTTTTTTTTTTTTTTTTTCAAAACCTCCTTTATGAAAAACATTTCCAGGTTTACAGTTTTTTTTTTTTTTTAAACTTCCTTTATGAAAAGACATTTCTAGGATTTTTTAGGCATATACAGGTCCTTCTCAAAAAATTTGCATATTGTGATAAAGTTCATTATTTTCTGTAATGTACTGATAAACATTAGACTTTCATATATTTTAGATTCATTACACACAACTGAAGTAGTTCAAGCCTTTTCTTGTTTTAATATTGATGATTTTGGCATACAGCTCATGACAACACAAAATTCCTATCTCAAAAAATTAGCATATCATGAAAAGGTTCTCTAAATGAGCTATTAACCTAATCATCTGAATCAACTAATTAACTCTAAACACCTGCAAAAGATTCCTGAGGCTTTTAAAAACTCCCAGCCTGGTTCATTACTCAAAACCGCAATCATGGGTAAGACTGCCGACCTGACTGCTGTCCAGAAGGCCATCATTGACACCCTCAAGCAAGAGGGTAAGACACAGAAAGAAATTTCTGAACGAATAGGCTGTTCCCAGAGTGCTGTATCAAGGCACCTCAGTGGGAAGTCTGTGGGAAGGAAAAAGTGTGGCAGAAAACGCTGCACAACGAGAAGAGGTGACCGGACCCTGAAGAAGATTGTGGAGAAGGACCGATTCCAGACCTTGGAGGACCTGCGGAAGCAGTGGACTGAGTCTGGAGTAGAAACATCCAGAGCCACCGTGAACAGGCGTGTGCAGGAAATGGGCCACAGGTGCCGCATTCCCCAGGTCAAGCCACTTTTGAACCAGAAACAGCGGCAGAAGCGCCTGACCTGGGCTACAGAGAAGCAGCACTGGACTGTTGCTCAGTGGTCCAAAGTACATTCAGAAATCAAGGTGCCAGAGTCTGGAGGAAGACTGGGGAGAGGGAAATGCCAAAATGCCTGAAGTCCAGTGTCAAGTACCCACAGTCAGTGATGGTCTGGGGTGCCATGTCAGCTGCTGGTGTTGGTCCACTGTGTTTTATCAAGGGCAGGGTCAATGCAGCTAGCTATCAGGAGATTTTGGAGCACTTCATGCTTCCATCTGCTGAAAAGCTTTATGGAGATGAAGATTTCATTTTTCAGCACGACCTGGCACCTGCTCACAGTGCCAAAACCACTGGTAAATGGTTTACTGACCATGGTATTACTGTGCTCAATTGGCCTGCCAACTCTCCTGACCTGAACCCCATAGAGAATCTGTGGGATATTGGGAAGAGAAAGTTGAGAGACGCAAGACCCAACACTCTGGATGAGCTTAAGGCCGCTATCGAAGCATCCTGGGCCTCCATAACACCTCAGCAGTGCCACAGGCTGGTTGCCTCCATGCCACGCCGCATTGAAGCAGTCATTTCTGCAAAAGGATTCCCGACCAAGTATTGAGTGCATAACTGAACATAATTATTTGAAGGTTGACTTTTTTTGTATTAAAAACACTTTTCTTTTATTGGTCGGATGAAATATGCTAATTTTTTGAGATAGGATTTTTGGGTTTTCATGAGCTGTATGCCAAAATCATCAATATTAAAACAAGAAAAGGCTTGAACTACTTCAGTTGTATGTAATGAATCTAAAATATATGAAAGTCTAATGTTTATCAGTACATTACAGAAAATAATGAACTTTATCACAATATGCTAATTTTTTGAGAAGGACCTGTACAGCTATTAGCGGGAATACCGTTAGGTAAAAGGCAGAAAGACATATTAGGCTTGGGGGTCCCCTCAATAGAACCAAGTTCCTGAGGGGCCCCCACTTACCTTTTCCCCGCCGCAGGACTTTGTTTGGTCCACAGAAGCCCAAACTTCACCTCTCACGGCAGGCATTGTACTAGACCTTCAGGGACCGGGTTCCCAAGGATTCCACTCCCCTGGACCTGTATAGCACCCTGCACAGATAGCCTCTTGGTTTTGGGTATGACCAGAGCTCTGGATCCCAGGGTCCAGCCCTCCTAAGAGAGGCATTACAGGCAAAACCCTGCTCTTCTCTGCAAGGCCCGGGTACCGACCGTTTAGCTATGAAGCTTTTTTTGGTCGGATCCGGAATAGCTTACTGAGGCCCAGAGAACCCGTACACAAGCCCAGATGAATACATGTTAACCTTGGCCAACACCTTAGACACTGGCAAAAAACTGAGGTACTCCCGGATGGGAGGGGCTTATATAGGGGAGGGTACTTCCGGTTTGGAAGTTGCCAGTGCCAGCACCTGAAGGTAATTCTATATAACCCACATAGTAATGACTATGCTGCTCTGTGTCCCGTGATGTACGAGGAAGAAAAAATCGCAATTAGCGTTTATTGACTGGTTTGCGCAAAAGTTGTAGCGTCTACAAAATAGGGGATAGTTTTATGGCATTTTTATTAATAATTTTTTTTTTTACTAGTAATGGCGGCGATCAGCGATTTTTATCGTGACTGTGATATTGCGGCGGACACATCGGACACTTTTGACGCTATTTTGGGACCATTGTCATTTATACAGCAATCAGTGCTATAAAAATGCACTGATTGCTGTGTAAATGACACTGGCAGGGAAGGGGGTTAACCAGTAGGGGGCAAGGAAGGGGTTATGGGTGTCCTAGGGAGTGATTCTAACTGTGGGGGGGGGGCTGGGGTACGGGTGACACGACACTGATCCCTGCTTCCGATGACAGGGAGCAGTTAGGGTGACCACATCTCCAAACTACCATTCAGGGACACCCCCCCCACCCCCTCCCAAAAATCAGCTTGTGCTGTAACGAATCGCAGCACAGTGATTGGACACAAGAGGCGGGATTTATGATTTCTCCAATCACAAGCAGGGGGCGGGGATTGTGCTCCTCCAGACATTCCCGGCCAGGACAAGTACTGTCTGTGAGTAAAACGGTGATATGGCGGCCTTTTTTGGGGGCATCAGATCATCTCTGGGGGGTGGCTGTGTCAGTTTCATTCCGGAACACTGTATTGTCCTGGAATGAATGTGCCCGGGACAGACCTGCAAAATGCGGGACTGTCCCGGGCAATCCGGGACACGTGGTCACCCTAGGAGCAGTAGATCACTGTCCTGTCACTAGGCAGAACAGGGAAATGCCTTGTTCTCTATTTTTCCGATGAAAAAAATTTCTATCGGAATTTCCGTCCGTCTGGATGCAATTCCGACGGACTAAAAACCATGCATGCTCGGAAACAATTTGATGCATGCCCGGAAGCATAGAACTTCATTTTCTCAGGCTCGTCGTAGTGTTTTACGTCACCGCGTTCTTGACGGTCGGATTTTAGTGTGCCCGTGTGTATGCAAGACAACTTGAGCGGAATTCCGTCGGAACTCCGACGGAAAAAGTCCGATGGGGCATACACACGGTCGGAATATCCGATTAAAAAATTCCGAACGTGTGTACGCGGCATAAGCCATATGGTGTGTAGGCAGATCCTGCTTTTACATAACTTTTTTAATTTTAAATGGAGAGTGGCAGGGTTAGAACCCTTGTCAGATTATTTTTTTGCAATCGATGTCCCAATTTGGGAGATTCCCCTTAATTTCCTGCTTATTAGACAGAAGAGGAAGTCAGGGGAAATCCTCCAACAGGCATTTTATTTTGGAGAGGGGGTAAGGGTCAGAGCCTAGGGTGGAGTTCAGCTTTAACTGCTGCCATTGTTACAAAGGAGTGCTGCCATGTTACCAGTAGCAGTGTGGGGTCTCTTTAGCTGTCGGGTTTGCCTTGGTGCGCTGTGGTCCTGGGTTCAGTCCCTGTGATGGATCAGGTAAAATGCCCATTTTCTATGCATCTTTTCTATACTATAAAGTCTATATTTTTCTTTGTATATAAACTGCTTTTATATTCCTTGCTCAAAATGGCCGCTAGTAGCACCCCCTCCCATCGAGTGAAGAATGTGTAACAAACATGGCGCCTCCGCCCAGGACTTCACCCAACATGACGACGCCCAGATCCTGGAGGAAGTTCACCTTATATGGACACAACCAATCAGAAGCTACGAGTATCTAGATAGCGTTCGCTTACCTATAAAACCTCCATGTATCCGCAAGCAAATAAAGGAAGTAACACACATCTGAGCACGGTTTCTGTGTGGTGCACTAAATCATAGAGACCTACTGTATTTATCGGCGTATAACACGCACTTAAAATCAGGGCAAAATCGTGGGTGCGTGTTATACGCCGATCCCCCGCTGATTGTGAGCGAGAGGAGCTGAGATACACAAAGCCGAAGTACACTCGGCTTTACTCGGCTCCTCTCGCAGTCTCGCCCCTGACTGTGAGCAGAGCCGAGTCTAGCCGAAGTACACTCGGCTTTCTGTATGTCAGCGGCGCTCGCAATCAGTGGAGGTGGGCGTGACTGTGAGAGGAGCCGAGTAAGGCCGAGTGTACTTCGGCTTTGTGTATTTCGGCTCCTCTCACAATCAGTGGAGATGGGCGGGACTGTGAGCAGAGCCGAGTCTAGCCGAAGTACACTCGGCTTTCTGTATCTCGGCTCCGCTCACAGTAGGCGGAAATCGGCGCCAAATTTAAATCAGGCCAGGGCAAGGCTGCAAATGCAAAGGCACTGGGCAAGGCTGCAGATGGACACTGGGCAAGGCTGCAGATGGACACTGGGCAAGGCTGCAGATGGACACTGGGCAAGGCTGCAAAGGCACTGGGCAAGGCTGCAAATGCAAAGGCACTGGGCAAGGCTGCAGATGGACACTGGGCAAGGCTGCAAAGGCACTGGGCAAGGCTGCAGATGGACACTGGGCAAGGCTGCAAAGGCACTGGGCAAGGCTGCAAATGCAAAGGCACTGGGCAAGGCTGCACATGGACACTGGGCAAGGCTGCAAAGGCACTGGGCAAGGCTGCAGATGGACACTGGGCAAGGCTGCAAAGGCACTGGGCAAGGCTGCACATGGACACTGGGCAAGGCTGCAAAGGCACTGGGCAAGGCTGCAAATGCAAAGGCACTGGGCAAGGCTGCAAATGCAAAGGCACTGGGCAAGGCTGCAAATGCAAAGGCACTGGGCAAGGCTGCAGATGGACACTGGGCAAGGCTGCACATGGACACTGGGCAAGGCTGCACATGGACACTGGGCAAGGCTGCAGATGGACACTGGGTAAGGCTGCAGATGGACACTGGGTAAGGCTGCAATGATGGACAAGGCTGCAGAGGGACACTGATAAGGCTGCATTGATGGGCATTTAAATGTAAGTTTTTTTCCTTAAACTTCCTTCCTAAAGGTTTTTTTCCTTAAAATTCCCTCCTAAACTTGGGGTGCGTGTTATACGCCGGCACGTGTTATACTCTGATAAATATGGTAATTAGGATGGGGGCAGATACTCACCAGACGATTAGTCTGATCCAAAACATCCCCACCAAAGACTTTATCTGCATGGAGTTGGCAGACTCAGTTGCAACTGCCCCGCCTGCTCTACTGGTGACATCATCACAGTAGAGACACCTACCCATCAGTTGGCTTGGCCAATTCATCTCAAAGGTATTCAGTGGGGTTGAGGGCAAGGGGTTTGTTCCCGCCACTAGAGTTCCTCCACACCTCCACATTCAGCTGGTGAGTGACAACTCAAAATAAAAGGAATATTTCTGGTCAGCACACTGAGGTTTACAGAGGACAGCTATGATATGAGGGGTGGGGTGATTGAGGTAGTTAAAGGGTAGGTACCTTGGGGCAATCTTCACCTGCATAGCCGGCCCGGACCGAGTATGACCCGATATCAAACACCAGAGCCCCGACCTCATCTGCAAAACAGAACAGAGAAGCCCCATTATAAAATACAGTATGGAGGATGCGGGGTGTGTTGTATAATATATAGAGGGTGCAGGATGTGTTATATATTATATAGAGGATGCAGGATGTGTTATATATTATATAGAGGATGCAGGATGTGTTGTATATTATATAGAGAATGCAGGATGTGTTGTATATTATATAGAGAATGCAGGATGTGTTGTATATTATATAGAGGGTGCAGGATATATTATATATTATATAGAGGATGCAGGATGTGTTGTATAGAGAATGCAGGATGTGTTGTATACTATATACAGGATGCAGGATATATTATATATTATATAGAGGGTGCAGGATGTGTTATAGATTATATAGAGGATGCAGGATATATTATATAGAGAATGCAGGATGTGTTGTATATTATATAGAGGGTGCAGGATATATATAGAGGGTGCAGGATGTGTTGTATATTATATAGAGGGTGCAGGATATATTATATAGAGGATGCAGGATGTGTTGTATATTATATAGAGAATGCAGGATGTGTTGTATAGAGAATGCAGGATATGTTGTATATTATATAGAGGGTGCAGGATGTGTTGTATATTATATAGAGGGTGCAGGATATAATATATAGAAGATGTAGGATATGTTATATATTATATAGTGGGTGCAGGATATATTACGGTATATAGAGGATGCAGGATATATTATATATTATTTAGAGAGTGTAGGATGTGTTGTATATTATATAAAGGATGTAGGATGTGTTGTATATTATATAGAGGATGCAGGATGTGTTGTATATTCTATAGAGGATGTGTTGTATATTCTATAGAGGATGTAGGATATATATTATATAGAGGATTCAGGATATATTATATAGAGGATGCAGGATATATTATATAGAGGATTCAGGATATATTATATAGAGGGTGCAGGATATATTATATAGAGGGTGCAGGATATATTATATAGAGGATGCAGGATATATTATATAGAGGATGCAGGATATATTATATAGAGGATTCAGGATATATTATATAGAGGATGTAGGATATATTATATAGAGGGTGCAGGATATATTATATAGAGGATGCAGGATATATTATATAGAGGATGCAGGATATATTATATAGAGGATGCAGGATATATTATATAGAGGATGCAGGATATATTATATATTATATAGAGGGTGCAGGATCTATTATATATTATATAGAGGGTGCAGGATCTATTATATATTATATAGAGGGTGCAGGATCTATTATATATTATATAGAGGGTGCAGGATCTATTATATATTATATAGAGGGTGCAGGATCTATTATATATTATATAGAGGGTGCAGGATCTATTATATATTATATAGAGGGTGCAGGATATATTATATAGAGGATTCAGGATTAGAGTTGAGCGGACACTTGGATGTTCGGGTTCGACGGGTTCGGCCGAACTTCGGAAAAAAGTTCGGGTTCGGGACCGAACTTTAACCCGAATCCGAACCCGAACCCGAACCCCATTGAAGTCAATGGGGACCCGGACTTCTAAGGACTAAAAAGGCTCTTAAAAGGTAATGGAAAGGGCTAGAGGGCTGAAAATGGCAGCAAAATGTTGTTAAGAGCATGGCAAGTGCTCTGCAAACAAATGTGGATAGGGAAATAACTTAAAATAACATAAAAAAAATAAAACACAGAACTGCAGAAAATGCTATTCAAAAAAAATGTTTTTTTTTTAGTATAGCAACGTAGGAGAAAACTATATAGAAATTGTTTATTTCAAACACCTCAAAATATGTATAACACACTGCAAACTTTTTTTGGTGCCCCTAAACGGCGTTTTTTGCAAGCGTACATTAAAGTGCAAATTTTTTTATTTATTTTTTTTGCCCTAAACGGGTCTTTTTTTGCACGAGCAAAATAAAATGTTTTTTTTTTTTTTTTTTTTTTTTGCCCTATGGGTCTTTTGGAAAAGAGAACAATAAAGTGCCTTTTTTTTCCCCCTAAAAGTTAGATTTTCTCTGACACTGGGCTCATGGCAGTGTAAAAAGACTGCACTGCAACACAAACAGCTAAACCTATGCAGATCGCTGATTTTAATCTCTGAATCTGGACTCCTATATAATATTCTCTCTCCCTGAAAGCACCAACACAGGAACCTGGCCCTACACTACACTATCTCTCTATCTTTTCCCTCAGATTGTAGAATCAGGACTACCTCATCTATCTTTATATCTCTCCCTAAAAGCAGCAGCAGCAGACTAGATCCTCTCCCTATCTATTCTGAAGCAGAGTGTCATGTGTGCTGTGTGCCTCTAGCTTATATAGAAGCTGGGTCACATGTTGCACTGACCAATCACAGCCATGCCATTAGTAGGCATGGCTATGATGGCCTCTAAGGGCACACCAGCTAATCAAAAGGTGATTGGCTGGCCCCTGAAGCATTTCTAAATGCATTATTAGATTGCCGAACCTGAACCCGAACCCGGACTTTTGGGCAAAGTCCGGGTTCGGGTTTCGGGAAAAAGCTAAAGTTCGGTACGGACCCGAACTTTACAGTTCGGGTTCGCTCAACACTATTCAGGATATATTATATAGAGGGTTCAGGATGTATTATATAGAGGATGCAGCACATATTATATAGAGGATTCAGGATAAATTATATAGAGGGTGCAGGATATATTATATAGGGGGTGCAGGATATATTATATAGAGGATGCAGGATATATTATATAGGGGGTGCAGGATATATTATATAGAGGATGCAGGATATATTATATAGAGGATGTAGGATATATTATATAGAGGGTGCAGGATATATTATATAGAGGGTGCAGGATATATTATATAGGGGGTGCAGGATATAATATATAGAGGATGTAGGATATAATATATAGAGGATGTAGGATATAATATGTAGAGGATGTAGGATATATTATATAGAGGGTGCAGGATATATTATATAGAGGGTGCAGGATATATTATATAGAGGATTCAGGATAAATTATATAGAGGGTGCAGGATATATTATATAGGGGGTGCAGGATATATTATATAGAGGGTGCAGGATATATTATATAGAGGATGTAGGATATATAATATAGAGGATGTAGGATATATTATATAGAGGGTGCAGGATATATTATATAGAGGGTGCAGGATATATTATATAGAGGATGCAGGATATATTATATAGAGGATGCAGGATATATTATATATTATATAGAGGATGTAGGATATATTATATAGAGGGTGCAGGATATATTATATAGAGGGTGCAGGATATATTATATAGAGGATGCAGGATATAATATATAGAGGATGTAGGATATAATATATAGAGGATGTAGGATATATTATATAGAGGATGTAGGATATATTATATAGAGGATTTAGGATATAATATATAGAGGATGCAGGATATATTATATAGAGGATTCAGGATATATTATATAGAGGGTGCAGGATATATTATATAGAGGATGTAGGATATATTATATAGAGGGTGCAGGATATATTATATATTATATAGAGGGTGCAGGATATATTATATAGAGGATGCAGGATATATTATATAGAGGATGCAGGATATATTATATAGAGGGTGCAGGATATATTATATAGAGGGTGCAGGATATATTATATAGAGGGTGCAGGATATATTATATAGAGGATGCAGGATATATTATATAGGGGGTGCAGGATATATTATATAGAGGATTCAGGATAAATTATATAGAGGGTGCAGGATATATTATATAGGGGGTGCAGGATATATTATATAGAGGATGCAGGATATATTATATAGAGGATTCAGGATAAATTATATAGAGGGTGCAGGATATATTATATAGGGGGTGCAGGATATATTATATAGAGGCTGCAGGATATATTATATAGAGGATGTAGGATATATTATATAGAGGATGTAGGATATATTATATAGAGGATGTAGGATATATTATATAGAGGGTGCAGGATATATTATATAGAGGGTGCAGGATATATTATATAGAGGGTGCAGGATATATTATATAGAGGGTGCAGGATATATTATATAGAGGATGTAGGATATATAATATAGAGGATGTAGGATATATTATATAGAGGGTGCAGGATATATTATATAGAGGGTGCAGGATATATTATATAGAGGATGCAGGATATATTATATAGAGGATGTAGGATATATTATATAGAGGATGTAGGATATATTATATAGAGGATGTAGGATATAATATATAGAGGATGCAGGATATATTATATAGAGGATTCAGGATATATTATATAGAGGGTGCAGGATATATTATATAGAGGATGTAGGATATATTATATAGAGGGTGCAGGATATATTATATATTATATAGAGGGTGCAGGATATATTATATAGAGGATGTAGGATATATTCTATATTATATAGAGGATGTAGGATATATTATATAGAGGGTGCAGGATATATTATATAGAGGGTGCAGGATATATTATATAGAGGGTGCAGGATATATTATATAGAGGGTGCAGGATATATTATATAGAGGATGCAGGATATATTATATAGGGGGTGCAGGATGTATTATATAGAGGATGCAGGATATATTATATAGAGGATTCAGGATAAATTATATAGAGGGTGCAGGATATATTATATAGGGGGTGCAGGATATATTATATAGAGGATGCAGGATATATTATATAGAGGATTCAGGATAAATTATATAGAGGGTGCAGGATATATTATATAGGGGGTGCAGGATATATTATATAGAGGGTGCAGGATATATTATATAGAGGATGTAGGATATATTATATAGAGGATGTAGGATATATTATATAGAGGATGTAGGATATATTATATAGAGGGTGCAGGATATATTATATAGAGGGTGCAGGATATATTATATAGAGGATGCAGGATATATTATATAGAGGATGCAGGATATATTATATATTATATAGAGGATGTAGGATATATTATATAGAGGGTGCAGGATATATTATATAGAGGGTGCAGGATATATTATATAGAGGATTCAGGATATATTATATAGAGGGTGCAGGATATATTATATAGAGGATGTAGGATATATTATATAGAGGGTGCAGGATATATTATATAGAGGATGCAGGATATATTATATAGAGGGTGCAGGATATATTATATAGAGGGTGCAGGATATATTATATAGAGGGTGCAGGATATATTATATAGGGGTGCAGGATGTATTATATAGAGGATGCAGGATATTATATATTATATAGAGGATGTAGGATATATTATATAGATGGTGCAGGATATATTATATAGAGGATGCAGGATATATTATATAGAGGATGCAGGATATATTATATAGAGGATGCAGGATATATTATATAGAGGGTGCAGGATATATTATATAGAGGGTGCAGGATATATTATATAGAGGGTGCAGGATATATTATATAGAGGATGCAGGATATATTATATAGAGGGTGCAGGATATATTATATAGAGGGTGCAGGATATATTATATAGAGGGTGCAGGATATATTATATAGAGGATGTGGGATATATTATATAGAGGATGTAGGATATATTATATAGAGGATGTGGGATATATTATATAGAGGGTGCAAGATATATTATATAGAGGATGTGGGATATATTATATAGAGGATGTATGATATAATATATAGAGGATGTAGGATATATTATATAGAGGATGCAGGATATATTATATAGAGGATGCAGGATATAATATATAGAGGATGTAGGATATATTATATAGAGGATGTAGGATATAATATATAGAGGATGTAGGATATATTATATAGAGGGTGCAGGATATATTATATAGAGGATGTAGGATATATTATATAGAGGATGTAGGATGTATTATATAGAGGATGTAGGATATATTATATAGAGGATGTAGGATATATTATATAGAGGATGTAGGATGTATTATATAGAGGATGTAGGATATATTATATAGAGGATGTAGGATATATTATATAGAGGGTGCAGGATATATTATATAGAGGATGTAGGATGTATTATATAGAGGATGTAGGATGTATTATATAGAGGATGTAGGATATATTCTATATTATATAGAGGATGTAGGATATATTATATAGAGGATGCAGGATATATTATATAGAGGATGTAGGATATATTATATAGAGGATGTAGGATATATTATATAGAGGATGTAGGATATATTATATAGAGGGTGCAGGATATATTATATAGAGGATGTAGGATATATTATATAGAGGGTGCAGGATATATTATATAGAGGGTGCAGGATATATTATATAGAGGATGTGGGATATATTATATAGAGGATGTAGGATATATTATATAGAGGATGTGGGATATATTATATAGAGGGTGCAGGATATATTATATAGAGGATGTGGGATATATTATATAGAGGATGTAGGATATATTATATAGAGGATGTATGATATAATATATAGAGGATGTAGGATATATTATATAGAGGATGCAGGATATATTATATAGAGGATGCAGGATATAATATATAGAGGATGTAGGATATATTATATAGAGGGTGCAGGATATATTATATAGAGGATGTAGGATATATTATATAGAGGATGTAGGATGTATTATATAGAGGATGTAGGATATATTCTATATTATATAGAGGATGTAGGATATATTATATAGAGGATGCAGGATATATTATATAGAGGATGTAGGATATATTATATAGAGGATGTAGGATGTATTATATAGAGGATGTAGGATATATTCTATATTATATAGAGGATGCAGGATATATTATATAGAGGATGCAGGATATATTATATAGAGGATGTAGGATATATTATATAGAGGATGTAGGATATATTATATAGAGGATGTAGGATATATTCTATATTATATAGAGGATGTAGGATATATTATATAGAGGATGCAGGATATATTATATAGAGGATGTAGGATATATTATATAGAGGATGTAGGATATATTCTATATTATATAGAGGATGCAGGATATATTATATAGAGGATGCAGGATATATTATATAGAGGATTCAGGATGTAATTTATATCATATATAAGGTTCAGGGTGATGTGCAGCACTCACCTCCCCCGTACACCCCTCCGCTCATCCTGCACAGACACCTGAGGACCCCCAAGCTGGCCACATCTGATCCCCAGGACCAGAGACCGTCTGAGCATTCTTACCCCACCGACCAATAACAGCACAGCCTTGCCAGACATGACCTCCCTGATTGGCTGAGGAGGACGTCATTATAACCAGCCTGTCTGTCGCCTGATAGAAGAAATGGAGAGCCAGAGAGAATTCTTAAAGGGGCAGCGCAGCCTGATCACACTGCACCATAGAATACGGAGAGCGATTAATGATCGCACCGCGCTGGCCATGTCATTCCGGCTGCCTCAGGTTTTGCTCAGACAAAGCGAATCCTTTCTTTATTCATTGTAAAAAAAAAATGAGACCATCCATTCTATGGGAAGAGGTTGAAGCATTTTATTTTGAATCATATGACGGATAACTACATAAAGATAATGCTCAGGATAGCCCAGCCATTATGAAATAACTAAGTGCAAGAGGAGTAAAAAAAAAACAATCGGTGGTCCGATCGGCAGAGGCGATACCTAAAAATGGTCTGGGGTCGTCTGCATCAAGTTTCTGTATTTCTAAAAATAAAACGTGTTTTGCGGCTTTAAACAGCCACTTCCTCAGTTAAAGGGTGTCAACATTAATGTTATGTGTACAGCTGTGACGTCATCAGGTCCTGTTTGTTCTCTGGGAACAATTATGAACCCCCCTCCATCCATGTCCCAGGGGGGTCTTCAGTTTTTTTTTTTAGCATGAGGCCCACATTTTATATTTTTCAAACATTAGCAGGCCCCCTAGCTTAATGTTTTTGGGACTTCTTTCACATCAGAAGTTTCCTATACATCAGAGCCCCTCTATCACATCAGAAGCCCCCCATACAGTGGCGGTGCGTCCATAGTGGGCGCAGGAGCGCCGCCCCCTCTCTCCCCTGCACCGTCACTCAAGTCAACAATACATAGGTTCATGCATGAATGTATGTATTGTCGCCGGCGCCGCTGCCGCCCACTATTCAGATGGCCGCCCCCCTGGTGAGCGCCGACCATCTGAATAAAAGCAAATAGTTAACCAGGGGACGCACGGGCTGTGCGTTCCCTGGTTAACAATGACACGCATCTCAGCCAATCAGGTTCACCGGGTCTGGTTACCGGTAACCTGATTGGCTGAAGCGACATCGAGGGCAGGAGAAGATATCGAGGATGGAAGAAGACGTGAGGGAGCGTGGAGGAGGACGGCGCTGACCCGAGGAAGGTAAGTTTAGGGCTGGGGGGAAACTGTCTGCATTAGGGGACAAACTGTCTGCATTTGGGGACAAACTGGCTGCATTTGGGGGGAAACTGTCTGCATTTGAGGGGGCAAACTGGTGACGTTTGATGGGCACAGTGGCTGCATTTAATGGGCACAGTGGCGGCAATTGATGTTTTTTTTTTTTCAGTTTGTTTGCGACCCCAAAAATTTTGAGCACCAGCCGCCACTGCCGCCATCACATCAGAGTTGCTGCAAGCCGGGGAAAATCTTGTAACAGGCTGGAGGTGGCCCTCTGTTTGGAGACCCCTGATCAACAGCAATAGTTCCCAACCCCAATCCTCCTAACCAAATGTTTTTGGAACTTCCTTCACATCAGAGTCCCCCTTTCCTCCCAGAAGCCCCCCATCACATCAGAGTCCTCCTTTCCTCCCAGAAGCCCCCCATCACATCAGAGATGCTGCAGGCTGGGTAAAACCTTGTAGAAGACTGGATGTGGCCCTCTGGCCATAGTCTGGAGACCACCCCTGTTCTACAGCAAAAGTTCCTAACCCCAGTCCTCAAGTAATTCCCAAGCCACCTAGCTAAATGTTTTTGGGACTTCCTTCACATCAGAAATCCCTATAACATCAGAAGCCCCCCCATCCCATCAGAGTTGTTGCCGGCCAGTTAAAATCTTGTAGCAGGCTGGGTGTGGCCCTCACCTTTAGGCCATAGTTTGGAGACCCCTGTTCTACATCAATAGTTTCCAACCCCAATCCTAAGCCCCCTAGCTAAAAAAAAATTGTGACTTCCTTCAAATTAGAGTCCTCCTTTCCTCCCAGAAGCTCCCCTATCACATCAGAGTTATTGCAGGCTGGGTAAAATCTTGTAGCCGGCTGGATGTTGCCTTCAGGCAATAGTTCCCAATCCTCAAGTAACCCCAAGCCCCCTAGCCAAATGGTTTTGCGACTTCCTTCACATCAGAAGTCCCCATTACATCAGAGTCCCCCTTTCCTCCCAGAAGCCTCCCTTTATATCAGAGTTGCTGCAGGCCGGGTAAAATCTTGTAGCAGGCTGTATGTGGCCCTCTGGCTATAGTTTGGAGACCCCTGTTCTACAGCAATAGTTCCCAACCCCAATTCTCAAGTAACCCCCAAGCCCCCTAACTAAATGTTTTGAGGACTCCCTTTACCTTGCATGGGTGCTTTATATCAAGGTCAATGACTAGGTATTTATGAGAGCTATTTTATCTAGGGAGACATTTTTTTATCATGTCCTTTTGAGGGTTCTTGTGGACAGAGGATGGGAAAAACAAAAATCTCCTGCGCTCTCGGTGTATTGTCAAAACACGGGTAGTGTGGTTCCGTCTAAAGGCAAAGTCCAAAGTCTTGCAGCCCTCCTCAGAACAATGGGTGTTCATATGGCTAGAAAAAAGAGAGAAAAAAGGAGGGTGCACCGACCTCGTGCATTACCACTTAAAAGTTTTATTAAGATATGAATAAAAAGCAATAATCCTACTCACAGACGGAGCTTAGGTACAAGCTTATCGGACAAATGAGCTGGAAATTCTTGGCACCCGCCGACTGAACTCGATGACAGAGAAGGTCAGACAGCACCTCAAACATCTAGATAGCGGACGCGTTTCAGGGGCGCACCCCCTTCCTCAGAGCCTAGATGGTCCATGATGGCCTATCATGGACCATCATGGACCATCTAGGCTCTGAGGAAGGGGGTGCGCCCCTGAAACGCGTCCGCTATCTAGATGTTTGAGGTGCTGTCTGACCTTCTCTGTCATCGAGTTCAGTCGGCGGGTGCCAAGAATTTCCAGCTCATTTGTCCGATAAGCTTGTACCTAAGCTCCGTCTGTGAGTAGGATTATTGCTTTTTATTCATATCTTAATAAAACTTTTAAGTGGTAATGCACGAGGTCGGTGCGCCCTCCTTTTTTCTTTCTTTTGACAGAGGATGGGAACCACTGTTGTAGAGTAGAGGCTGTGTCTGACAGGGGTTTTGTATTACATGTAAAATGCTTTTCTTCAGGTCCATTACAGGACAGTATTCTGGTACACTTGGTTATGCTGCTGCCTGCAGGTGATTGGACACTGGCAAAGCAAAGCTGTAAGAGCACTGCAGTAGAAGTCCTCCCACTCCCAGCAAGCCTCAGTTTTGAAGCAAGTGTAGCACCCTGCTCCCAATGAGTGGGCGCTATGTGTTAAAATTATAGTTGTCTGAGCAATAGTTTGGCTCAGAAGGATTGTGTTACAAATTATACTCTGTTTCAGTACAGCTGGTTGCATGATTTTCCTCCTGACAGTGGGTGTCGCTGTCACCACTGGTCAGGATAAGAAAGGCAATAGGCTGAATGCATTGGGTATCTCTTTCTCAGAAGCGGCTCAGGGGCGTGGTCAACCCGCTGTGCATTCTGGGAGAGGGTACTTAAGAGACAGATACCATTTTATGGGGTTCGTCGTCGTTCGTTGGTGGTGGGCACCACCCGCCCGATCCCAACCTGAGGGCCCTCATGGCCTCAGGGAGGTGCTGGCAGTTTCCGCCTCAGGGCCACGTTGGCCTGAGGCCCCGTTACTGAGATGTAGGCCCAGGAGTTACTGGGGGCCTACTGATCCAGGGATGATCCTGTGTCGCCTTGCCTGCTGGAAGGGACCGAACAATTGAGGACTCAATTGGAGGATGTATCCAGATCACAATCTACCTCACAGTGCTGCCGGAACGGCTGGAAGATCCTGGCACTGAGAGCTGTGTTCTATTTGCACCAAGTCTGTGGAAGAGACTGTTCTATTTGCACCAAGTCTGTGGCAGAGACTGTTCTATTTTAACCAGGTCTGTGGGGGAGACTATAGGTGATCGAGCTGCGCATCGGTTGCTAGGCCGGTGAGAGTGGGCCTATCCGGTGTTTGCGGAGTCCAGCGTGGAGATAGTTGTTCCTCTGGACCTAGGAAGGTTCCTGTGATCCGCAACTAAAGTACCTGAGTCCTCCCCATCCCTTCAACCCCCTCTGTTGTAAACTTTATTCAATAAAACCTTTGAAAGAGACTTTGTGTTGGTGCAAACTTCTTCTGGACAACTCTTCAAGGAGAACCCCTGAGACGAGCATACGGAACAGTGAGGTAACAGCAGGCCCTAATATAAACCAGCAGCTCCTACGGGGGTACCGCTACACAAGCAATAACAGGAGTGGACTGGAAGAACAGAGGGGAGGGTGTCCTGTAATGTACCCCCCCCACCCCAAAAAAAAGGAATTTACTAATAAGAGGGGACCTATTCAAAAATCAAAAAATAAATAAAGCATGGGGTCCCACCAGAAATTCACACCAGACCCTTATAGAAGCATACAGCTGCCCTCAACATTGGTGTGGTACCTTGCCGGGGAGATTCCCCTAGCACAGCACCTTATCTCCATGCGAATGAGGACAAGGACCTTCTCCTCCCGACCCTGGTGTGGTGGTTGTGGAGGTCCGCGGGCGGGGGGGCTTACCAGAATCTGGAACCCCCTCTTTAACAAGGGGACCGACTGCTGAGTGACAAAAAAAAACCTACATGTCTGATGCCAACAACTGTTTTCCTGTGATCGTGTGAATCCCCATGATGTCATTGACCAATATGGTCATATGCATAATTGGTCAATGAAATCACTTGGGAGACCCTACCCCTTTGTTTATATCAGCTGTCATTTGTGGGTAAGCAGTTGTCAGGATTGGACATATCAGCGGGTGTTATTCATCTTGATTGAATCTGCATTACTGGATGACATGATTGACAATGAATGTACTTCATGGAGCATTTTTTTTTTCTTCTTTAATAAAGGACTCGTCAAAAACTATTGTAGCGCTACCCCCAGTTAAGAGAGCCGCTGGATTTTTTTTCGGGCCCTGTGTACAGCACCGCCAACCCCCGGTAATCTGCTCGACCCACTCTGGCACAGCTAGTCTAGGGGTTATATTTGTATCACATTCAAATAGTATTGCAAGGAATAATCTCTTAGCAGTAAGACAACACACTGAGGCAAGAGATTAATTATAACAGTTTACTCTTATATTAAAGGTAGCATAGGCAGAACACAACACATGCAATTGGCTAGCAGAGCCCTGCAGAAATCAATACAGCACACAATAATGGCGCTGCGCGGTACTTCACCACGCGTAGCTATTATGGTATGCGCGCCCTATGGTGCACTAAACAATATCCTAACTTCCCACCCCGGTCAGGCCTGACATGGAGTAAATCTCAGTCACCCCCTATAGGGATTTCTTCGCATGCCAGCTTTCGGTGGTGCACTTGATGAATAGTACTTTGTAATCCACAACCAGGCAATAACTTGAAACACTATACTGGGGGGGGGGGGACACTTCAACTCTGTCCTGCTACCGGTCCCCCCAGGGAACAGCAGATAAACGAAACTGTGGGCCTATGCAGTCTATAGGCCTGAACACGGCACAGTCTATTGGTCTGGGCAGGTGCCCGCTCACCACTCCGGACGCGATCCCAGTCCGGAACGTCCACCCTGCTGTGTATCCGCACACAGCGTCTGCAACGATCGGGTCCCCGATCCAACTGATGTCCTCATTTGACAAGTCAGATGCCACCCAGGCTCCGCAGTGGGGTGGAAGGCTCTTTGAAAGTTGCGCAAGGCCCAGGCTTCAGGCCTTGCACTGCAGCAGATCCGCACAGGAAGAAACTCTTGCTTGCAGCGCGGTGTCCAAAGAGGCCGAGCTCCGCCTCGCCTCCTCCTTAAATAACCCCTCCCATGAGTCTCTGCGATGGCTAACTGCACTCTGGGTGCCTAACAGGGTTCTGGGTAACGTAGTCCCGGGGCCTTAAAGGAGACCCCGCTACACTGTTTACTTTTTTTGTGAATCAGTAGGGGTACTATATACCCCTTACTCATTTACATGAGGTTCAGTATCTGGGCACCCCATTATTGTAAAAGGGGCTTCCAAAGATTCCTATAAGCTCCCCGCCTGTGAATCCTCGCAATCACCAGTTAGGGTCAACATGGGGAAAGCTGCTTTGCCAGGGGGGCCACTACCCCTTGCAAGTTACCCCCTCATGTTGAGGGCATGTGGCTTGGTATGGTTCAGGAGGGAGGGGCACATGCTTGCCACCCCTTCTTCTTGGCCTGCCAAGTTGCATGCTTGGATAAAGGTCTAGTGTGGATTTTTGGTGGGACCCTATATTTTTTTTTCTTGACTTTTTGCGATTCGGCACTGCGTCGCTTTAACTGACAATTGCGCGGTCGTGCGGCGTGGCTCCCAAACAAAATTTACGTCCTCTTTATCCCACAAATAGAGCTTTATTTTGGTGGTATTTGATCACCTCTGCGGTTTTTATTTTTTGCGCTATAAACCAAAAAAGAGCAACATTTTTGAAAAAAAATCAATATTTTTTACTTTTTGCTTTAATAAATATCCTCGAAAAATATATAATTTTTTTTTCCACAGTTTGGTCCGATACGTATTCTTCTACATATTTTTGGTAACAAAAATCGCAATAAGCGTTTATTGATTGGTTTGCACAAAAGTTATAGCTTCTACAAAATAGGGGACTGTTTTATGGCATTTTTATTAATCATTTTTTTTTTTTTTATTAGTTATGGTGGCGATCAGCGTTTTTTTTTTTCATGACTGTGACATTATGGCGGACACATCGGACACTTTTGACACCATTTTGGGACCATTGTCATTTTTTACAGCGATCAGTGCTATAAAAATACACTGATTACTGTAAAAATGACACTGGCAGTGAAGGGGTTAACCACTAGGTGGCGCTGCAGGGGTTAAGTCAGTACTAGGGAGTGATTCTTACTGTTAGGGGGCGTGGCTACACGTGACACGTCACTGATGACCGTTCCCGATCACGGGGAACGGTCATCAGTGACAGTGTCACTAGGCGGAATAGGGGAATGCCTTGTTTACAAAGGCATTCCCCTGTTCTGCCCTTGCCGACCGCAATCACGGGCCGCCCGGGAAAATCGAGTTCCCGGGACCCACGGCCGCACTCACGAGGGCGGCAAATTTAAAGGGACGCCAATGTGCCTGCCCGTGCCATTCTGTCGACGTACATCGTCGTGCGGCGGTCGGCAAGTGGTTAAAGAGGCAGTGTCCCGTTTTCTTAATAACCATTGAGAGCAGAAGAAAGCTGTCACATACAGTAGGGTGAGAAAAACCTGCTGCTCTATATGACGTTTGGCTCCTGCTTAACAGGCTGAAAGTCTGGTGTTTGGAGACATGCCAGAGCAAGCAAAGTTCTGTCCAAATCTGTGTTCCATCAAGAGCGCAGTCTCCTTGATGAGGCCTTCCTCTGTTGCTACAGTGACTCAGTGGGATCTCAGCCCAGCTCTGTAGGTTCTTCAGAAACCTTTTAGGGAAGTCTTTCAGAAGACTGAAATTGGGCATACAGCACTGCCTTGATTGAGGCAACCAGTAAGACCAAAACCCTCATGCAAATTCAGAGGGTAGCACCACTCCAGGAGCGGCAGAGGAACACCTTGAACTGTGCCATTCCAAGATCAGATCCAAGAAATTATAATAATTATTAATGTAGCGGGTACTTGAATTTAGGGGAGGCATCTGGGTGGTAGTGTAACCCAGATGCACAAATTGCTAGGGGATCCGAGACCCTTTTCTGGTTCTTGGAGGACTCTGGTGGTGTGGGGTTCCTTGCAGCCCACAGTGGCGCTGTTGCCCTGGGCCGGAGCTGAATTCACACCGCAAGACTTTACCTTTTTGTCCTCCCCTGGAGCTGGTACAGCGGGGCGGGGAACCCGCTGTGACGCAAAGGGAGAGGGGATAAAAGGGGCGGACGCCCTTACCACGGGGTTCAGAGTTCAGAGTCGGAGGACGAGGCCGCACCCAGGCACCTTCAGCTTGGGTGCTGGCGTTCCAGTGTTCCAGGCCTAGGTGCCCTTGACCTGACTGGAGCGAGGATGGAGTCCATCCCAGGCACCTTTAGCCTGGGGTGAGGTACTATGGCGGGCGCCTGGGGCTCAGTACCTTCGACTGAGTTCCGCAAGGGTGGAGGAATCCGAGGGGGCCCTAATTCCTGGGGTGCCCGTGTCTGAGTTTGTGAGGACTGGTGTGCGGAACTTTTCTGAAGAGTCCAGCGCAGCATCGCTGGTGACAGGGAGGCCTCCGGTTTCTCCCTTGGACGGATTTCCTTCCCCTGACAGGGGCCGTGCTAGCGAAGGTAATTCACGTTCTACCTCACATAGTCAGTGGCAGTGACTATTCGCCATTGGTGATACCACAGTGGTTGGCAAGAGAAGGAAAAGGATTGTGCCTCGATCTATTCCCCATTATTACTCATGAGAAGAAACTGTTTATTGTTTGCCAAGAAGAATAAAACTGAGTTGGACCTATTCACTGTGTGGAACTCTGGTTACTAGGAGCAAAGGAGTCAGGGACGAAGGACTGGACTTGACTCTAGGACACCTACACAAGGCCCAATCTTCTGGCCTTCACCTCTTAGCTATGGAGGACATGGGCCGTGGTGTATCTCATCCCTCTCCCTCCCAGGGACCCCTAGACAACAGCCGCATAACCGATGAAGCAAGAGAGAGAGTGAGGGTCGCTACATTAATTATTGTACACAGAAGCTCAAAAACTGTAGTTTTTAAAGCAGCAGAAAAAGCTAGCTTTTATCAGCATTTTTTTACTAGCGTTTATTAGCGTTTTTCAGTGTAGCGTTTTTTAGCTTTTTTTTTTTTTTTTATGGATCAAAAAAAACGCTAAAAAACGCTCGCGACCAGCGTTTATTAGCGTTTTTCAGCGTTTTTCAGCGTTTCGCGTTTTTTTCTGCCGAAAAACGGCACTTTGAACGCGAATTTCTTGCGTTCAGAAAAAAGACCATTAACTCCACTGCTCAAAAACGTTATGTGTACATGAACACATAGGCTAACATAGAGTGCAGCTAATGGGCTTTTTAAAAAAACGCCAAAACGCCAATAAACTGCAGTTTATCAGCTTCTGTGTACATGGAGACTTAGGATCCACCTTCATCTTGTTTTGGAACAGACCAATCGTCTGATGAGTATCTGCCCCCGTCCTGATTAAACTTATGTAGCACACCCCCGTAGGATAAGGTGACCATATTTTTAAAATGAAATCCGGGGACATATTTTTTTTTTTTGCTAGTAAAGGCGGTAATCAGTGACTATCTGCCCATCGTCGCCCGCCTCACAGCCTGTCAAGTCTCACTCTCCGGGCCCCGGCTACTACTGGGTGGGGAGCGGAGGAAGATCACTCTGCCAGGGAAGGCAAGAAGATAAGCTGCCAGGCGGCTGGCCGGGACTTGAGCCAAGGCAGAGGAAAATGCAAGCGGAGCTAAATGGGCATGTGCCCAAAACTGAAGAAATATTCCCTCCGCTCCGACCAGCACATGTTCATCAGAAAGGGGCACAGATAATGAAAAAAAAAATACACCCCCCTAAGCTAGCAGGAGTGGCAGGGGTGTGTAATTCTGAATTTTTTTAATTCTGCACTGACTGTCTTTGAAATTGCCCAGACCCATGTTCAAATCCAATCTGGGGACAAAACCGGGGACAGACTTGGTCCGGGGACAGTATCCTCAATCCGGGGACTGTCCCCTGAAATCGGGGATGTCTGGTCACCCTACCGTAGGAGCTGCTGGTTTAGATTTGGGCCTTGCACGTTACCTCAGTATTCGTTGTCTAGGGGAGGAAAGTCTGTAAAAACTCCAATGTCCACACAAGATGTGAAACCTTCCGTTGTTAGGTTTTATTTTCTTTGGCCTAAAACTTGTGAAGAATAGTAGAAGTGTAGCGGCCTCACTCTCCCCCTCTTTTGGTTCACTTGGTGGCCGTAAGACTGCTGCCTAGGGGTACTTGGGAGGAGAGAGTGTGGTTACACCACCAGCTCGTACCCTCTGATATTTGTAGGCAGAGGTGTGAGCTTAAACCTTTACCTTCGGGTCTGTGTTCCCGTCCGGAGCCTCAGCATCTCCTGTTGAGAATGATTGCCACCATACAATAAGGCACTTAGCTCTAGGGTGACCACATTTCCAAACTGCCATTCAGGGACACCCCCCGCCCCGTGCACGCCCTCGAATGATGATTTTTGATACTTTTTTGCCAATTTTTGAAAAACAAAAGCAAACAGTGGTCACCAGTTTAGACAGGTGGTATACATTTTTTACATGTAGCGCTACCCCCAGTTAAGAGAGGCGCTGGATTGATTTTCGGGCCCTGTGTAGCTATTATAGTATGTGTGCCCTATGGCGCACTAAACAATACCCAAACTTCCCACCCCGGTCAGGCCTGACATGGAATAAATCTCAGTCACCTCCTATATGGAGTTCTTCGCATGCCAGCTTTCGGTGGTGCACTTGATGAATAACAATTTGTAATCCACAACAGGCAATACTTGAAACATTATACTGGGAGGGACACTTAAACTCTGTCCTGCTACCGGTCCCCCCGGGGAACAGCAAACAAGCGAAACTGTGGGCCTATGCAGTCTATAGGCTTGTACACGGCACAGTCTATTGGTCTGGGCAGGTGCCCGCTCACCACTTCGGACGCGATCCCAGTCCGGAACGTCCACCCTGCTGTGTATCCTCACACAGCGTCTGCAACGATCGGGTCCCCGATCCAACTGATGTCCTCACTCGACAAGTCAGATGCCACCCAGGCTCCGCAGTGGGGTGGAAGGCTCTTTGGAAGTTGCGCAAGGCCCAGGCTTCAGGCCTTGCACTGCAGTAGATCCGCACAGGAAGAAAGTCTTGTTTGCAGCGCGGTGTCCAAAGAGGCCGAGCTCCGCCTCGACTCCTCCTTAAATAACCCCTCCCATGAGTCTCTGCGGTGGCCAACTGCACTCTGGGTGCCGAACAGGGTTCTGGGTAACGTAGTCCCGGGGCCTTAAAGGAGACCCTGCTACATACATATATATTTTTTTATTGCCCCCCACTTGTCAGCCTCATTTTTTATTGCCCCCACTTGTCAGCCTCATTTTTTATTGCCCACACTTGTCAGCCTCATTTTATTGCCCCCACTGGTCAGCTTAATTTTTTATTGCCCCCCAGGGCAGGGCCCCACTTTGTCAGCCTCATTTATTACTGTACTGTCCCCAGCCACAGTGCCCCGACTTGTCACCTGACCAATCAGGTTCCATTTGCTCACCTTCTAATCTGAACTGGTCTGGTGGGCGGTTGAGTGCCAGTCTTTGTTCCCTGATCCAGGCTGGGGGCCCCCATCAGGCAGTCGGGCAGCTCGGGCCGCAGGCGGGAGGAGGAGAAGTCGGGCAATGCGCTGTGGGAGTCGGGACGGGCAGCCGAGCCGTGGATCTAAGCCAGCCAGCACTGCAGAATGCCGCTGCCCGCCGGGAGGTCACTGAAGTCTGGAGGAGTCAGGAGGTGCTGCTGCTGCAGTCGGAGAAGGAGAGGAGGTGGGTGGACTTGGAGCTCAGGGCAGCACTGGGTAAAGGCCTTGCTTTTCTCGGCCTCGCTCTGAGACTCTGCGAATGTGACGTCACTGGTTGCTGGACGCCGGCCGGGGCAGCCCTAGCGAGCAGTTTGGCAATTGTCTATTAGGGTGGCTGTGTGTCCTCATTTCATTCCGGGACATTGTATTGTCCCGGAATGAAGGTGCCCGGGACACAAATGCGAATTGCGGGACAATCCCGGGCAATCCGGGACACGTTGGCACCCTACTTAGCTCCCAGTAACTTGAGTCCCACACCAAATAAAGTCCAACAATTATTTATTTGGTTTGAGCAATAAATAGTCCTTGAAGAGTAGACTGGTTGAACTTATAGAACAGACAGGGTGTGGAGAATGAGGAGGTCCAGGCACAATCAAAGAATTAAGTTCTCTCCTGCCCCAAATCAGCGCAGACAGGCTTGGCGCACGGTCGCTGCCACTATCCGTGAATTTGGTCCCTGCCACAGACCTAGTGAACGATGAGGCCTCTGTCACAGGCCTTAGGATAGGCCTGCCACTGACCTGATGTAGCTGGGTCTCTGCAAAGACCAAAGAACATGGACTACCTTCTCGTTTGTCTGCCCCTGTTAGAGAGATGATCCATCCCGGACGGTCCCCAGAGGCCTTCGCTGTCACCAGCCAATGCTGCGCTGGATCTTCAGGTAAGGTCACCTCCCTGGTTCTCCTCGCCCAGGACTCTGATCCCCGCACTCGGTGGGCCCCTAGGTATCTTCTCCCATGCAGGACCCAGTCAAAGGTACTGGGTCCCAGGCCTCAGCTAGTACCTCACCCCAGGCCGAAGGTGCCTGGGATGGAACTCGAACTCCCTCGCACCCAGGTCAAGGGCACCTGGGCGCGAACGACAGAACACAGCCCCCAGGCTGAAGGTGCCTGGGGAACGGACCTCGTGTGCAAGAAGTCCGCCCCCTTTATACCCTCTCCCAGCAAGCACAGCGGGTTCCCCACCCCGCGGTACCACTGCTGCCAGAGGACAAAAAGGGCACGGCCCTACAATCGTGGTTCAACCCCAGCCCAAGGAAACAGCGCCACCCAGGGGCCGCAGGGAACTGGACACCATTAATATCTTCCACGAACAAAAACAACCATAAAGCCCTCGTAATTGCTGCATTTGGGCCATGCTACCGCCCAAATACTACCCCTAAATATTGATACCCGCTACAGAAGGATGAAGGGGTAGGTTCAGGTACACAGTACAGATCACTGGGAAGAAACTTCTCAACTACAAAGTCATTCACCACTCCTCCTGGAGTGGGTATTGCTCACCCGGATAGGCCCCTCTCACCTGGCCTAGTAGCCGGAATGATGCACGGACAACAATCAGGACCAGTCTCTGCCACAGACCGGTTGTGAACAAAATTGGATAGTCCGGGATCCTCTGCCACAGGACTTAACGCCCAAACTTCCAGCCAAACAGTCAAAGAGCCTTTAAGCCGACCCGGCAGACTGTAAGGTAAACTTTAGCTAAGGTGCATCCTCCAATAGAATCACCAGGCCTTCCTCAAGACACCAGCTTTCCGCTCGGCTTTCTCCAGGACAGGTCCTCCCCTGGTTTCCTCCATTGAGTGGCTTCCTCCCGCAGGACGGACAGCACAGGATCACCGTTCAAAGTGTAGGTCCCAGTCAGCATAACGGGGCCTACCTAGTAGAGTTGCAATCTCGGACCAACATGGTCCCGAGGCCGAAATCACACAACACACCCCTCGCGCCAGGAGGGCTACGAGGGGAATAAAGACCCAGAACAATGGCATCTGCCCCTTAAGTACCCTTCCCCAGCATGCTCAGCGGGTAGACCACTCCCACTGAACTGTTCCCGGGGAAAGGCACCCAATGCACTTTGCCTGTAGGTGGCGTTACCACCCCAGGCCAATGTGGAAGACTTACAGGTCAAACAGTGGGAAGTCTTCCAACACAGTCATAGCCGCAACAGAGGCTAATTTATCATAATCACTTAAGTCTGAGCCCAACTATTGGCTCAGACACCCACTAAATTTAACATAGCGCCCAGTCATTGGGAGCAGGGCGCTACACCTATATGACTTAGTGCATGCATGAGAAAAGATCACTCTGAGACTGTACTCGGATCGATGATACTTTCTTTATTAGTTCCGGGTACATGGGGGTTTTATAGATAAGCTACTGAGGCAGTGAGCAAGTGTATCATTAGCACAATGTTATCTAGGTTTTGGTAATTTCTGATTGGCTGTGTCCATGTAAGGTGAACTTCCTCCAGGATCTGGGCGTCCCCAAGTCGGGCGTATTCCTGGTTGAAGGCGCCATGTTTTAGCTACATTCTTTACTCGATGGGAGGGGGTGCTACTAGCGGCCATTTTGAGCAAGGAATATAAAAGCAGATCACATTGCAAGAAAAATATAGACTTTATAATATAGAAAAAGATGAATAGAAAATTGGCATTTTACCTGATCCATCACAGTCCCCCCTTTAAAATGACTATTTTCAACTGTCCCTAGCCCCCCTAGTTCATCTGTCCATATGTGCCTTGGAACTTTTTTGTGCTGCACGTTAATCAAGTGATGGCTTTTCCATCACCTCCCTTGCCACAGACTTTGCACATATGGAAGTCAGATGCTGTCCCTAATGGCATTGTGATTCACAGGGATGGACTGCAATGGAGTGTAAAGGTTTCTCATTTGCCTCATAAAAATCTCCTCCTTCTTGATTTAGGAAGGTTGGGGTGCTATTTTCTACATTTTTTTCCACTAACTTCTTCAGACAAGGTAGGATGCAACAAACTATCAGAGCGAGGATAATCAAAATAATCAAAACAGCTATACCTATTTGAGCTAAAATCTTCTTCCACCCGCTCATCCAGCTAAAATATTGGTCCCATGGGGTCTGAGATACCCGAATTCTTCTTTAGCTCTACTGATAGGCTTTCCAACTTCTTGATGGCCAGGATGACCTTACTATTTGGACCGGTGTTGTCAGGGATGTATGTGCAGCACGTCCCTGTACCTTCTATCATTCTACAAACGCCCCCTTTTTCTGCTAAAATCATATCCAAGGGACCAAGGCCATCCTATTCTGAAATGTCATGTAAGATGTGGGGGCTAATTGGTCAGCAATCCCTTTTCAGGGCATCTCTGGTGTAATTCACAAACCGCTGCTGGTTGTAATATATGTAATTTATCCAGTCCACATTTTTTTGACAGTGATTTTTGGGAATCAGGGACTCAAAACCTGCTTTTACTTGGTCTCGGGCTTTGAACTCATCTGGGAGCCCCCTTGGGAGCCCTCTATATACGTGTAGCGGCCTCACCCCTCTCCCTTGCTTTATCGGTTATATGGCTGTTGTCTAGGGGTACCTGGGAGAGAGAGATGATACACACCACGGCCCATGTCCTCCGTAACTAAGAGGTGAAGGCCAGAAGATTGGGCTTTTGTGTAGGTGTCCTAGAGTCAAGTCCAGTACTTCGTCCCTGACTCCTTTTGCTTTAGTAACCCAAGTTCCACACAGTGAATAGGTACAACTCAGTTTTATTCTTCTTGCCAAGCAATAAAACAATCTTTCTCCTTTGGAAAATGGGGGACAGATCGAGGCACAATCCTTTCCCTTCTTGCTGCTGCCCACTGTGCTGTCACCAGTGGTGATTAGTCACTGCCACTGACTAGGTAATATAGAACGTGAATTACCTTCGCTCACTTTGCCCCTGTCAGGGGAAAAAATCCGTCCAAGGGAGAAGTGGAGGCCTCTCCGTCACCAGCGATGCTGCGCCGGACTCTTCAGAGAAGTTACTGCGCACCAGTCCTCACAAACTCAGACACGGGCACCCAAGGCATTAGGGCCCCCTCGGATTCCTCCACCCTCGCGGAACTCAGTCGAAGGTACTGAGCCCCAGGCATCCGCCATAGTACCTCACCCCAGGCTAAAGGTGCCTGAGATGGACTCCATCTCCGTTCCAGCTAGGCCAAGGGCGCCTAGGCCTGGAACACCGGAACGCCAGTACCCAAGCTGAAGGTGCCTGGGCGCGGCCGCGTCCTCCGACTCTCTCCCCAAGGTCAGGGCCTCCGCCCCTTTTATGACCTCTCCCTTTGACTCACAGCGGGTTCCCCGCCCCACTGTACCAGCTCCAGGGGAGGTCAAAAAGGCACAGTTCGCGGTGTGAGTTCAGCTCCGGTCCAAGGCAACAGCGCCACCCAGGGACACCAAGGAACCTCACACCACCAGAGTCCTCACATAATTCAAATACCCGCTACATACACATGTGCGTCAAAGCTTCCCTCAGGAGCACTCCTCTTTCTCCTACGGTTGGGTGACGCTTCAGGGTGTGGGGAAGATGGGTCATATGGGAGGATGTGGAGAGGCATAATGACCTTTGCCAGGGCACACTCTCCATTCCAGTTCCCTTCTAGCCTTGTCCTAATTTTCAAATCCCCACAGATCCAGTACACATCGCCGAAGGACTGGACCTGGTTCTGTACCTGCCTTCCCGGAACATTACTGTAGGTAGAACAGTAACCTTCTGTGAAATTACCCAGGAACCTCCCCTTTCTTTGATAATTTGAGTGACGGGTATAGTCTCCTGGGTAATTGGTGATAGCTTCGCTTGGCCTTGGGGTTTTGGTAACTATGGGGTACTCCTTTTTCCACTTTTCACAAGATGAGTTGTTTGTTGTTGTATTAGTGAACAGGCTAAGGAAGTACTCCTCGCTTTCTGCAGAAATTGTCAGTGGAACAGTACCCAAGTGTGGCCTTGCACCGCCACAGACATAGCAATTGAACTTGTTGTGTTTATCTGCGCTATACTTCATCCATTCTAGCCACAGATTGGTGTCAGAGAAGCCAGTCTCTGCAGCCATGGTGTCTTCAAAGGTGGGATTTGCCATCGCTACCATATCATCTAGTGTGTGGATGGAGGGTTTGAGAGAGTTGACCACTAGTTTCCCTGACTTGGGCGTCCACACAGGGGAGTTATATATGTCTCTCAGTTGGAATTTTCCCTATGCCCCCTGCCTCCCATGTCCCCAATACATATGTGCCAGCATCAGCGGGGCCGGGTTCTCTATGGTCAGGGTGAATTTCATGCTATGTCCTGTTTTCCAACTGTTCAGGCATGTGCCTGTTTTTAGTATGGTCATTTTGCTGATCAGGGGTTTTACATTCTTATCTCTCCTGTCCAGAGCACTCTGTGGTCAGTACCCCCAATCCGTTCCCGTGTTCCACCCAACTGACCCCCAATAGTCACAATTTTGTCCCCAGTACTCATCTGTGACACATATGTATGTGGAGCGGGATCTGGGTGTGTCACGGTATAAGTTACATTGCCAGGGAACTGAAGGACAGGAGACTATGTTACAGTAATCAAAGGTAAAAGTGGCCACATGTGTGTTAGATGAGTTGAACCAGAATGTGGTCAATAGCTTGTCATTTTGTGTGATGGCTACCTGCTGAGCCCCCACCAACCCCAAGGATATACAGTATAGATATCATGGTGCAGGCAGGGTCTTTTCCTCAGGGGTTGGGACTTTCTTGCAATGGGAGGCGTGGATCCAAGTGTTCTTCCCGGCCAACTTGACAGATGTGGTTGTGGTCAGCAGGACCTGGAAGGGACCATCATAACTGGGTTCAAGGGAATGTTTTCTCACAAATTTCTTTACCAACACCCAATCTCCAGGCAGTAGTTGGTGTGTTCCTGTATCTAATTCAGGATCTGGAATTGAAAAAAACACCAGGGCATGTATTCGGGTTAATTCTCGTGATAATGCAGTTACATAATTAGTCAACACAGATTGCAACAGTAACTGTTGTGGAAAGTAACAACCAAGTCTAGGGGCTGAACCAAACAAAATCTCATAAGGGGATAGGGAGTGTTCTCCCTCAGGTGTGTATCTGACGCTGAATAGGGCAATGAGCAGGCTGTCCGGCCTATGCATACCAGTCTCTTGAGCCATTTTTTAACATTCGGGTCTTTAAGGTACCGTTCATTCTCTCAACATTCCCGCTACTCTGGGGGTGGTAGGGTGTGTGGAAAGCTAGGGTAACCCCCAGTGCAGTCCAGATTTCCTTGGTCACTGAGGCTATGAAGGCAGGGCCTTGGTCACTCTCTATCACCTCTGAGACCCCATATATGCATATTATTTTGGTGAGGAGTTTCTTAGCAGTGGTCCTGGCAGTCATATTGGCGACCGGATAAGCTTCTGGCCACCCGGAAAACATGTCCACCACCACTAGGGCGTATTCGAATCTGCCACTTCTTGTCATTTGGATGTCATTAATTTGTATCCTCTGGAAGGGGTATAGGGCTTTTGCCAGGTGCTTTTGCGGTGCCTTTTCTGTGTGTCCTGGGTTACATTTGGCGCAGATAGTGCATGATCTGCAGAAGTTGTTGGTCAGTGGAGTAATTCCTGGTGCTACATAGTACTTGTTGATAAGAGAGCTCATAAGAGTCTTTGACAGGTGGGCTGCTCCATGTGCCCATTGCACCACGGCTGGGTACATACTCCTGGGTAGACAAGGCTTCTTGTTGCACTCGAATAGTCCATCCTTGAGGGTTGCTCCCTTCTGCTTCCAGCTTTCCTTCTCATCCGGACTTTTTGCTTCCTGTAGTTCTGTCAGATAAACTCTGTCCACTGGGAAAGTCTGTAGGGTCAGCACGGGGTGGTCTTCTTCTACCACTCTGCTTTCCACTTCCCTGTGGACCGCTGGCTGCTTGTTTGGCAGCTAAATCTAAAGCTAGGTGATTGCCTCGGACTTCCTTCAAATTCAGTTTGCCGTGTGCTTTTACATTCAGAATAGCCACTTGGGTTGGGAGAAGCAAGGCGTCCATCAAGTCCTTGATGGCTGAGCTGTGTTTCACTGTCTGGATTCTGCAGGTGTGTTTCATTCACAGTGGGGAGATGCGTGGTTTCCAGCCTCATTAGTTTGAAGCAGTCATGGGGTGACAAGTCAGGACTCGGCTCCGCCTCCATACCCCCCTCAGGAAGCGGAAGGAGGGTGGAAGGGTTCAGTGTTTGGCAACGTAAGAGAGTAATGTCCGGTAGAAGGAGGGAGCATTGGAGTCTCAAGTGTCTGCCAGTGGACAGATGTTTCGGCTGGATCTGGTTGAGTATGGCAGCAATGTCATGGGGAGCAAGCAGAATGAGGAAGTGTCCGAGGACCAAGTCCAACGTTTTGTCAAGCAAGACTTGTGCAGCAAAACAGCTCGTAGACACGATGGGCCTCCTCTTGCTACTGCATCCAGCCGACATGAATAATATCCTATGGGGCATAGGCGGTTGCCGTGTGATTGGGTGAGTACACCTGCAGCATGTCCCAGACGTTTGGATACAAAGAGCTTGAATGTCTTTTCGTAGTCTGGGAGCCCTAAAGCTGGGGCTGATGAAATGGCTTGTTTGAGGGCCTCGAAGTTGGATATTGCATCTGGGGACATTTGGAAGGGGTCAGACTTCAGGGCATCATAAAGGGGTTGCATCAGTAAGGCGGCTTCCGGAAAGTGGTTGGATGCCCCACGATGGGTAGGGTCATCTTCGCTAATGGGCCTTCTCGGTTCTTTAAAGAGGTTGCCATGACAGGGGTTGGTGACACAGGCTTGCCCAATTCCTAGCGTAGGAGATCCAGGTGTTTTGAGGTGGGACGTCCAGGGTTTTGAACCTGTTGCTGCTGGTGCTGATAACTGTTGTTGAGGATACTGATTTTGTGCATTTGGGTTCCATGGTGGGGGAAATCGTCTAGGACATCTGGCACTTCACAGTTCCTTTTGGAATGTCCAGGATTTCCACAGTTGAAACAGGTTGGTGTTGGCCTTGGTGTGTATGGGGTGGTCTCCGCAACCATAGGTGGTGTGGTTTTCTTGGTGGTCTGAGAGGATTTCTACCATAAGGAGGGTGTCTAGGGGCAGCACATGATACTCCGGCTGGGCCATGGTGAGGCCTTTTTGTATGGACTCCTTTTAGGCCTGCTACGAAGGCTGAAGACAGCATCTGACTGTGTGCCTTGTTATGGGTGGTGAATCCCAAATCCGAGAAAATTTGTGACAGTCTGGTGTAGAACTTTTCTACTGACTCCATTTTGTCTTGAGTGACATCTTGGCTACTACGTAGACATGTGCAAAAAGAAAAAATTTGTTTTGTTTCGTTTTAATTCGTTAATTAATTAATTTCATTTAGTTATGTAGCGGGGTCTCCTTTTAAGGCCTCACGGACTACGATTCCCAGAACCCCGTTTAGCACCCAAGGTGCATTGCCACCCGCAGAGACTCCTGGGGTGGGTTATAAAGGTGAGGGGCGAGGCTAAGCTCGGCCTCTTTGGACACCGCACTTCTATCAAAAGGGGTCCCCCTGTGCGGACTCCCAGCTGGTGCAAGGCCTGAAGCCTGGGCCTTGCGCACTTCCAAAGAGCCTTCCACCCCACTGCGGAGCCTGTGTGGCACCTGATCTCCTCTTGCCTTTCACTGACATCAGGAGGACCGAAGACCTGGCTGTCGCATACCCTGTGTGTAGATGCACAGCGATGGAAGTTATGGACGAGGACTAAGTCCGGTGTGGTGAGAGAGCACCTGCTCACAGCTATAGCCAAGTACTTTGTCTAGGCCTATTGACTGCTTTGGCCCTTCGTGCTATACCTACTGTCTTAGCAGGAGACTAGTTCCAGAACTGAGTTTATAGTCTCCAGTGAATTGCTCCGTTACCAGTTACCGTTCTTTTGGATTTACAAATTGATGTTCCTGAATGTGCACCACCGATTACCCCTTGCATGTAAAGATTCTTCACCATAAGACCCCACTTTCTTAAGTCAGGCCTGACTGGGTAGTATAGAACAATATTGAGCGCCATATTGCTCATAGGGAGAATAGCTTCACGTGGTGTGTGATTCATTCATTTACAGTATTGCTAGGTGTTATTTTAATTGCAGGGCTCTGCATGAGTTATGATGTACTGTATTGCTATGGAACCTTTATACCATCAGTAAAGTTGCTGTGGTTAAGAACTCTGGTCTTAGTGTCAATTAATGTATATGTTATTACTATTTGCATTACTGTGGGATTGCTCATAGACAATTACAGAGTTATACCAATACCTCATCCCCTAGACTAGCTGTGCCAGAGGAGGGTCGAGTAGATTGCCGGGGGTTGGCTGTGCTGTGTACAGGGCCCGAAATAATACCAGCGGCCCTCTTAAGTTGGGGGTATCGCTACAGTTAGATTCGTTAAATTTGTTTTCAGATTTCATTCCGTTTTCGACCGAATTCGTAAAATCGTTTGCATTCGAAAATATTTAGACCGGATTCGAAAATATTTCTACCGGATTCGAAATTATTTCAACATGATTCGAAATCATTTCAACCGCATTCGAAACTATTTCAACCAGATTCGACAAAATTACAACCGGATTCGATAATATTTCAACCGGATTCAAAATTATTCCAACCGAATAGAAAAGACCATGTTCCGACATTCGAATTTCGTATAGAATGAATTCAAATTCCAATTAGAAAAGATTAGAATAGAAATAGAAAATAGACTAGAAATAGACTAGACTAGGGCCGTTTTCCTAGTCTAGTCTATTTCTAGTCTATTTTCTATTTCTATTCTAATCTTTTCTAATTTGAATTCATTCTATACGAAATTCGAATGTCGGAACATGGTCTTTTCTATTCGGTTGGAATAATTTAGAATCCGGTTGAAATATTATCGAATCCGGTTGTAATTCTGTCGAGTTCGGTAGACATATTTTCGAATTTGGTTGAAATATTTTCAAATGCGACTGACTTTTTGAATTCCAATTAGAAAAGATTAGAATAGAAATAGAAAATAGACTAGAAAAAAAATAGAACAGAATAGAATAAAATATAATAAATAAATATATATATATATATATATATATATATATATATATATATATATATATATATATATATTGTATTTTATTCTATTCTGTTCTATTGTTTTTCTATTCGATTCTTTCCAATATTTTCGATTCTATTCTAATTGTTTTCAAATTCGATTCGACTAGAATTTTTTTCAAATTCGATTTGAATTTCGTCCATGGTTTTTCGATTTGAAACGTTCGGATTCGGTTGAATTTGTTAGCATTTGTAATTCGTTAATTCAGGTGCATCCAAACGTCCAAATAATGAAAATTTGTCCTAATTTCGATTCGGTACGAAACGAAATGCACATGCCTAGATACTAGTGGCTTGGTCGGTCAGCCTTTCCCTTGCCCATCCGCGTAATTGTTCACAGAACTCCACACCTGAAGTAAAGGTATTGTCATTGACAATCCTTGCATCCTGGAAACACTTTTCCATGATTGGCCAGTAAGCGTCTCCTGCCTTTATCTCACACAAGCTAACTAGGTCCCCCCATGCTGCCGAGTAGGTTTTTTGGATCTGGGCCAACCTGGTAAAATGGCATGGGCTGTTTTTCTGGGTCTGGCAAGGTGGTCACTAGGGTGGATGCCTGGGATGGGGTGAAAGTGACATACATCACCGGTGCATCAGTTACTGGCCTAGGAACCACCGTTGATGCCCGTGGCATTGGGTGGGCCGATGGTTTGTTGTTCCAGGTAATCAACTCCCCATCATAGGAAAGGGGCGGCATGGAGTCCGACTGGGATGCCGGAGGGTTCTGATATGAATGCATGCTCAAACTGTCCAGCTATCCCCTACTCTTGCTACCTGCAGGCGATCCCTGAAAACGTACCTCTTCAGGGAAGCCTATCACGTCTCCAACTAATCTTTTGGCACTTGCATCAGCTCATTCCCCACAGTTACAATCTTTTGTACCACCTGCCCCACCCTAATAGATTGTAAGCTCTTCTGAGCAGGGCCCTATTAATCCTCTTGTATTTTATTGTGTTGTAACTGTATTGTCTCCCTTTTTTATTGTAAAGCGCTGCGTAAACTGTTGGCGCTATATAAATCCTGTATAATAATAATAATAATAATGCTGCCATCTGGTCTTGCTGCTGCGTCAGCGAACACCGGGACTCCCTTAGCTGGGGCGGTGGCGTTGGGTCTCATTACAACAGGCATGATGGGGGTTTGGGTTTGAGGAAGGGGAGGTATGTAGTAAGTACCGTTCGCTGTCAGGACTGGGTAGAGGGGGGTTACAGGGCCTGTAGGCCTTTCGGTGCTCTGACTAGGTGTACCAAGATGGCCACCACTGGAAGGAGTCATAGGGAGTCTTCCGGCATCTTCACGGGGTGTACTAAGATGGCCGCCGGAAAGTGTGTGTTGGGCTGGGGGTGGGAGTACGGACAGCAACGGGGCGTTTGATGGCAGGCAGGGCTTTGTGGAGGGACAGGTGTTACAGTCATCATATGACGGAGGCTGGATATTTTGAGCCAGCACACATAACGGTTCATTCTTATCAATGCACTTGTAATACACATATGCCATCAGCTTCCCCCGCTGTACTTCTTTCTCTATCCATTGTTCTCTATGAATGGCCTTCGCTAAATTAGACCAGGCTTCTGCAGACTTTTGTTAATCTCTTCACATTCCTCACATGTTCTACTCCCTCCCTTTCTGCTACAAGGTCACAGACAGAAAGTTCTTTGTCTGATTTAACTAGTTGTTGACCCATTTTCTCTCCTCTCTGATCTCCTCTCTCTCTTTCTAACACAGGAACAGGAGGGTGGGGGCAGATACAGCTGTGAGGAAAAAACTATCTCTCTCTATCTTCCCTTTCTCAACCACCATCATGGATGCCAAACATTAATCCACATACACATTTAGGACATTACATACCAATCGGTCACAGAGAAAGAGGGAGAGAGTTACCAGAAGGAGAGGGGCCCTCCCAGAGTCTCCACGGCGCTGTCACTACCTGACGCGCACCTGACACCCCCTCTCCCAACGCGCACACCGCGCTGCCGAGACCGAGGAGTTCCCGTGTCAATACAATACCCTCTGTGTTTGGACCCCCCCTCAGTCTCTCCTCTTTCTCCGAGATCAAACGACACATATATACAGACACACACTGGGCAACAGACAGAACATATCAACTGGCCACAAAGTAGAGAGGGGAGGGCTTGCTCCGAGAAGAAGAAGTCTCTGCAGAGTCTCTGCACCACCACCACCCGTGACAGGCTCCTACCTGATCCATCACAATCTCATCAGAGTCTGGATGGTCCAGTGGCCATTGGCTGACAATGTTGATTGTTCCTGGAAAAGGAGGTCATCTAGATCAGTGTTTCTCAACTCCAGTCCTCAAGGCGCCCCAACAGGTCATGTTTTCAGGCTTTCCATTATTTTGCACAGGTGATTTGATCAGTTTCGCTGCCTTAGTAATTACCACAGCCGTGAAGGAAATCCTGAAAACATGAACTGTTGGGGCGCCCTGAGGACTGGAGTTGAGAAACGCTGATCTAGATAACCCACCAGGCGGATTCCCTGAGAAGGAAGCATAGCTAGTACAGGGGGCTAAAGCCTTGTACACACGACTGGTTTTCTGCCGAGAAAATCGTGCGTGTGTACGAGGCTTTCAGGTTTCTCATCAAGAAAACTGGCCAGAATCTCGATGAGAAAAATAGAGAACCTGCTCTCTATTTTCTCGTCGGGATTCTCGTCGGCCTGTTTCCTGACGAGAAACCCGAGAATGTGTACGCTTACCTGTCGCCGTGGAAACCCGCGCATGCTCGAAATGACTTTGACGCATGCGCGGTAGCTTTCTAGGCATAGGAAGGGTGTAGCAAGATGGCGGCGATGGCATCGAATGTGACGAGCGTCACCGCGTTCGTTCCATTCAAAAGAACGGTGGTTCTTTTGAATCAAGCGTGTGTACACTCGGCCAGGACAAGATTCTTGTCAAGAATCTCGTCAGGGAAAAACGACTGTTTTTTTCCTGACAAGATTCTCGGTCGTGTGTATGAGGCTTAACACTTGTGGACAAGCTGAAAGGTAGAGCAAAAAATTGGAAATGTTATTCACTCACGCAGGAAGCATTGATGCGTCAGAAAGATTAGGATATGCAGATAAGCATCCTCAATGTCTACTGAGGTAAGGAAATCTCCAGGATAAGAGGAAGCAATGGCCTGTCTGGCAGATTCCATGTGGACTTTCTACACCCAGAGAAAAGTGTTAAGAACCTTTAGGTTTACAATAGGGCAAATTCCTCCCTTAGGTTTGGGACTTTGAACAGGTTAAAATAGAGACCATGAACCCTTCCCTTTTCCGGCATATTGGCTATGACCTCCTAAGGAAGAAGCTGCTCTAAAGCAGCATTAAGCTTCACCTGGTGTAGTGGTGTTGTGGAGATTTTTATGGAGATGTATTTAATATGTATTGTCATAGTGTCACCCAGTGTTAGTACTTCCGCAACCCGCTCTAAAAGAGCTGATTGGGGTAGTCTGAGGCTGGTTGAATCCCGTCTGATAGGGGAAAACGTTTTGAGGTTGGAGTGTGATGTTTGCCGGGTGCGGATATGTCCGCCAACGGGGGCCCTCTGTGCATTAGCATGGACGATCGTTAAGGAGGGGATATGCTCGCTCTGCAACAACATCATTGGTTATGAGCAGATGCATACTCTTGTCTCGGCTGTGTCTGATCAACATTGGTTGGAATTCGTAGCGCGCATCTGCAGATAGCCTCCCTCCCCCATTCAATAATAGTATAATCTTAATATGCGTTATTCTATGGAATAGCGCAGAATAAGAATTCCTATCAACGGTAACTTTAGCCATCCTACGTTATTGTATTCATGTATGACATCTCCTGTTGGAAGGAATGTCCAGGTATTGTCATTTTCCTGTGAGAAAGGGACATCATGTGAGGTCCCCGCCCATGGGGGAGGGAATTGGTTGCTGCAGCCAATCACCTCCTGTGTGAGATCTTTTGAGTTTAATAAAAGCCTATGATTAGGCGTCGGCTAGTCAGTCTTTGCTGGAATGGCCTGATAAGAAGATAAGCTTTTGTGGTGCTGCCTTTCTTGGATGAATGATGGAATGAACGGTGAGTGGATTTTAGCAAACTTAAACTTAAAGATAGCATTATTGCAAAAAGATGAAATCTGATGTGTGCTTAGATAGCACAGGAATTATAGGCTGTGTGCTCTGTAAACAGCAGCCTGGAATTCCACAACAGTAATGGCGGGCCAGGATTTTTGGGAATAGATGGAGTCCCTTTGGACATCGGATCGAGATGGGGGGAAGTGTGGATCTACGTTCCGATGTGGGGGGGCTCTACTCTTTAAAATAACTTTTTTTTGTCTTTTTTGAAATAATGCTTTAAGTTTGCAGCGTGTGTATGTGTGCGTGTGTATGTCTGCGAATCGTATGTGTGTGTGTGATTTTGTCATGGATCGTATGCCTGTGAATTTGATTGTGTGTGGGTATGCCTGCATGTGCCTGTGTGATTAGATTGTTTGTGTGATGCAGGACATGTGTCCCCATAAGTGTGGCTGAAGTTGTGTAAGAGATGATCTGATGGAGACTGTATATTGTGTATGAAATGAAGGTATAGCTGTGGTATTTCATGCAGCCTACACTGAGATTGGCGGCCTTGTTAAAGATGGCCGCTGCATTGAGCCATAAGCCATGAGGTTTAGTGGGGGAGGGCGGGCAACATCTCAGTTACAATGGTAAAAGTTGGTGACTTTCTGTAAATAGCATGCAGGAGTTTTGTAGTGGGAGGGCCCTGAGAGAGGATCTGATGGAAACTGTGGGCTGTAAGAGTGTAACTAAGCGAGAAATATAAACTGTATATTGTGTATGAAATGAAGGTATAGATGTGGGATTATTCAGTCTGCAATGTGTGTGTTTGGTTGAGCTTTTTGTATTTCTCAGAGGTTTGTTTGTGAGATATGTGCTTGAATGGGGGGAGGGCTTGACCACTGTTTTGTGTTGCAGGGGCTGTGCCCTGAGGGAAAGACACTCTAAGCAAATGTTACAAGCAACAATATACTGTATGTGTGTAGTGTTTGTGATTTCTATGAAAAATAGAAATGGTTAGATTGTGATTTTTGCCTTTATAGGGGACAAAGACACATGTCCCCATAAGTGTAAGAATATTTTAACGAAAGTGTTTGGTTTTTGAGTTGAAAGTTCCCGCCGCATATCCAAGTGGCCAGGCATTGCTAGAAGGCAGACATAGTATGTCTCTGCGATGGCTTGTTATGGAAGCTGAGGCCACTGTGTGTGAACTTTAGGTAGAGAAAAGTGGTGAATATCTCAGAGTATATGAACTTAGAGAAATGAATATGTTTTTAATATTGTTCATGTAACTCACATTTATTGAATGTGCTGTTTAGTTGGCAAAAGGGAGGCTAAGTTTGTAAGTGTACATGTGGTCCTTGTAGAGTGTAGCTGACACCTTTTTCAATGGATTTTGATGATAATTTAGAAAAGTTTCAATGGTGTAGTCTGTCTTTGTGGAGAAAAACATTTTTGGTTCTCTAGTAAAGAGATGCTGGTTTTGGCGGGAAAAAGTAATGGCACCATTCTTGGCTTTTGTTAACCTTGCGGTCTGCCTGCCATTTTGAGGCGCAGTTTTGTCTTAGCCTGTGGGTATCCTATAAGGGAAGGTACAGCCACCTTTCCTTTGGGTGTGATGATATGTGACCATACTGTGGCATTCGTCAGCTATGTTGCTGATAGAATTTCTCTGTTTTTGATGTTTAGTGCGAATTGGGTAGTGCGGCCTTTTTAACCTGCTGGAGGCCATTTGTGTTTGTCTTTGTGTGGGGGAACCCATGTGGTGTTCATTGTGACGTCCCATGCTGGTTTTGGCGGGAAAATTGCATGCGTCAATGGCGCAATTCTTGTTGTCCATGAGGTGCTGTGGTGGGTCATCCACCATTTTGTAGTCCTGGCTTGTCGGCCATTTTGAGAGACGTTTACAGTTTAAGATAGGAAGTTCCAGTTTAGCAAACACGGCTCCTGAATATGCTGTATTGGCATTTGTTGATCGGCGCAGTTTTCTTATGTTTTATGCGTTTACAGTTTGACCTGTGCACTGCTGGGAAGAGTAGTGAGACACCAGGGGGACATACTGAGAGACTGGTTTTTGTTTAATGAATTTGCTGGTTTAAATTGTTTTTCTAAGCATCGCCTTTGGAGTTGAGTGGTATCTTGAAATAGCGCGGTTTTACCCCGAGGGGCCACAACGTGCTTGCGGACACACGCACATGCTGGGGCCTATTTATGGATGGGATCTGGCTGATCTACCAGCATTTGGAGTGTGGGAGGAGGCCAACGCAGACACAGGGAGGACATGCAAACTCCATGCACATGATGTTAGGTTGGGGATTTCTCTGTTTTCATTTGGGTGAGTGTGGGCTATTGCAGGATCGGCTGACTTAGCAGTATATGAGCAGGGGTTTGGGGTTTTGGATTTTGGTTTTAAGAGAAAACTTCACTTTACACTGAATTTTGATAGATTGTAAGACTAACAGAGTTTTTGTACAATGATGTGTTTTTATGTTTAAATATTTGGGAGTTTCCCAGAGAGCAATTCATTTTTTTGGAACTTGTACTGTATAGCCATCTTTTGGCAGGAGTTTGTATTTTGAGTCCCAACTTATGGTCTGACTTCCAGGGATGTGTGGGACAGGGGGGATTCCCTCCCATTTGCAAAGGGGGGTTTACTCCATCATTTCCTTGACAAGGTTTTAAATGGTTGAAATATATAATGTGTAGCCATGGATTTTTTTGAAGTCTTGATAGACAAGGCGATTATGGCTAACGCCTCCCCTCCCCCCTCCCTCTTCCTGAACAATTGATATGTAAATAAACCAGTTTGGTTTTTTTTAAGAGCTGAGCATAACCGGAAGTTTCTTTTCAGCATTTATATATCAGCAGAAAGTTAGTGGGAGGAGCTTGGGGTTTTTAAAGGTGAGCATTGAGATTTGTGTCTGGAAGGAAAATGGAAAGCATTTTTGTGTTAAGTCTTTTATATTTTGTTCCAGTTTTGTGAAGTTTTGGACTGTAATACAGTTTTGGGTAGAGAGAAAAACAGGGGGTATCACCATTATTTTATCATCTAGATACAGAGAGAGAAGCCACATTGTTCTGCAGGTGGTAAACTGGCGTAAGTGTTCTGTGAGGTTTAGTCTGACAACGCAGTGTATGGGTGTATAGCGGAAAACGCTTGTGTATGCATACACTGTGAGGGGTAGAGGCCTAAATCGGGGGTTGATCTGTGGTTGTTGCTGTAGTTCCAAAAGTGTTGGGACAACAAGCCATAGAGTTGACGCCTCGGTTAGGGTTTCTAGTTGGAGGACTTGACCATATAGTGGTTGTAGTTCTGCAATTCACCGTATAAGAAGACACCGGGCGGTGATCTCCGAAAGGGGTGCAACGGTTTAACCTGGACGCAGGTTTAAGACGATAAGCCGATTCAAATCGCCATGGACACAAGGAGGTCTGTGCAAAGGGAAGGAATGGAGGCTTCCCATAGTCAGACGGTCACACAGTGCATGAAGCCTAGTTTTGGGGCAAAGGCCTTTGAACCCCAAAAAGATTAACATAGGTGGTCCAAGGATACTATTTTGGGTATCCCTCTGGAATGGATGTAGTTGAGCTGCGGCTTCAGAAATCTGTAATGATGAGTGTTGATGGAGGTGTAGTCTCATGCCCGTTTGTTTGAACTTTGTATGGCTGGTCCATGCAAGCTTCTCAAGCTGCTCTCATATTCCCATTGTATTTTTTCCTATTGCTGAAAGAATGAAGGTAGAATTCTGGCTGTTTTTTGTTTTTTTCATTTTTGGTTTTGGAAACTTTGAAGTATCTCCCCCACGTTTGTATCTGAGTGTTTATATGTAGTAACTTGAATATGTTCGAACTTACCGCGGCGATCCTTCGATGCGTCGACGCTGTTGTATTTTTGTAGGAACGGGAAAAGTAAGGGTTACAGAGGGTTTTGTTTGAATCAGTTTTGAAAGAATGTCATTGACAATTTACCAATGTACAGGAATGTCATTATTGTTTTCCATTCTTTACAGGTTAAATATGAAGAATAGAGTAATGATTTTGCTTATAAGTATTTTTCAGGTCCAAGGAGTTTGTACACAGAGAACAGGTGTATGTAGACAGCGGTACATATGGATAAATATGAGTCTAAGGGAGGTAAAAGTATCATAGGCTATTTCATTGTTTCTTTTTTCCTGCACCACGCATTTCTTCCTTCAGTCTGTAATGAGGAAGAAAAGGGGGGAGAAGTGATAAATGTAAGAGTGACAGGTTTTTTTTTCAAACTAATAATAACCTCTGTAATTCTAACCAAGTTTGTGCCAAGACTGTCTTTCTTTGATAGAATTTGAATCGGCAAGCAGCAGTCTGGTGAAGTAGGTTCCCATCCCAGAGGCTAAGAACCTTTTGTCAATGGTTCCAGGTATTGTAAGCCACGCACAGGTTATGCAGTGACCACAGTCCCGATGTCTGGGTTATTGTCATATGAGGGTTGTTTGGAGGTCAATCAAAATCAGGGTTGTACTCTCCTCATTAGCTGTCACTTATATTCTCGGCTGATGGGGTGGGTGCGATCGTTGTGACATGAACTTCAAAATGTCCACCAAAAGGTTTTCACGAGTCCCTCCTGGACCCTGACTTAATAATCAGTTTACATTCTTTCCAACCAGGTGACTGGGTCGTTGTAAAGAAGCTTGAGGGATGAGACCACGCCAGCCACTGCAAGAAACGGCTCAACCACACCAAAGAATGAGGAGTATCTTTGTTTATATTTTTGTTGTTTAGTAAATTTTAGCGAGGGTAACGGTGAAAAGCATCCCAAGTTATTATTTAAAGTGTATGTCCTGACTAGCTCAGAAAGCGAACAGGACCGATGGTCTGTTCTGAGTCTTCACCGAGTTTTAGTCCCCAGCGATGACAGCGGTACATGCCATTTATGATGTTATTATGGGTATGAGGAGTTTTAGTCCCCAGCGATGACAGTGGTACATGCCATTTATGATGTTATTATGGGTATGAGGAGTTTTTGACAAACTAGTGAAGACTCCAGACAGACACTTGTCAATGGAATCTAACGATGTATTTTTAGAGGGTAAAATTGGTTTTAGTTTTAATGGCTCTGTCTCTTGTCGGTTTGGGTATCTAGGCAGCCCACAAGTGTATTTGAACTTTAGTTTGGTGTTTATGCGGATCTGCAGCTTATAAAGGTAATTCCCCCAAAGCAAGAGGTTCATGCGCGATGGTGAAGCTGTCCCAACATTTTAGGTCGCGGCCGATCGCGAGGATCTGATGGCGCAGGAAATTAAGAATGGCAGGGACAGCTAGAAGGGATTTGTTCACCAATCCCGACCAGGTCTGGGCATGGGGTCCTGCATGTACAAGGTGGGGGGGGGCTCGGGCTTGGGATACGATTGAACAATTCTCATCCGTTAAGGATAGGGTTCTTCATGTAATTGTTGAAGCCAGAGCTGTAGCTAAGTGAAGGTTGGGAGTCCTTTTTAGGGGTCTGGGAATCTTTGGGGATCTAATTTTTATTTTACAGCGGATCGTGGTTAAAGGAAGTGGGAATATATATACTCATGTCGTTTTTATTTCTATTCTTTCTATGTCGTGACGAGAGGCTCCTGTTGCCTGATTTGACGCGTGACCAGAGTTTCCTTGATGAGACGCCCCGAAACCGGACCCACATACAGGACACAGAGGATCACAGACGGATCAGCGATTACTACAGCTCACCATGTCGTGTCCTCCTTTATAAGTCATGCCCCTGAAGAGTAGAGTCTACATGTCAAGCCGTGTTTTCCTTTTTATGGACTAAGGACTGATTCATTTACAGGTGTAAGAAGCAGATCAACTTTCATCGATGGACACATAGGGTGCATATGACAAAAAAGGGAGGACTGTTGTGGAGATTTTTATGGAGATGTATTTAATATGTATTGTCATAGTGTCACCCAGTGTTAGTACTTCCGCAACCCGCTCTAAAAGAGCTGATTGGGGTAGTCTGAGGCTGGTTGAATCCCGTCTGATAGGGGAAAACGTTTTGAGGTTGGAGTGTGATGTTTGCAGGGTGCGGATATGTCCGCCAACGGGGGCCCTCTGTGCATTAGCATGGACGATCGTTAAGGAGGGGATATGCTCGCTCTGCAACAACATCATTGGTTATGAGCAGATGCGTACTCTTGTCTCGGCTGTGTCTGATCAACATTGGTTGGAATTCGTAGCGCGCATCTGCAGATAGCCTCCCTCCCCCATTCAATAATAGTATAATCTTAATATGCGTTATTCTATGGAATATCGCAGAATAAGAATTCCTATCAACGGTAACTTTAGCCATCCTACGTTATTGTATTCATGTATGACATCTCCTGTTGGAAGAAATGTCCAGGTATTGTCATTTTCCTGTGAGAAAGGGACATCATGTGAGGTCCCCGCCCATGGGGGAGGGAATTGGTTGCTGCAGCCAATCACCTCCTGTGTGAGATCTTTTGAGTTTAATAAAAGCCTATGATTAGGCATCGGCTAGTCAGTCTTTGCTGGAATGGCCTGATAAGAAGATAAGCTTTTGTGGTGCTGCCTTTCTTGGATGAATGATGGAATGAACGGTGAGTGGATTTTAGCAAACTTAAAGTTAAAGATAGCATTATTGCAAAAAGATGAAATCTGATGTGTGCTTAGATAGCACAGGAATTATAGGCTGTGTGCTCTGTAAACAGCAGCCTGGAATTCCACAACAGTGGGGACATTGGCAAGTTTGGCAATATGAAGTTGGATGGGGGAAGAGATCAAAATTCTAGTTTGTAGCCCCTGGACACCACATTCTGGACTGAGACATCTGAAACCTCCTGGGAAGAGGTAGCTGCAAAGGCGTCCCTTAGGGTCGTTTTCAGGGACCCTTGGGGGTTCAGGGCTTGGGTAAAACTGAACTTGTGCAAAAGGAGCTCCTCATAAGCTCAGAGGACACAGGCTTCCCAGAGGAAGGCCTTGCCTTCAACTTCTGGGGCTAAAGGGTGCTCTTTGCCAGAGTAATTTCTTTAAAAAAGTATCTAGAGATGCACCAAAGCAAGGTTTTCTATCAAAGGGCATACACAGGAGGTGCTTCTTGCACTGAAGTTCAGCAGACCAACAATTTAGCCAAAGGTTCCTCTTCAAATGAATAGACAGGAGGTCTATTCTGGATGTTTGGTGAAGAACGACCCCTAGTCCATATATTTAGTTATAAAGTATATGCAGTGGGAAGAGCTCCAGTTGCTGGAAAACCTCAGGGCCTGTGAGGACCACACCAGGGTCCCTAGAAATGGTCTTGGACCAGGCGGTCAAGGCCTGACAGACAGACAAGGTAGCAATGGCAGGAGCAGGGTTGGGCCTGCAAGGGCAAATTGGGCTTTTAGATGGGTTTCAAGCTCTTTGTCCGCTGGATCCTCAAAGATTGGAATGTTTTCCACACGAACAGTTAACATCTTTTTAAAGCAGGACATATATCCTCCATTGTATATGAAATACTAGGAGATAAGCCTGAGGGTTGAGAGGGATTTAGGGGCAGACTCTGGTGGAAGGGACATATGAACATATTTTTGCACCCTGTGGTCAGTCTTCTAAAATTTTGCCCATAAATTCCTCCCTGGATAAACAGGAAGATGTCATCCCTGAATATCAGTGGCAGGCCCCTTAGAGGTGATGCTTCTAACCTCCCCATGAAATGCTAATTGACCATAAATCGGTCAAGGCCAACGGTTCTCTGCTCCTGTATTCGTGAACCAACATGTGTTTAGTGGTGAAATCCTGATGGGGGTAACGTATGGACACCAGTTCTGCTGCAACAGGAAGAGTTAACTGCCAAGAAGTGACTGACCGCTGTAGGCAGAAGGCAGCCTAGTTCCAGATGGTAGTAAGGAGTGAAGTATGCACAACTTATAAGACCTTGCAGACTCGGTACTGCGCCTGGGCCCCATAAGTGACACCAAGTTTAAAAATAATCACAACCCTGAGAGACACAAAAAGTTGCTTTTTGCGTCTGCGTTACTGAGTTAACCCCTTAGCGGGATTCAAAATACGACCTCTTCCCCCAAGGTTCCCCTAAGGATTAAAGACCCTGGCTTTCTCCACACATCCCACCAGGCAAAGGGGTTGAAAGGAAGGGACATGCCCCCTCAGGATCTTTGCTTTCTGGGTAGACATGCCTCCTAAGGTGTCTTCAGGGACAGGGTTCTGCCAGACGGGTAGACCACAGCCCTGGACCTGTATAGCTTGTGGTGCCTGGTTCTTTTCATTGCACCACATGACTCTGCTCAAGGAGCTTGCCTAGGTAGGTGCAGGAAGACACGTTACAGGCTGGCCCCACATCTTCTTCACCATGGGGTTCAAGGTACAGCCTTCAAATCTATGCCGAGGATTAGCTGATCCAAAAGATGCAAACCAGAACCACAGAGACTCTGCAGCTACTGAAGAAACTTGCCAGAAGGAAAATTAACTTTGATAAAAAAATAAATAAAATAAGTGCTAGCTTCTCCTACAAAAAGTGGAGGCTTGGTGGAAGCAGGAAGGGACATACTAGGCTGTCCTTACAGCTTTGTTTTGCCAATATTCAGTCTCCTGAAGGCAGAAGCATAACCCTTACGTTCCTGAATACTGTCCTGTATCCTCTACTCTAGGGAGAAGGCTGACCTTGAAGCATCTCTAAACCGTGAAGACCAATTTATGGTTCCATGAGCTCCAGGTAATGGATAATATGGCATTCAGCAAACAATGCAACTGGGTTATAGTCACAAAGCTCACTGCATTATGGAGACTAACCATGGCTGCCCCGTCTAAGAATAGCAACTTCTCAGCTGTCTCTGGCTTGCGTAGTCCTGAAAGTATGCAGGTTGAAGTTGCAACTTCCATTCTGAATATTTTTTATGGATCAAAGCCATAGGATCAATATGAAAGCCAGGAAGATAGCATTTTCTTTAGAGGAAGAGGTCAGCTATGGAAGACTCCATATTTTCTCACTACAGATTTCTTTTAACCACCGGGCATATTCTGGCACTTCTCTCCTTCATGTAAAAATCATAATTTTTTTGCTAGAAAACTAATCAGAACCCCCAAACATTATATATTTTTTTAGCAGACACCCTAGGGAATAAAATGACGGTCGTTGCAACTTTTTTCTTGCACGGTATTTGCGCAATAATTTTTCAAACGCCTTTTTTGGAGAAAAAAAACAGTTTCACGAATTTCAAAAATAACAAAACAGTAAAGTTAGCCCAATTTTCTTGTATAATATGAAAGATGCTGTTACGCTGAGTAAATAGATACCTAACATGTCACGCTTTAAAATTGCACACACTCATGGAATGGCGCCAAACTTCGGTACTTAAAAATCTCCATAGGCGACACTTTAAAATTATTTACAGGTTACTATTTTCGAGTTACAGAGGAGGTCTAGTGCTAGAATTGTTGCTCGCACTCTACCGCACGCGGCGATACCTCACGTGCTGGGTTTTAAACGGCGTTTACATATGTGGGCGGGACTTGAATGCGTGTTCGCTTCTGAGCGCGAGCTACCGGGGACAGGGGCGTTTTACATTTTATTTTTATTTTTTCATTTTATTTATTTTTTTACAGAATTTTTTTTATTTTGACATTTTTTTTTTTTTTGATCACTTTTATTCCTATTACAAGGAATGTAAACATCCCTTGTAATAGGAATGGTGTGTGACAGGTCCTCTTTATGGAGAGATGCGGGGTCATTAAGACCCCACATCTCTCCTCCAGGCTGGAAAGAAATTCACTGATCTCATGCTGACAGCTGCAATTACGACTTTGTTTACTTCCGGGTACCAAGCGTGACATCACAACGTCGCGCCCAGGACTCTGACGGTCATAGGAAATCTCTATCGTCGTGAGCCGGCACTGGCCGATTCGCTCTCTGGGCTCCCCCCCCCCCCCTCCGATGGCACAGGAGAGCCCGGAGAAGCACCGGATGGCGGCGGGAGGGGGGGTGTCCCCTCCCGCCGCCTATAAGAACGATCAAGCGGCGGAACTGCCGCTATGATCATTCTTATGGTGCGCAGAATCGCTGCAAAAAATGATATCTGAATGATGCCTGTAGCTGCCCCCATCATTCAGATATCCCCCCACAAAGTCAGCGACGTCATATGACGTCCTTGGTAGACAAGTGGTTAAAGGGGGACACCAGTTACTCACTATTCACTCACTATCACTTATTTTCATTCACCATAGGTCCCCTCACCTTCACTGACACGTACACAGTGTTCCTTTACTGTGACATTCATACCCCCCAATCTCTTTTTCTTTACAGATTCTGGTTTTCAATGTACACACCCACCATGTTTCAGATAGATGTTTGGGCTGCCTTCTCTGTCCTGTGGCTTCCTGCCTTTCCTGGTCTTTTCCCTGTTGGTTTATGGGGGGGCAGTTGTTACCCTGCCTCAACCCGGGGTGAGATAGCCTTATCTGGATTAGACATGTGCGATTCGTTTCGTACGAATCGAAAATTCGTAGGAATTTCCGAAATTTCGTACATTCGGAAGCATCCAAAATACGAATTTATATGCTTTCGAATTCTTACGAAATACAAAATTTAGTTGATAAATTTCGGATCCGAATTTCTCAGACAACTAGTATCATTTTATTATTGTCCTAATAATTATGAACGTTCGTTATGAATTTAAAAAGCAAACCCAGGAAGTCAGCACAGCACAGGGATGGGGGGAGCCCCTCATAATGAGCACAGCACAGGGATGGTGGGAGCCCCTCATAATGAGCACAGCACAGGGATGGTGGGAGCCCCTCATAATGAGCACAGCACAGGGATGGTGGGAGCCCCTCATAATGAGCACAGCACAGGGATGGTGGGAGCCCCTCATAATGAGCACAGCACAGGGATGGTGGGAGCCCCTCATAATGAGCACAGCACAGGGACGGTGGGAGCCCCTCATAATGAGCACAGCACAGGGATGGTGGGAGCACCTCATAATGAGCACAGCACAGGGATGGTGGGAGCCCCTCATAATTAGCGCAGCAGGGGTACAGCCCCAGGAGGAAGTCAGCACAGCACAGGGATGGTGGGAGCCCCTCATAATGAGTACAGCACAGGGATGGTGGGAGCCCCTCATAATGAGCACAGCACAGGGATGGTGGGAGCCCCTCATAATTAGCACAGCCCCAGGAGGAAGTCAGCACAGCACACTGAGCACAGGGATGGTGGGGGCCCCAGAATTTTCGTTAGGTTCGTTAACTTTTCGTAACAATTACGAACATTCGTTATGATGAATTTTAAAAGCAAACCCAGGAAGTCAGCAGCACTGCTGACTTCCTGGGTTTGCTTTTTAAATTCATCATAACGAATGTTCGTAATTTTACGAAAATTTTACGAATCTAACGAAAATTCATATTTCGTACGAATCAAAATTGAATTTCGGAAACGAGTTACGAAATACGAATTTTCGGCCACTACGAAACAGAACGGAACGGAACAAAACAAATTTATTGACAGCGCCCATGTCTAATCTGGATCACTTTGTGAACCTGCTGCCGGACCTGGGCTTAATTTACGGGCTGTTCTGTAAGTATTTCCATCGCACGGTCTTTACTGCTATTCCCGTTTTTAAATTTTGATGTACCAATAGTTTTTATATATTTATCTCTTCGATTCCCAGTGTATATATATATATATATATTGTGACAGCAGGAAGGTAAAGTCACCTGGTTGCATCCAGGGGGGTAGGTATATTTCTCCCAGATTCAGGCTTTATGCCGACTTATACAACTAGGGAGAGAGTTGATGAAGCCCAGCTGAGGCTAGTGGGCTCATGGATGATTCATACCTCTAGGGAGAGTGCTGGGCGTCGTGCAGGCAGGGAGTTGATGAGACCAGCTGAAGCCTGTCAGCTCGTTTAAGGCCTCTATAAAAACTCCCAGCTTCATTAGGTGTTTGCTCATGCCTGGAACCAGACCTGTGTGGACTGTCTAGGGAGAGTGAACCCCTGTGCGGTGAGACAAAGCCTGTGTGGCTATTTGTTTGGACATTTACTAAACCAGGGACTTAGGGACTAGGACAGCACCAGGCTGATCCCAGTTGTTAGTTAGGGAAACCTGCATGTTTAGTCAGAGGTCAAGCTGACCAGGATTTATTTTGTTTATGTTTCTTTTTGCTTTGCTGTGTTTTTGTCACTGTAAATAGAGAAATAAACCGCACCCTTTTGATCTTGAAAACCACAACCTCCGTCTGCTGGGCCTGTTTTTGTGTGGGGAGCCCATCCAGGGGGTCACACACACCCGCTACCGAGCTAACCCCCTCACAGTTGGTGGAGAACCAGTGGCAGTTTTTTTTTTAAGCCAGCATGGAGGAGATACTGAAACAGCTGGCTCTAGCAAATGCCAATCAACAGCAGACAAATGCAGGTTTGCAAAAGAGCTTCGCAGCCCAGCAACAAGCCCAGCAGCAATCTGAGGCCCGCTTCATAGACCTGTTGCAGAAGCAAGAGCAGAGACTACAACAACAGATGGAAGCAGTAATGCAGCAACGTCCGCAGACCAGTGAGGAAAGCCGTCCCACTAATACCGCGTCCTTTGGGGTGAGTCGTTTATTGACAAAAATGACTGGAGAGGATGATCCAGAGGTATTTTTGACCACATTTGAAAGGACTGCTGAAAGAGAAAAGTGGCCTGAGGAGCAGTGGGCTGGACTGGTGGCTCCTCTGTTAACTGGTGAATCGCAGAAAGCTTACTATGACCTAGAGCCTGACCAAGCAAAAGACTATGTGGTGCTAAAAGCTGAAATATTGGCAAGGCTGGGTGTCACCCTGGCTGTCCGGGCTCAGCGTGTGCATAACTGGACTTTCCAGCTTGGAAAACCCCCCAGGTCTCAAATGTATGATCTCATTCACCTGAGCAGGAAGTGGCTACAGCCAGAGACTTTGTCCGCACCGGAGATTGTGGAACTTGTTGTGATGGATCGTTTCTTGAGAGCTCTTCCTACCGCCATTCAAAAGTGGGTAAGCCATGGAGACCCAGAAACGGCCGGTAAACTTGTGGATCGTGTAGAGAGATACTTGGCTGCAGAGAACCTGACGGCCTCTTCCAGAGACTCTCGGACTTTCCACCCTAAGACCAGAACATCCCCAGGGGCGGATAAGATGATTCCAAGGGGTGAGGGTGGAGAGAGTGAGAGGGTGGGAGCTCTGCCCAGGGTTTGGCGAGAACAGCCTGGGAAGTCGGGGGCTCAAGAGGCAGCCAAAAGGATTGTTTGCTACCGCTGCCGGCAAGCGGGACATATTGCAGCAAATTGCCCGGTTGTGGAGGAACCCATGCAATGTGACTTTCTGACGGACAGACGTCAGTCGCTGTGTGCGACAGTCGCATGCACTGCCATTCGGGGAACTGAGAAACATTTATGCAAAATGTGTATTAATGGTAGAAATGTTGTGGTATTACTGGATTCAGGTAGCCTTGTGACCCTGATAAAGGCTGAATTAGTTAAAACAGAGGTCTCTGGGAATAGCAAGGTAGCTGTTATTTGTGTGCATGGGGACACCCGAGAGTATCCAGTGACTACAGTGTGTTTCAAGACCCCCAAAGGTACCCTCTCTCATCCAGTGGGGTTAGTATCTCAACTACCGCATGATGCCATTGTGGGAAGGGATTTTCCGAAGTTCTGGGAACTGTGGGATGATCCTGAGCCCCCCACTGGTGCCCCTATGTACCAGGAAGGTGATAGCCAGAACTCCTCTGAGAGTGGTGAGGACTCTCCAGAATTTCCCTTGTCAGTATTGGCAGGCGAGACTCAAGAAACTGGAGAGGAGCCCACCTCCTCAGACGAAAACCTACCGTCTGTGGAGTTTTCTGATCTTGAGGTTCACAGGGAAAATTTTGCCACAGAACAGTTAAAAGACCCCGCCCTAATAAAGGCACGGGAAAACGTAGTGGAAATAGATGGCGAGTTAGTGAACCCAGATAATACCTGCACTTACCCATACTTCAGCGTAGAGAAGGACCTACTGTATCGGGTGGCAAAAAGGGCAGAAGAAACCATTGAGCAGCTTGTGGTGCCCAAACCTTACAGGAAGTTGGTGTTGGAGTTGGCCCATGGGCACATTCTTGGAGGTCATCTGGGGACAGAGAAAACCCGAGAGAGGGTATTACAGAGATTCTATTGGCCTGGGGTGATGAAGGACATAGAAAATTATTGTTCCTCCTGCCCTGTGTGTCAGAGGTCGGCCCCGATGCCACATTTCCGTAGCCCGCTGGTCCCTCTACCCATCATTGAGGTCCCGTTTGAGAGGATCGCAATGGATTTGGTAGGTCCTATAATCAAGTCCGCTAGGGGGCACCAGTACATATTAGTTATAATGGACTATGCCACCCGTTATCCAGAAGCGATCCCTCTCCGAAATACCTCGGCCAAAACCATAGCCAAAGAGCTATCTCTTGTTTTTAGCCGGGTGGGTATTTGTAAAGAACTGCTTACGGACCAAGGTACACCCTTTATGTCCCGGGTTATGAAAGAGCTGTGTAAATTGTTCAAAGTGACGCAATTGCGTACGTCTGTGTATCACCCCCAAACCGATGGGCTGGTTGAAAGATTCAACAAAACCCTAAAACAAATGTTGAAGAAAGTGGTGGATAGAGATGGAAAGGATTGGGACTGTCTACTTCCTTATTTGATGTTTGCTATTAGGGAGGTGCCCCAATCCTCTACGGGATTCTCCCCCTTTGAGTTACTGTATGGGAGACACCCAAGAGGGCTGTTGGATATTGCCAAGGAAACTTGGGAAAGTGAGAGTTCTCCCCACAGGAGTGTGATTGAGCATGTCGCCCTGATGCAAGATCGAATTGCACAGGTAATGCCCATCGTGAAGGAACATTTGGCCCAAGCGCAGTTGGCACAGCAGAGAGTGTACAACCGTGGAGCCAAGACCCGTACCTTTTCCCCGGGGGATAGGATATTGGTACTTGTCCCTACGGTTGAAAGTAAATTCCTTGCCAAATGGCAAGGCCCCTACGAGATAATGGAAAAAGTGAGCGAAGTGAATTACAAGGTCAGACAACCAGGAAGGCGAAAGCCCGAACAGATCTATCACGTTAATCTGTTGAAAGCCTGGAGGGATAGAGAGTCCCTAGTCGCAGAAACTTGGTCACCAGCTCAAACTGGTTGCGTGATTCCGGAGGTTGGAATAGCAGCCACCTTGTCACAACCCCAACAACAGGAGGTTAAGGAGTTTGTGCTTCGCAACAAGGAGGTGTTCTCTGAGCTGCCGGGACAAACATCTGGGGTAGAGCATGATATTATTACCCCGCCCGGTGAAAGGGTGAAGTTAAAACCCAGATCCCAGAGGCCCGACGGGAGGCAATACGGGAGGAAGTACAGAAAATGCTGAACTTAGGGGTGATAGAGGAGTCCCAAAGTGATTGGTCTAGTCCCATTGTGTTGGTGCCTAAACCGGATGGGAGCTGGCGATTTTGTAACGATTTTCGTCAGTTGAACAAAGTTACAAAATTTGACACCTACCCCATGCCACGTATAGATGAGTTGATCGACCGGCTGGGAACAGCCCGATACATGACGACTCTTGACCTCACAAAAGGGTATTGGCAAATTCCCCTGGCCAAGTCGGCCAAAGAGAAAACCGCATTTGTAACCCCAGACGGGGCGTTCCAATATAAGAGAATGCCGTTCGGGTTACAGAATGCGCCGGCCACATTCCAGCGGAAAATGGACCAGATACTGAGGCCCCATCGGAAGTATGCTGCGGCTTACCTGGATGACGTAATTGTCCATAGCACAGATTGGGCCTCACATCTGCCAAAAGTGCAAGCAGTCCTAGACTCTATCCGGGAAGCGGGGTTTACGGCTAACCCCAAGAAGTGTACCATTGGGCAGGAGAAGGCCAAATATCTTGGGTACACCATTGGCAGGGGAGTAATAAAACCCCAACTCAACAAAGTCGAGGCCATCCAGAGTTGGCCACGTCCCAACAGCAAGAAGCAGGTACGAGCCTTTCTGGGAATCGCGGGTTATTATCGGCGCTTCATTCCCCACTTTGCTTCTAAGGCTGTGCCCCTAACCAACCTGACGAAAGGGAAAGGGTCGGTCATGATTAAATGGACCCCCGAGGCTGAGGCAGCGTTCCAATTCTTGAAACAAGCCTTATGTAGCCAGCCAGTGTTGTACTCACCCGACTTCTCTAAAGACTTTGTCGTACAAAGTGATGCGTCAGATGTGGGGTTAGGAGCAGTATTGTCCCAGGTCTGGAACGGGGAAGAGCACCCAGTCATTTACCTCAGCAGGAAGTTGAAGTCCCATGAGGTAAATTACGCCACGGTTGAAAAGGAGTGTTTAGCAGTGAAGTGGGCTCTAGATTCCCTTCGGTACTATCTGCTAGGTAGGCACTTTGACATGGTTACGGATCACGCTCCGTTAAAGTGGATGGCTCAAAACAAGGAGACAAATAGAAGAGTAAATAGGTGGTTCCTGGCCCTACAGGAATTAAACTTCACAGTAAAGCATCGCCCTGGCGTTCAAATGGGGAATGTGGATGCTTTGTCTCGAGTACATGAATGCCTGATTGCTGGTGTTCCAACCCCAAGGTTAAAACAAGAGGGGGGGGTATGTGACAGCAGGAAGGTAAAGTCACCTGGTTGCATCCAGGGGGGTAGGTATATTTCTCCCAGATTCAGGCTTTATGCCGACTTATACAACTAGGGAGAGAGTTGATGAAGCCCAGCTGAGGCTAGTGGGCTCATGGATGATTCATACCTCTAGGGAGAGTGCTGGGCGTCGTGCAGGCAGGGAGTTGATGAGACCAGCTGAAGCTTGTCAGCTCGTTTAAGGCCTCTATAAAAACTCCCAGCTTCATTAGGTGTTTGCTCATGCCTGGAACCAGACCTGTGTGGACTGTCTAGGGAGAGTGAACCCCTGTGCGGTGAGACAAAGCCTGTGTGGCTATTTGTTTGGACATTTACTAAACCAGGGACTTAGGGACTAGGACAGCACCAGGCTGATCCCAGTTGTTAGTTAGGGAAACCTGCATGTTTAGTCAGAGGTCAAGCTGACCAGGATTTATTTTGTTTATGTTTCTTTTTGCTTTGCTGTGTTTTTGTCACTGTAAATAGAGAAATAAACCGCACCTTTTGATCTTGAAAACCACAACCTCCGTCTGCTGGGCCTGTTTTTGTGTGGGGAGCCCATCCAGGGGGTCACACACACCCGCTACCGAGCTAACCCCCTCACAATAAATATATATATATATATATATATATATATATATATATATATATATATATACATCATACCCCTGATGATTGGTAGAAGCCATGAAACGCGTCGGGTTGTCAACTTATGATGTTCAGCTCAGCCCCCTCTTTTAATCATGAATTTTATTAGTATCAATACTTGCCATTCGTTCTGATCATGTGTTTTCTTGATTCTTCTGTGTTTATATGTATGTAGCGGCCTCACCCCTCTCTCCCCTTCTTATTCTCGGCTTGTCTTTCTTTCTCTAGGGGTGTTAGTACCCGGGGGAGGGATAAGATACACCATGGCCCATGTCCTCCATAGTGACAAGGTGAAGACCAGAAAGATCGGGCTTTGTGTAGGTGTCCTGGAGTCAAGTCCTGTACTTCGTTCCTGACTCCTTTGCTCCTAGTAACCAGAGTTCCACACAGTGAATAGGTCCAACTCAGTTTTATTCTTCTCAGCGAATGAACATACAGCACGGTTAAGTTGGATTCTTTTGCAACAACTTAGTAGTAATGGGAATAGGTCGAGGCACAATCCTTTCCCTTCTCTTGCCAACCACTGTGATATCACCAGTGGTGAATAGTCACTGCCACTGACTATGTGAAGTAGAACGTGAATTACCTTCGCTAGCACGGGCCCTGTTAGGGGAAGGATATCCGTCCAAGGGAGATACCGGAGGCCTCTCTGTCACCAGCGATGCTGTGCCGGACTCTCCAGAGAAGTCCTGCTCACCAGACCTCACAAACTCAGACACGGGCACCCAAGGAGTTAGGGCCCCCTCGGATTCCTCCACCCTCGCGGAACTCAGTCAAAGGTACTGAGCCCCAGGCATCCGCCATAGTACCTCACCCCAGGCTAAAGGTGCCTGAGATGGACTCCATCTCCGCTCCGGCCAGGTCAAGGGCAACTGGGCCCGGAACTCTGGAACGCCAGCACCCAAGCTGAAGGTGCCTGGGTGCGGCCGCGTCCTCCGACTTCTACTCTGAACCCTGTGGTCAGGGCGTCCGCCCCTTTTATCCCCTCTATCTTCGCGCCACAGCGGGTTCCCCGCCCCGCTGTACCAGCTCCAGGGGAGGACAAAAAGGCACAGTCATGCGATGTGAGTTCAACTCCGGCCCAGGGCAACAACGCCACCTGTAGGCCGCAGGGAACCTCACATCACCAGAGTCCTCCAAGAACCATAAAAGGGTCTCAGATTCCCTAGCAATCAGTGCATCTGGGTTACACTACCACCCAGATGTAGATTCAAATACCCGCTACATGTATATATCAATTGTATCAATTATGTCCATTGATTGTTTCGCATTAAATGTATTATTATGATTATCATGTAGATCTTGTACGATTGAATTTATATTATATTATGGTATTCAATTAAATGTTTTTGCTTTTTCATATCATGGACAACCCCTAAGGGTAATCGGTATTTAAATGATTTTATTTAATTTGATTTATTTCCTAGTTATTTATTTACTCACAATGACATGCTTCATTTAAAGTCCCAATTCCTCTCCTACCTTGTATACAATATATTTAGGGATGGAAGCAGGCCATTGTGTATTCTGGTTGCGTCGGTTCACATTCCACTTTGAGCTAGATCGAGCGATGTTGTAGGAATGTCTTAGCTGCGCGTGACTCCCCTCCTTATTGGCTGAGACAGCAGCACGATGCCATTGGCTCCCGCGGCTGTCAATCAAAGTAAGTCAGCCAAGGAGGAGAGCAGGGGGGCAGGGCTGAATGGACACAGGGAGCTGTGGCTCGGCTCGGGTGCCCCCATTGCTTGCTGTGGGGGCACTCGACAGGAGGGTGGGACCAGGAGTACCAAAGAGGGACCCGAGAAGAGGAGGATCAGGGCTGCTCTGTGCAAATCCACTGCAACAGAGCGAGGATGTGTATAACTGGTTTGTTATTTTTAAAGAAATAAAAAAAAACAAGACTTTACAATCACTTTAACTTTCCCGATCCCATAAGGATGCAGGAAATCAGGAAACTGCTATTGAAGCAGACCTACTCCCTAAAGCGATTCTAAAAAGCTCAAGGTTTTTTGTACATTTATGCATTCTATGCAAGGAAGGTAAAAAACCTTGTGTGTGCAGCAACCCCCTTAATACTTACCTGAGCCATCTCGAACCATCGATGTGCATGCGAGCAGCGGAAGAAGGGCAGCCATCAGAAATTTTTGGGCCCCTTACACAGCTTTAGGCCTGGGCCCCCCCCCGAGCCTGACCACCTACATTCCCCGGGCTTGCCCACGAGCCATCCCGCCGAATCCACACACAGGCTACCTCACCGGTATGCACTCAGCCCCCCCCCAATCCTGTATATATGTCAGCCCCCCCCCCTCAATCCTGTATATATGCCAGACTCCCCCTCACGCCTGTATATATGTCAGCCCCACCCCCCAAAACCTGTATATATGCCAGCCTCCCCCTAACGCCTGTATATATGTCAGCCCCACACACACACACACACCTGTATCTATGCCAGCCCCACGCCCCCACACCTGTATATATGTCAGCCCCACCCCAGCCCCCCTCACACCTGTATATACAGTGGGTACGGAAAGTATTCAGACCCCCTTAAATTTTTCACTCTTTGTTATATTGTAGCCATTTGCTAAAATCATTTAAGTTAATTTTTCTCCTCATTAATGTACACAAAGCACCCCATATTGACAGAAAAACACAGAATTGTTGACATTTTTGCAGATTAATTAAAAAAGAAAAACTGAAATATCACATGGTCCTAAGTATTCAGACCCTTTGCTCAGTATTTAGTATTTGCACCCTTTTGATGAGTCTTTTTGGGAAAGATGGAACAAGTTTTTCACACCTGGATTTGGGGATCCTCTGCCATTCCTCCTTGCAGATCCTCTCCAGTTCTGTCAGGTTGGATGGTAAACGTTGGTGGACGGCCATTTTTAGGTCTCTCCAGAGATGCTCAATTGGGTTTAAGTCAGGGCTCTGGCTGGGCCATTCAAGAACAGTCACGGAGTTGTTGTGAAGCTGCTCCTTCGTTATTTTATCTGTGTGCTTAGGGTCATTGTCTTGTTGGAAGGTAAACCTTCGGCCCAGTCTGAGGTCCTGAGCACTCTGGAGAAGGTTTTCGCCCAGGATATCCCTGTACTTGGCCGCATTCATCTTTCCCTCGATTGCAACCAGCCGTCCTGTCCCTGCAGCTGAAAAACACCCCCACAGCGTGATGCTGCCACCACCATGCTTCACTGTTGGGACTGTATTGGAAAGGTGATGAGCAGCGCCTGGTTTTCTCCACACATACCGCTTAGAATTAAGGTCAAAAAGTTCTATCTTGGTCTCATCAGACCAGAGAATCTTATTTCTCACCATCTTGGAGTCCTTCAGGTGTTTTTGTTATCAAACTCCATGCAGGCTTTCATGTGTCTTGCACTGAGGAGAGGCTTCCGTCGGGCCACTCTGCCATAAAGCCCCGACTGGTGGAGGGCTGCAGTGATGGTTGACTTTCTACAACTTTCTCCCATCTCCCGACTTCATCTCTGGAGCTCAGCCACAGTGATCTTTGGGTTCTTCTTTACCTCTCTCACCAAGGCTCTTCTCCCCCGATAGCTCAGTTTGGCTGGACGGCCAGCTCTAGGAAGGGTTCTGGTCATCCCAAACGTCTTCCATTTAAGGATTATGGAGGTCACTGTGCTCTTAGGAACCTTAGGTGCAGCAGAATTTTTTTTTTTGTAACCTTGGCCAGATCTGTGCCTTGCCACAATTCTGTCTCTGAGCTTTTCAGGCAGTTCCTTTGACCTCGTGATTCTCATTTGCTCTGACATGCACTGTGAGCTGTAAGGTCTTATATAGACAGGTGTGTGGCTTTCCTAATCAAGTCCAATCAGTATAATCAAACACAGCTGGACTCAAATGAAGGTGTAGAACAGAGATATGCAATTAGCGGACCTCCAGCTGTTGCCAAACTACAAGTCCCATCATGCCTCTGCCTCTGGTTGTCATGCTTGATGCTGTCAGAGTCTCGCTATGCCTCATGGGACTTGTAGTTTGGCAACAGCTGGAGGTCCGCTAATTGCTTATCCCTGGTGTAGAACCATCTCAAGGATGATCAGAAGAAATGGACAGCACCTGAGTTAAATATATGAGTGTCACATGAAAGGGTCTGAATACTTAGGACCATGTGATATTTCAGTTTTTCTTTTTTAATAAATCTGCAAAAATATCAACAATTCTGTGTTTTTCTGTCAATATGGGGTGCTGTGTGTACATTAATGAGGAAAAAAATTAACTTAAATGATTTTCGCAAATGGCTGCAATATAACAAAGAGTGAAAAATTTAAGGGGGTCTGAATACTTTCCGTACTCACTGTATGTCAGCCCGCCTCACACCTGTATTAGTGTCCGCCCCCTATATATATATATATATATATATATATATATATATATATATAATCAGCCCCACACAAACAAAACTGTAAACACACAAGCCTCTGGCCCCTCCCTGTACACAAACAGCCCCCTCCCTTTCCTTCACATCCCCTACTTGTAAAGGAAATCTTCCTACCTAGTCCCAGCTCATTTTCACAAAGCTGACAGGCTGCTGAAACAGAGAAGCAAAGTACAGGCAACTCACACGAGGGGTGCACATGCAGATAGTAGCCAGAGGTGGCAGTAAAGAGCTTGATGTCTGAGCTCAATGACACAAAGCAGCAGAAGCTGCGAGATAGTTTCTAAAGTGCACAACTAAGATCTCCCCTTCACCCGTCCTGCCTTCTTCTGGCCTGAGTGGGCCCCTCAGGCCCTGGGGCCCCTTACAGTTGTATTGGCTGTACCCCACTGATGACTTCCCTGAGCGGAAGTCCCAGGTTCCTTCTTCCTCACAGTCAGTGAGCCAATGAGAAGAGAAGAGGCCAGGCCGAGCCACACAGAGTAGAGGCTCGGGAGCAAGCCTGCTTAGGGGCCCCTATAGCAAGCAGCTTTTTATGGGGGCACTTGGCAGGAGCTTTTTATGGGGGTACTTGGCAGGAGCCAGGAGTGCCAGCGTTGGACTTGAGAAGAGGAGGATCGTGGCTGCTCTGTGCAAAACCAACTGCACAGAGCATGGCCTGTTTATTTATTTTTTATTATGCCATAAAACAACTTCCTTACCACAATATAGCCGAAAGATGGCTACAACACACCTCTGTTGTTCTGGGAAAGCATCCATGGACATCCTGCCAGAACCATGCCCCTCACACACCTCCTGGGGACATAGCCAGTCACAGATCGTGGTAAAAGGTCAATCACAGTGACCCTTTACCACATGATCAGCTGATCACAGTGTAAACAGAATTGCCAGTTATCAGCAGTCCGCTCCTCACACAACGTCACAGCATGAGGAAAGGAGAGCCCAGTAAGCAAGTGGTTAATATCACTTTAATCCAGGGTTTCTCAACCAGGGTTCCATGGACCTCTAGGGTTCCTCCAGAGAAGTGTAATAATGGATGCAGGCAACCAAAGTGTGATCTTCAGATCCAGGGATCAGAAGAGGTAGGACTGTTAATCTGTTTGGGCATGTGAAGTGAAGAGCTCAATGGACCAGTATGTTTACACATCCCCGTTCTGGCTCTCGTGCTCGTGATCACACATGACCGGCGGACACATGGCCGCACCTGCTATAGCTGTTCAAAGGGCCAACGTACAACTATGGCGATTTGCGGGAATGAGCCGACCTGCCGCAGTATAATGACAGCATCTGGCCGGTTAGTAATTAAACATCCCCCCCCAAAAAACCTCGTACGCACAATGAGAATATTGGACGAATGATAAACTCCTTTTGTTTTGCATGCTAGTCTCATATCGAAAATGAACAAGTTAATAAAGTTACGAAAATTCTCGTACGACAGAATACAATTTAGGAAGTAGTGTATTCTTTAGTTTCCGAGATATGAGTAGTCTTGGTCTTCAGATTTTTTTTTCAGACAAATACTGTACAGTACTGATTAAACAAAAATCGTTTGTTCTGGTATCTTGTAAGAATTTTTTTCTGCGTCTTGTCCCTTCGGATAATTTTGCATGAACTGTTGTGATCGGCTCTTGAAAGCTGTGTATAAACGATCAGATTATCATACAATCGATTAGAAAGCGGTATTTTTCATCTGTGTATTGCCCCCCCCAATATTTGGGGGCGCTATGTGAAAATTTAAGGGCGGTCTGAGCCAGTAGTTGGGCTCCGACCAATTATCATTCTGTTCTGGGTGTGATACTGCCAGGCAGTAGTGTTCTCCTTTGCCTGCAGGTGGCACTTTCACCGCCGGTGTAGGTTAAACTACAGGGGGTATCACGGCACCTTGGGTGTCCTCTCTCAGGCAGCCGTGCAGTGGGCGTAGTCTACCCGCTGTGCATGCTGGGAGGGGGTACATAAGGGGCAGATGCCTTTTGGCGTGAGGCGATTCCAGGGGGACCCCAAGGCGTAAGGGAGGACCTCTGGTCCAGTGAGTGTGCCTTGTGGCCCGCATGGCACGAGGTGTGCTAGTGTGCTTAGGCCTTGGGCACCTTCAGTCCGAGGCCCTGTTGCTGTCTTGTAGGCCCAGCTCCGCTGACAAGGGCCTACGCCTCAGAGAAGGATCCCAGGCTGCCCGTTTGAAGTGGGCCCATCTTTAGAAAAGGAGTTCCAGGGGAAGAACAGTCCCGGCGGAGACTAGCGACGGTACTGCTGTCTCGGGGAGAGGCCTGGAGACCTGCCTAGAGGGGGATCCATCATCTCTAACATCCGTGCTCCATCCCGGTTGCTAGGACCGCTCTAATAGGGACTATCCAGGTGAGCAATACCCACTCAGGCTTGAATGGCAACGAGTGTAGATACTGAAGTTAAGTGTTGCGTGCCTGAACCTTCCCCTACGTCTTTCAACTTCTCTGTTCTTGCTTTCCTCAAAGTTAACTCAAGGTGGATAAGAATAAAGCCTTGCTGATTAGGTTTTACTTATGTGTGGACATTGGCCTTATTCCTGGAAGATATTGGTGTACCTAGACAACGGAGCTGAAGTATCCACTCGTGGGAGATAATTGCTGCAGACCCAAAGTAATAAATCAGTGGTTCTCATTTAAAACCTAAATGTGAATCCGGAGTAGCACCCGGGGAGAGAAAAAAAAAAACAACCCCGGAGCTACATCTGATTTTCTGATCGTGTGTACCAGGCTTAATGCAGGCTTTGTGAGAGACGAAACAATGCAATGGAAAGACACAGGGAAGGTCTTCCTCTTGAATCTATGAAACAAGCGGGAAAGACCTTGATCCCATGAAGTCCTTGGACCACTTCCTGGAGACATCAGAACGTGCAAGTGGTAGGAAACTAGTATGTTCAGCACATAGACGGCGCAAAGTACCATGGTATTTCCCTTTGACCTCCTGCAACGCAGGATCAGAAAGGCACCTATGTGCCTTCATAACCAAAAGTAGACTTGGGAAAAACTGACAACCACATTTGACAAGAGCAGAGCGGCTGAAACTGAACACAAATTTGTGTGAGTCAGGAAGCAAACTATATTGCTTGCCACAGCAAGATCTCCGGACCAACCCCAGAGAACTGGACTACCAGAGTAGGAACTATCTGCCCCCTACAGATAGACAGTTGAGAATGCAAACAGACCACAACAGCAGAAGAAATATCTGAAGTAACCTGAGAACTGGAGGGAGAAGCACCCTGGCAAAGATGACCCCTCAACAGCTTAGAAGCAGGTACCCCCATGACCAAAAGACAAGGAAACAAGGGTCAAGAAGCTGTAGAGTCTTCTACCGCAGAATTGAGCTGGTATAAATAGCCTGCAGTGGATGAGAAGCAGCCCATGTTGTCAGATGATACAAAATCCAGATAGACTTTGAAGAGGTGTGGACTGTTCGCACAGCCACTAGAGCCCACGTTGACTTTGATTGGCATAGGAGTAGTCCATGTCCCACAATTCGATTGCCATGAAAAAGCACTGGGAAAATCACTGGGAATAGCACCCTGGAAGGAGCTTGAGGTGCAGTGGCAAGCTGGAGTACCGCATTTTCCGGTGTATAAGACGACTGGACGTATAAGACGACCCCCTAATTCTACTGTATTTCCTAAATTTTTGCCTATACTCACTGTATAGGACGACCCCCCTTCCGAGGCTTCATATTCCTTCTTCTCAATCGAAGTTGGAGCCATACGGCGCTGAGCCAATCACGGCGAGCGATGTATTCTATTGAATACAAAGCCTGCTCGGATTGGCAGAGGCTGTGACATCATCAGCCCACGCCGCTCTGACTCACTGTAATGTAGCCTGCTTGGATTGGCAGAGGTTGTCTCCGGGATTGGCTGAGCGGTGCAAACTGTATGCATACAGTATTACCGAGCACCCGGCGGCGCTGACGTCCATTTGGCGAGTGCTTCACCCGGCGTATAAGACGACCCCTGGTTTTTGGATGTGAAGGGTCGTCTTATATGCCAGAAAATACGGTAAAGGCCACAAGGGGATGGTGAACCATCAGTGCACATCCTGGCTGATCATTAAGGTCAGAGAATCATATTGAAAGGGGACAGGGTGGTAGACCTGGTGCAGCCCCTGAAAAACTGCTGTAGTAACATATCCCATATCAGTCAAACTCCTACTCTGGGAGATGTATTCTAGAGCAGGTTGGGACACAGCCAAGCTAAAAAAAAGACCTGCCAATCCAGGATACGCCAACAAAGCAGAGCTAGAACTGTTTATCAGTGCAGGGGACAACAAAACAATACTCCTGCGCTCTGATGTCTTGGTGTATGCGGGGCGTGTCGATCATTCCTCAGTAAACAGGCAACACTTTAGGAATCTTGCAGCCCTCCTCAGAACTATGGGTGTTCATACAACTGTAAAAAAACAAAAAACAGGAGGGCGCACCGACCTAGTGTATTACCAGATAAAATCTTTATTAAAATGTATAAAAACAGCAATGGTCCTACTCACAAGCAGAGCGTTAAAATGAGCTTTTTCTAGTGACCAGCCTGAATCATAGGACGACTGAAGTTAAAACTCGATGACCAGGGAGATAGATGGTACCTCAAATGTGCTGGACGGCTGACGCGTTTCCGGGGCGCACCCCTTTCTTCAGAGCCTACACAGCTTGTGGTATCCTATTCTCATGGATAACCCCACACATATAGATATACACACACTCATGTCCACCAAGGAGGCCCCGCCTATTGGGGTGGGGACGATGGGTCGGGGCCTCCTTGGTGGACATGAGTGTGTGTATATCTATATGTGTGGGGTTATCCATGAGAATAGGATACCACAAGCTGTGTAGGCTCTGAAGAAAGGGGTGCGCCCCGGAAACGCGTCAGCCGTCCAGCACATTTGAGGTACCATCTATCTCCCTGGTCATCGAGTTTTAACTTCAGTCGTCCTATGATTCAGGCTGGTCACTAGAAAAAGCTCATTTTAACGCTCTGCTTGTGAGTAGGACCATTGCTGTTTTTATACATTTTAATAAAGATTTTATCTGGTAATACACTAGGTCGGTGCGCCCTCCTGTTTTTTTTTTTTTTTGTTTTTTTTTATCAGTGCAGGGGTACAGGGGGGTGTAAGGTGATGAGCGTAAAAGAGCATGGTTTGTGAAGGTTCAGTCGGTAAGCCGAAGAGGGTACTTTTTCTACCTAATGCACTGAAGGGAAAACTAAGAGCCTGCATTTATTAACAAAGAACTCCCCACACTTGGAAAAGTGAGGGCAATCTTCTTGCTAATGGTTTAGAAGACTTTTTTACCCCTCTTGGTTTGCGGGTGGCTGTTGAATCAGATTTAGGAACGCCTAGGTATGCCCACTCCAGTAATGAGTGAAGACAATCAGATGGACTTTGCAAAACTTTCCCTAGATTTCTTGTGCTGAAGCAAGCACATGCTCTGATTTTCAGTGATACTCGATAAGGTCAATGGTAGGCCTAAAAAGATGTTGTCCCTGGAAGACCAAGGTTAGGTACTCCCTTGAATGCAGTGTGCGAGTTCCAGTACTTTTGCTTTGCACTACGGTCAACAGATCCATATCAGAGACAAATAGGGATAATTCCAGCAGGCCATCACATCTGAGCCCCAGTCATCTATTCCACCCTATCAGGAGGGGATGCACCAATGCACTGGAGAGATTCCTTATAAAGACATTACTCTTTCGTCCATGGACCGACACAGCTTCTCTATTGACAAAGTGGGTATTATCCGTTAATTAGGAGTGACTAGGCAGAAAAACTTGTAAAAAGTGTTGCATCACACCTTCTACAGTCCCGCCCAGGGGGCGGACCCCCCGGGTATATCCTTCCAGTCTGCATATCGCAGATCAGTTTTTTTCTGTCTAGCAAGGAGTAGGACATGGCTCCCTTCGGGCCCATTGGTCCGGGGGAAAAAGATATAGATATATATATATATATATATATATATTTTTTTTGCTACATTTTTGTTTCCTGCGATCTTCGATCAACTGCCGACTGGGTGACAGGCTGGATCCTCGATCCTTGTAGTCTCCCCAGTTTCGGCCATCGAGCGTGTGCCGACCCTAGCTACGCGCTGGGTTTTCCACGACATGCCCGTCGCTCCACGGGTGGCCGGTGAGCCTACGCTCCAGGGCCTGCATCGGACCGCTCAGCTTCGGCTGACCTTACGGCCGAGTCGCAGCAGCCTGTCCGGTGAGCGTCACGCTCCAGGGCATACATATGATCGTCCCTTCTGGGTCCAATCACAGCATGCCTGGCCAACAGTCACCTTCCGTGCGCGGACGATGACCTGTTTGGAATGTCTTCCAGCATAAGACATGCAGGATAGGTAAGTAAAACTCCCCTGCCTCGGCTGGGTGATTTAGCTGGACATTCCTGGAGAGATCAAGTAAGTGGTTGTGGCCCCTTTCTTCCCTTTCTCCCTGCCTTTCCCTCCTATCTGGGCTTCTAGCTAAAGGTTGCTTGGTGCTGGGGGTCACCTAGGGGGTTCCACTGGAGCGGGGCTGGCTGTAACTAACATTTAAAAGAAATGTCATTTCTGCTTACCTGTGTTTGTATGCTTCCTCCTCCATGCTGTCGGCGGCCATTTTGAGGTGGTCCATGCCGAGTTCGGCCTCTTGTGACTGCCCGGCGGCCATCTTCCTGTGGTTCGGCCACACCCACTGGCCCCTATCAGCTGATCGGCGGCCATGTTTGTCCACCCTGTATGCGGATATTGCCGTTCGGCGGCCATCTTTTTGTGGGCTATGGCTGCTTGACCTCTATCTTCGGTCGGCGGCCATTTTCTTAGAGCCCACATTATCTTCCATACAGACGTTTTTGGCAACCATTTTGCGAGAGCCTCCGGCCTCTAGGGTGCATTACACTGGTGCGAAAATTCACACAGGAAAGGTTGATAAAAGAAGCAGACTGACACAGCAGAAGTGGGACAGCATCACAGGCGCAGCACACGGCAGCATAGCAGTACCGGTCCAGGGTGGTGAGTCCTCTGGGTGACCCAGCCTCTCTGCAGCACAGGAGGGTGGCCTATTGATATCTTGCCTGGAGCCCTGTGAGTGTCAGCGTGTGGTCAGCATGGCATCTGAGCCAGATGTCTTCTCCCCTGAAACACCAGATTTAGCAGCTGGTGCCCCTGAGGTGTCTATGAACGCTATGACTGCAATCCTAGAGGCGTTTGCTGCCAGGGTGGAAGCAGCACACGGGAATACAGGGGGTAGTAAACGCCCCGTCCCCTGCAAGCTTCTGGGGATAATTCTGGTGCAGAACCAGGTCCAGCTACGGCTCGGGGCCCAGATTCTGATGCATCAGAGACTGCAGACCGTGACCGGACAGTGAGAATGACTCAAAGTCCAGGTCAGTACGCAAGACGGCTTTGGTATCTGACCTTATTACTGCAGTGCGGGATATGCTAAAATTGGAAAATACTGCAGAAGCAGCAGAGACTCCGGTCCACTTGGGTTTCATAGACCTGCCCGCACTGCTAAGGTGTTCCCTTGTGTGTCTTTTGATAAACTCTTATACAAGGAATGGGAGAACCCACTGAGGGTCCTTACAGCCCCAAAGAGGTTTGCGGTACGGTACCCCTTTTGAGGAGAGTTTTCTGAAGAAATGGACCTCTCCCCCCTATAGTGGACCCTCCGGTGTCCAGACTTAATAGAGCCACCACAATTCCTGTAGAAGGGGCTCCTGTTTTCAAGGACGCTGTGGATAAGAAGGCTGAAGCACTCGCTTGCTACCTATACTCAGTGGTAGGCTCGGCAGTACGCCCGGCATTGGCGGGGGCCCTAGTGTCTCACACACTTACTGAATGGGCAAGATTGCTACTCCAGGGGTTAAGGGGCGAGATGCTCCTCCTGATGAGATAACATTGGCCGACCTGTTGGTCCAGGGCCTTAGGTTTGTCTGCGAGTCAGACATGAATACTATTCCCCTGCTGTCTAAAACTTCGGTTTATGCAGTAGCAATACGCCGCCTGATCTGGCTAAAAGGCTGGTCTGCGGACCAGACTTCCAAGAAAGCCCTGTTGGATCTGCCTTTTAAGGGCGATAGACTTTTTGGGGCTTCTCTGGATGACATCATCAAGGATGCCACAGGAAGTAAAAGCACTTTGCTTCCCCAAATTAGCAAGGGTAAGGGGCCACGCCAAGGGCAAGGGCCCTCCTTTACTGCACGCAAGCGGTTTTTTCGTCCCCCTAGGGCGACAGGGAAAAGACCCCAGGCCGATAAAGCGCCTGCCCAAGGACAAAAGCGTCCTTGGTCCCGCATACCCAATAAGCCTGCGGACAAATTTGCGTCTGCATGAAGGTCCACCCCCACCCAGCTCTCGGGTGGGGAGACGTCTTCGCAAATTCGCGACTCAGTGGACAGCACTAATCTCCGACAGGTGGGTTTGCGAAGTAATCTCCTCAGGCTACAAGATAGTTTCTCTCTTGTCCACCGGACAAATTCAACACCTCCAATCTCCAGCTACTACCGACCCGTCGGGAGGCCCTGTATGGGGCGGTCCAGGGTCTACTGGAACGCGGGGTAGTTATTCCAGTTCCAGAACTGGAACGGGGTTTTTACTCAAATCTGTTCATTGTGCCGAAGAAGGAGGGGGTTCGTCCAAGCTTGGATCTCAGAGCCCTCAATTGCTTTGTGAAGGTACAAAGTTTTCGGATGGAGTCGGTTCGATCTGTAGTCACGGCTCTCCATCCGGGGGACTTTCTGGCCTCCTTGGACATCAAGGACGCATACCTGCATGTCCCCATATACTCCAGACACCAGAGGTTTCTGCGATTTGCTATCGGGAAGGACCACTACCAGTTTGTGGCCCTCCCGTTGGGCCTTGCCTCAGCACCCAGGACGTTCACCAAGGTGCTCGCTCCGATTCTGGCACTTCTAAAACAGCGGGGTATCGCTATCACAGGCTACCTTTATGACCTTCTGCTGAAGGCCCCTTCAAGCTCAGAATTAGAGGTAAGCGTGTCCATTACCTGTCAGACTCTTCGAGACTATGGTTGGATACTAAACACGCAAAGGTCAGTATTGGTGCCCACTCAACGCCTAGTGTACCTGGGGTTGATTCTGGATTCCTCAGAGACAAAGGTATTCCTCCCTGTGGAGAAGTTGCAGACCCTCCGGGCTGCAGTACGGCAGCTGACTTCCAGGAATTGGTCGTCACTCCGTTTTTTGCATGCGAGTGTTGGGCCTCAGGGTAGCCTCCTTCGAGGCGGTCCCATATGCTCAATACCACACTCGAGTGTTACAGAAGGAAGTTCTGTCCAGATGGAACAGATGTCCATCATCTCTGGATTATCAAATCCGAGTGAGCCACATAGTCAGGAGATCCCTGGTATGGTGGCTGACAGCACCGGCTCTAATGGCCGGGAAGTCATTTCTTCCGGTTTACTGGATAGTGATCACGACGGACGCCAGCCTTACAGGTTGGGGGGGGAGTCTGGGGTGTTCAGTTGGCGCAAGGTCGCTGGACCCCAGAGGAAGCCCTCCTGCCGATCAATGTCCTGGTAATCCGGGCGATCAGGCTGTGCCTCTTCAAATGGTCTCAGAGGCTGAAAGGGCGTCCAGTCAGGATCCAGTCAGACAACGCCACAGCAGTGGCATATGTCAATCATCGGGGAGGAACAAGAAGCTCAGCTGCAGCATCGGAGATCGCTCGCATCCTGAAGTGGGCAGAGAGAAGCGTTCCGGCACTGTCGGCCGTGTACATTCCGGGTGTGGAAAACTGGCAGGCGGACTACCTGAGCCGCCAGATGCTGGACCAGGGCGAATGGTCCTTACACCCGGAGGTGTTCCAACTCCTCTGCCAAAGATGGGGCACACCAGACGTAGATCTTCTGGCTTCCCGACTCAATCGTAAGGTATTGAGGTTTGTGGCCCGGTCAAGAGACCCATGGGCAGACGCAACGGACGCGTTGGTGGCATTGTGGGGTCAGTATCGGCTAATCTATGCCTTCCCTCCTCTAAGGCTTCTTCCTCTTCTGCTCCGCAGAGTGGAGACAGAGGGAATTCCAATGATCCTAATCGCTCCAGATTGGCCTCAGCGTCCTTGGTACGCCGATCTAGTACGTCTGGTAGCAGACGTCCCCTGGCGCCTACCACTGCAGAAGGACCTGCTATCGCAAGGTCCGATAATCCATCCTGCTTTACAGTCATTGGCTTTAACGGCATGGCTGTTGAGAAACCAGGTACTGAGAGACCGGGGCCTGTCAGATTCAGTAATCTCTACGATGAGAAGTGCTCCAAAACCGTCCTCTAGGAAGGTTTATCACCGCACTTGAAAGGCCTACATCTCCAGGTGTGAGGAAATGAAATGGCATCCGCGTACTTATTTGGTTTCCAGAATCCTGCTGTTTTTACAGCATGGGGTGGACCAAAGGCTTGCCTTAAGTACGATTTAAGGGACAGATATCTGCCCTGGCTGTCTTTTTTTCAGCGACCCCTGGCGGCTCACTCTCTCGTGAGTACATTGTGCAGGGGGTTCAACATATGGCCCCTCCTGTCTGTCCCCCGCTACCTTAGTGGGACTTGAACCTGGTCCTCTCGGTGCTTCAGAAGGCGCCGTTCGAGAATATTAGAGATATTCCCCTGTTGACACTTTCTCAGAAAGTGGTCTTTTTGGTGGCTGTTACGTCAGTTAGACGAGTCTCTGAGCTGGCAGCCTTGTCCTGCAAGGCTCCCTATTTGATTTTCCACAAGGATAAGGTGGTGCTGCGGCCGCAGCCTTCCTTTCTTCCGAAAGTCGTTTCGGCTTTTCATCTCAACGAAGACATTGTACTTCCATCCTTGTGTCCTCAGCCGTCGAATCCTAAGGAGTCGGCGTTGCATTCCTTGGACGTTGTCCGAGCTTTGAGAGTATACCTATCTGCTACTTCCCTGTTCCGGAAGTCGGAATCACTGTTTGTTTCGGTGGCTGGTCCCAAGAAGGGCCAAGCAGTCTCGTTGGCCACCATCTCTAGGTGGATCCGACAGATAGAAATCCAGGCTTACGCCTTAAAGGGTCAGGCGCCCCCCTTTTCCTCTCACGGCGCATTCGACCAGGGCAAGAGGTGCCTCTTGGGCTTTCCGACATCAAGTGTCTGTTTCCCAATTATGTAAAGCGGCGACTTGGTCGTCCGCTCACACTCACAAAATTCTACAAAGTTGATGTAGGTGCATCTTCGGATGCCTCTTTCGGCCGCAAGGTTTTGCAAGCGGCCGTTTAGAGTTGCAGCTCCTCCGTTGGAGGAGTGCTGTTTTGTGTTTTGGGGTGAAGTTTGTTTTTATGCTGTTACCACCCCTCGTTTTTTTCTCTGACACTGCTTTGGGACATCCCACTTTGTCAATAGAGAAGCTGTGTCGGTCCATGGACGAAAGAGTAAATAGGATTTTTTATTCACCGTAAAATCCTTTTCTCTGAGTCCATGGACCGACACAGCACCCACCCCTCCTTTTAAGTTTGTACTGCTTTTTGACGAACTGATCTGCGATATGCAGACTGGGAGGATATACCCGGGGGGTCCGCCCCCTGGGCGGGACTGTAGAAGGTGTGATGCAACACTTTTTACAAGTTTTTCTGCCTAGTCACTCCTAATTAACGGATAATACCCACTTTGTCAATAGAGAAGCTGTGTCGGTCCATGGACTCAGAGAAAAGGATTTTACGGTGAGTAAAAAATCCTATTTTTGTCCAGTTTGACAGCTTAAGGTAACAGCCAGAACAAAGGAGAAGGGTAGACCCTGTCAGCAAGAGTTTGCTTTCAAAGAGGGACTCTGTTAGTTTTAGGCTTGTGCAATTCGTTTCGTACGAATTTAGCAACTTTTGGACATTCGTAAGCATTCGAATTTCCGAACAAAGCAATTATGAATAAAACCGAATCCGTAATAAATTATATCGCAAATAGCGAATGCCCGAATGCCTTCGGCATAATTCGTTATGAAAAAAAATTACGAATGTACAAATCCATTCGAAACACAATAACACTCGCTCTGCTCTCTGCTCCTCCCTCAACGTGCTGAACTCCCTCTCAAAATGGTGTACAGGGGCGGAGGCTATAGCCGCATGTCAAAAACGAAAGTAAAATACGAGATTTCGAATCGTTAGAAATAACCGCAATGTATTTAGAAAAGTATGAATCCATTCAAAGCACATTAGGCATAATAGGCAGCGCCATTGTGAGTAGTGATGAGCCGAACACCCCCGGGTTCGGTTCGCACCAGAACCCGCGAACGGACCGAAAGTTCGTACGAACATTAGAACCCTATTAAATACAATGGATGCGAACGTTCGAATTCTAAAGTGCTAATTATAACAACTATTATGCATGTTATTGTCCTAAAAAGGGTTTGGGAACCCGGGTTGTGCACCAGGGGACATGTATCAATGCAAAAAGAAGTTTTAAAAACGGTCGTTTTTCGGGAGCAGTCATTTTAATGATGCATAAAGTGAAAAAAAAAAAGTCAAATATTCCTTTAAATATCGTACCTGGGGGGTGTCTAAAGTATGCCTGTGAAGTGCCACGTGTTTCCCGTGTTTAGAACTGTCCCTGCACAAAATGACACTTATAAAGGAAAAAAAAGCCATTTAAAACTGCTTGCGGCTTTAATGTAATGTCTGGTCCCGGTAATATGGATGAAAATCTTTAAGAAAAATGGCATAGCTACCCCATGACCCCCCCCCCCCCCCCTACCCCAGCCCATTACCAGCCCCTTTGGGTCTTGTATGGATATTAAGGGGAACCCCGCACATAAAATAAAAAAGGCCCTATATACTCTGAACAGCCGTATACAGGCGGTGCATACAAGACAGGGACTGTAGGTTTGTTCTTATGTAGAATCTGTTTGTAATTTTGAACAGGTACATTGTTGAAGTGTAGCTCCAGCCCAAAAATCTATTTTTAAACTTTTTGGAAAACATAGGTAAGGGTTATCACCCCTGTAACATTTGTTTTGCTGTCTGTGCCCCTGTTCAGAACATTTCACCTCACTTTCCGTCCCAATGACAACTGTTTTTGAAATGTGGTGTTTTTCTTGAAACAAGGATTGCTGATAAAGCATCAGTACAGAGGAGACACCTTTCTCCCATATTTATTCTTACAGGAGAGAATTTTCCTTCCTAGTGGTAGATTTCCTCTCACTTCCTGTTGTCTTCTTGCGTTTGCAAGTAGGAGTCGTTTGTAAGTTGGATGTTTGAAAGTAGGGACCTGCCGTATATACTCTGCAGAAATAGGCCCCTTAGTTGTTGGTGTTGGCACAACACTGTAAGCACTCACAGTTACTCTTGGTTGGTGCTGGAACGCCCTGCTGTCAACTATTATATCAGGAATTTTAATTACATGTAATTGTTGAACAGTGGTAGTAAAAATTGGGCCTTTGATGGTGGTGCTGGTGCCACAACACTGTAAGCCCTGACAGTTACTCTTAGTGGGTGCAGCAATGGGCCCTGCTGTGAATTATTAGATCAAGAATTGTAATTGCATGCCCCTGTTGAACAGGGGCTGAAAAATTGGGCCTTTCGTGGTGGTGGTGGTGGTGGTGGTGTTGCCACAACACTGTAAGCCCTCAGAGTTACTCTTGGTGGGTGCAGCAATGGGCCCTGCTGTGAATTATTAGATCAAGAATTGTAATTGCATGCCCCTGTTGAACAGGGGCTGAAAAACTGGGCCTTTCGTGGTGATGGTGGTGGTGGTGGTGTTGCCACAACACTGTAAGCCCTCAGAGTTACTCTTGGTGGGTGCAGCAATGGGCCCTGCTGTGAATTATTAGATCAAGAATTGTAATTACATGCCCCTTTTGAACAGGGGCTGAAAAATTGGGCCTTTCGTGGTGGTGGTGGTGGTGGCGTTGCCACAACACTGTAAGCCCTCAGAGTTACTCTTGGTGGGTGCAGCAATGGGCCCTGCTGTGAATTATTAGATCAAGAAGTGTAATTACATGCCCCTTTTGAACAGGGGCTGAAAAATTGGGCCTTTCGTGGTGGTGGTGGTGGTGATGGCGTTGCCACAACACTGTAAGCCCTCAGAGTTACTCTTGGTGGGTGCAGCAATGGGCCCTGCTGTGAATTATTAGATCAAGAATTGTAATTGCATGCCCCTGTTGAACAGGGGCTGAAAAATTGGGCCTTTCGTGGTGGTGGTGGTGGTGGTGGTGGTGTTGCCACAACACTGTAAGCCCTCAGAGTTACTCTTGGTGGGTGCAGCAATGGGCCCTGCTGTGAATTATTAGATCAAGAATTGTAATTACATGCCCCTTTTGAACAGGGGCTGAAAAATTGGGCCTTTCGTGGTGGTGGTGGTGGTGGTGGCGTTGCCACAACACTGTAAGCCCTCAGAGTTACTCTTGGTGGGTGCAGCAATGGGCCCTGCTGTGAATTATTAGATCAAGAATTGTAATTGCATGCCCCTGTTGAAGAGGGGCTGAAAAATTGGGCCTTTCGTGGTGGTGGTGGTGGCGTTGCCACAACACTGTAAGCCCTCAGAGTTACTCTTGGTGGGTGCAGCAATGGGCCCTGCTGTGAATTATTAGATCAAGAATTGTAATTGCATGCCCCTGTTGAACAGGGGCTGAAAAATTGGGCCTTTCGTGGTGGTGGTGGTGGTGGTGGTGTTGCCACAACACTGTAAGCCCTCAGAGTTACTCTTGGTGGGTGCAGCAATGGGCCCTGCTGTGAATTATTAGATCAAGAATTGTAATTACATGCCCCTTTTGAACAGGGGCTGAAAAATTGGGCCTTTCGTGGTGGTGGTGGTGGTGGTGGCGTTGCCACAACACTGTAAGCCCTCAGAGTTACTCTTGGTGGGTGCAGCAATGGGCCCTGCTGTGAATTATTAGATCAAGAATTGTAATTGCATGCCCCTGTTGAACAGGGGCATAAAAATTGGGCCTTTCGTGGTGGTGGTGGTGGTGGTGGCGTTGCCACAACACTGTAAGCCCTCAGAGTTACTCTTGGTGGGTGCAGCAATGGGCCCTGCTGTGAATTATTAGATCAAGAATTGTAATTGCATGCCCCTGTTGAACAGGGGCTGAAAAATTGGGCCTTAGGCACTGGTGGCACAACACTACAACCCCTTACAGATACTGTACTTGGAGCACAGCAATGAGCCCTGTTGCAAAGTATTGCTTCAAAAATTGTAATGACACGCCCCTCTTAAACAGGGGCTGAAAAATTGGGCCTTAGGCACTGGTGCCACAACACTCCAACCCCTCACAGATACTGTACTTGGAGCACAGCAATGAGCCCTATGGCAAATTATTGCTAAAAAAATTGTAATTACACGCCCCTGTAAAACAGGGGCTGAAAAATTGGGCCTTAGCCACTGGTGGCGGCACCCATAAACAAAAATGATCTTCCAAGCTATCATCATCAATCGTATCATTGAGGACTCGGAGGAGGAGGATAGCCAGTCAACATAACAGCACAGGTACTCAGCATCAGCATCAGTCTTGAAGGGATGTGACATGTTAAAATCAATTAGTCTGTTATATCAGCATCAGGTGTGTGGTAGCTGGTGGTGATCCAAGACTGGTTCATCTTGATGAAAGTCAGTCGATCAACCGAGTCGGTGGACAGGCGCACCCTGTGATCCGTGACAAATCCTCCAGCAGCACTGAATGTGCGTTCCGAAAGAACGCTGGATGCAGGACAGGCCAGTAGCTCAATTGCATACTGTGCAAGCTCTGGCCAGTGATCCATCCTCAAGACCCAGTAAGCCAGAGGATTTTCGGTGGGGAAGGTGTCCAAGTCTGACCTTGCCCCTAGATATTCCTGCACCATGTTTATCAGATGCTGGCGATGGTTGCTGGAACCGATCATACTTTGGGGCTGCGGACTAAAGAATTGTCTGAACGCATCGGTCAGACGGCCACCTTCCCCACTGCTCCTTCTTTGACTGGCCGAAGCCTCAGCAACTCGTCCAGGACCAGGAGTTTGTAACCTCCCAGTCTCTGGGAACGCGTTGCACAGACCTTTCTGCAAGGCCTCCCGGAGTTGTCTCATCCTCTGCTCCCTCTGCGACGGTAACATAAGGTCCGCAACCATACCCTTGTACCGTGGATCAAGGAGAGTGGCCAGCCAGTAATGGTCCCTCTCCTTGATCCGAAGAATACGAGGATCCTTCCGCAGACTTTGCAGGATCAGGGAGGCCATGCAGCGTAGGTTTGCTGAGGCATTCGCTCCGGAGTCCTCTGGGTCACTAAGGACGACATGATCCGCAGCCACCTCCTCCCAGCCACGTACAAGTCCACTGGTTTCTTGGGACTGTAAATCATCCCTAAAAGACTGCTGCTGATGATGCTGAGTGCCAGCCTCCACCTCCATGCTGACACAATCCTCCTCCTCCTCCTCCTCTTCCTGTGCGATGGGTGGGACAGAAGGAACACTGTCTGGGTAAAGGGGGCCTTGAGAGGCAAGGAAGTCCTCCTCTTCCTGCCTCTGTTCTGCCTCAAGTGCCCTGTCCATTATTCCACGCAGCGTGTGCTCCAACAGGTGGACAAGAGGTACAGTGTCACTGATGCATGCACTGTCACTGCTCACCATCCTCGTGGCCTCCTCAAATGGTGCCAGGACAGTGCATGCATCCCTGATCATGCCCCACTGGCGTGGAGAAAAAAAACCAAGCTCCCCTGACCCTGTCCTGGTGCCGTAGTCGCACAGGTACTCATTGATGGCCCTCTGCTGCGTGTGCAGCCGCTGCAGCATGGCCAACGTTGAGTTCCACCTGGTGGGCATGTCACATATAAGGCGGTTCTTGGGCAGGTTCAACTCCTTTTGCAGCTCAGCCAGGCGAGCACTGGCATTATAAGATCTGCGGAAATGCACACAGACTTTCCTGGCCTGCCTCAGGACATCCTGTAAGCCCGGGTACCTGCCCAAGAACCGCTGCACCACCAGGTTAAGGACGTGAGCCACACAGGGCACATGGGTCAGTTGTCCCTGTCGGAGGGCGGAGAGGAGGTTGGTGCCATTGTCGCAAACCACCATTCCTGGCTTAAGCTGGCGTGGCGTCAACCACCTCTCGGCCTGGCCCTGCAGAGCAGACAGGACCTCTGCCCCAGTGTGGCTTCTGTCCCCCAAACACACCAGCGCAAGCACGGCATGGCATCTTTTTGCCTGCGTACTTGCGTAGCCCCTTGAACGCCTACGGAGCACCGCTGGTTCCGAGGACAAACCACAGGAAGAGGCCATGGAGGAAGAAGAAGAGGAGGGGTGGAAGAGAGAGGTGTGTCACAACCAGTAGTAGCATTTTGGAGGCGTGGCGGTGGAACAACCTCCAACACTACTGCACCTTGTCCTGCATCCTTCCCAGCTGCCAAAAGAGTGACCCAATGGGCCGTGAAAGAAAGGTAACGTCCCTGTCCATGCCTGCTGGACCATGAGTCAGCGGTAATATGCACCTTACCGCTGACCGCCCTGTCCAGCGAGGCCAAGACATTGCCTTCCACATGTCGGTAGAGAGCCGGAATAGCCTTCCGTGAGAAAAAGTGGCGTTTGGGAACCTGCCACTGAGGAACCGCACATTGCACAAACTCACGGAAGGGGGCCGAGTGTCAGGGAAATAGCCGAAGAAGGACTGGCAATTCTGCCCAAGACAATCATGGCTGCCATGGTGCACAGCATGACTAAGGTGGGCGGTACTTCCTCCTTGTAACCTGAACAGATCACATGACTAACTTCCTGGTCTATTTAAGCCTGCTGCTGGAGCTGCTCATTGCTGGATTATCTCTTCAGTCTCCTGTGTACCTTGACCTTGTCTCCTGATCCGTGCTTATCCGTTGTGACCCGGCTTGCCTTAACCTTGCTTCCTGTTCTCCTGTGTTTGACCCTCGGCCTGCTTCTGGACTCTGCTTCTGCTTCCTGACCACCCGGCTTGACCCTCGGCTTGTACCTGGACCCTGCACGTGTATGACCCCGGCTCGCCCCTGTATATGCTCTGGACTGATCTCCTGTGTTTGACCCCCGGCCTGGCTTCCGATATCTCCGTTCATCTGAATATAACCAGCTCAGTTCTGCCTGCCTCCGCCATCCCTCAGTGGCTGAGCTCATCAGACTGCAAGCAAGCACCTGGCCAACCGTGCTTCTGTGGGCACCGCGCTCCCTGTTCCCAACTCCAGGGGCGCGCTGCACTCAGCCGCAAGGGGAGCCCTCTTAGCATCTCGATCTCCATACTCGTTCCTGACAGTATAATCCAGCCATGTCAGAGATCGACAGAGGCGCTTCCCCTATAGAGGCTATGTGCCAGCAGATCACTGCACTTACCCAAACAGTGCAAAGACTACAAGACGCCCATGAGCAATTAGAGGGTCACCTGCATCACTTGTCTTCCAATCCTATATCTCCTGATCCAAGACCTACCTCCAGTTGTACTCCCTCTGCTGCAATGTCTCAGGAGGTTCCTCTCACCGTGCCGATCCCGCTTCCTGAACCACGTGTGCCGACCCCTGAACGGTTCTCGGGGGACCGAAGAAAGTTTAGGACTTTTAAAAATTCCTGCCTACTATACCTGGCTCTTCAACCAAGAACTTTCTCCTTGGAGAATATTAAAGTTGGTTTCATTATCTCCTTACTCTTGGACGACCCCCAGGTGTGGGCCCACGGGCTACTGGAACAGAAGAGCCCCATTACTGACTCTGTTGACACTTTCTTCACAGCTATGGCCCAGTTGTACGATGATCCCCATCGTATGACTACGGCCGAGAATGCCCTGCACACCCTGCAGCAGGGGCAACTTCCCGCAGAGGATTACACTGTGGACTTCCGCACATGGGCCGCAGACACATGTTGGAATCAAGCTGCCCTGAAGTACCAATATCGTCTGGGCCTATCGGAGTCCCTCAAGGACGAGCTGGCCAGGGTAGCAGTCCCGGATACCTTGGAGGGCCTCATCCAGTTAGCCATACAACTGGACAGACGCCTACGTGAACGTCTATTCGAGAAGTCTCAGACTCTCCAATCAGCTCAAGGACTGCCAGAATCCTCTTTTTTCTCTCGCCTCCAATCCACCCATACCTGAAGTCAAGCCCAGACAGATGGGCCTGTTTCGGCCTGCCCTATCACCTGAGGAAAGACTCTACCGTCGAAAGGCGAACCTTTGCTTTTACTGTGGAGACAATGGCCATTTCTTACAAAATTGCCACCTCAGGGCGAAGAAACCATTCTTCAAACCCCCAGTACATTGTCAAGTGTCAGGACTTACCTCATCTCACCCTGTCCTCGCTATCTCCCTATCGGTGGCCAGGAAAGAGATCCGTCTTTCAGCCATCATCGACTCTGGGGCCTGCAGCTGCTTCCTAGACATCAACTTGGCCAAAGGACTTGGAATTCCCCTTGTTACCAAGAAGCAGCAGTTAACAGTTCATTTGGCTGATGGATCTCTACCCAGTTCTGGACTGATAACCCATGAGACCCTGCCAATCCCTATGACAACCAGCTCTGGCCACAAGGAACTGGTACGTTTCGATGTTTTGTGCTCTCCTCTGTTTCCGGTCATTCTGGGAGTCCCCTGGTTACGAGCACACAACCCTCACATTGACTGGCTGAAGAATGAAGTGCTGTTTTCATCTGCTTACTGTCAGCAGAATTGTCTGCCCCCTGGCCCTAAGGACTTTACCAGCTGCCTGACCATACAACCTGTTTCTAGTTCCAAGCCTCATGTACCCTCTGCCTACCTAGAATTTCTGGATGTATTCGACAAGAAGGGAGCAGACTCCCTTCCACCTCATCGTCCCTATGACTGCCCTATTGACTTGCTCCCAGGCTCCGAAATTCCCTTTGGTCGTATCTTCCCTTTATCAGAGACTGAACTCGAAACATTACGACTCTATGTCGATGAAAACCTGGCAAAGGGATTCATTCGTCCCTCTTCTTCCCCTGCAGGTGCTGGCATATTTTTTGTCGAAAAAAAGGATAAAACGCTTAGGCCTTGTATAGACTACCGAGATCTGAATAAGATCACTATCAAAAATCGCTATCCACTCCCTCTCATCCCGGAACTCTTCCAACGATTCCGTTCTGCTCGAGTTTTCTCCAAACTGGACTTACGAGGTGCTTATAATCTGGTTCGCATTCGAGAGGGGGATGAGTGGAAAACAGCTTTCCGAACTCGTTTCGGACATTTTGAATATTTGGTGATGCCTTTTGGCCTCTGCAATGCTCCAGCCACGTTCCAGCACTTTGTGAACGACATTTTCCGAGACCATCTTGACAACTTCCTCATTGTATACCTGGATGACATCCTTGTCTTCTCGGCCACGCTGGAGATTCATCGAGTGCACATGAAAAAGGTACTAACTATTCTAAGAACGCATGGACTATATGTAAAAGCCGAAAAATGTGACTTTGAGAAAGAATCTATCCAGTTTTTGGGTCTTGTCATATCTACGAAAGGAGTGGCCATGGATCCCCAGAAAGTAAAAGCGATCCTGGAGTGGCCTGTCCCCTCCGACAAGAAGGGTGTTCAAAGGTTTATTGGCTTTTCAAACTTTTACAGACGATTTATTAAGAACTTTTCAGCCATTATATCACCCATTACCCAACTAACCCGTTTGCATTCCAGATTCCAGTGGTCCCCGGAGGCTCAGGCAGCTTTCGACAGACTTAAAACAGTGTTTGTTTCAGCGCCAGTTCTTCAGCATCCTGACCCTGCATTGCCCTACATTTTGGAAGTCGATGCCTCCGAAGTGGCCACAGGAGCTATCCTTTCTCAACGACAGGGCCCCAAATCATTGTTACATCCTGTAGCCTTTTCCTCTCGAAAAATGACACAACTGGAAAGAAATTACGACGTCGGAGATCGGGAGCTTTTGGCCATCAAAACAGCCCTGGAAGAGTGGAGATATTTACTTGAAGGTGCAGCACATCCCATTATGATCTTTACCGATCATAAAAATTTAGAATATCTGAGGACTGCAAAACGTTTGAGACCGCGTCAAGCTCGGTGGGCGTTATTCTTTTCGAGATTCAATTTTCACATCTCGTTTCGTCCCGGATCTAAAAATGGAAAGGCGGATGCTCTGTCTCGGATGTTCCCAGACACCCCTGAAGAAACCACTCCCGGTACAATCCTGTCCACACAAAATTTCCTTCTGATTCAGCCAGACCTAAAAGCATCCATTGTACAAGCCTCTCTTCACTGCCCAGAGTCGGAAATTTCTACCTTAAGGAGTCACAAGGGATTTCTGTGGCATCAGGACAAAATCTTTGTCCCCCAGGAAGTCAGACTGCAGGCCTTGAAAAGATTTCATGATCACCAGCTGGCCGGGCATTTCGGGATCCGGAAGACGATCGACCTTGTCCAACGTTACCTATGGTGGCCTTCCCTAAGATCAGACTGTAAAAAATATGTTGAGTCCTGTTTGGTTTGCCAGCGTAACAAGGGTCCCAAGACCAGGTCTTGGGGTCTATTAAGACCCTTACCAGTTCCGGAGCAGCCTTGGAAAAACATCTCTATGGACTTCATAGTCGATCTCCCTCCATCAGAGAACTTTACAACAATCTTGGTAGTAGTGGACCGACTATCAAAGATGGCCCACTTCCTGCCCATGCTTGGCACCCCCTCCGCCATGGACACTGCAAAAATTTTCATTAAGGAGATAGTCAGACTTCATGGGTTACCCGACAATATAGTCTCCGATAGAGGGGTTCAATTCACCTCTGGTTTCTGGAAGAATCTTTGTAAGATCTTGTCAATTGACTTATGTCTTTCTTCTGCTTACCACCCTCAAAGTAATGGCCAAACAGAAAGAACGAACCAGACCTTACAGCAATACCTGCGGTGCTTCTGCTCTTTCTCCCAAGATGACTGGGTCTCCTTGCTACCTTGTGCGGAATTTTCATACAATAATACCATACACACGGCCACCAATCAGTCGCCCTTTTGGGCAAACTATGGCTTTCACCCATCCTTTCTTCCCAACACCATTCCTGAATCTCCGGTACCAGCCGTTCAGGATAGGATAAACTTCTTCCAAACCAATTACCGAATCCTTCAGGAGACCATGCGAAAGGCTCAGGAAGACTTCAAGAAACAACATGACAGGAGAAAGAGAGGGAATCCCATCTACAAGGTGGGTGACAAGGTATGGCTGTCCTCTATTAACCTCAGACTTTCTTGCCCTTCCAGGAAGCTTGGTCCAAGGTTTGTGGGTCCATTCGAGATCAAGAAGGAAGTGAACCCTGTGGCTTTTGAACTCGCTTTACCGGCCTCCTACAAGATCCATCCGGTGTTCCACGTCTCCCTTCTGAAACCAGCTGTGCCAAGTCCATTTCCAGGAAGAGAGGAGTTGCCACCTCCACCAGTTATCATAGGTAACGATACCGAATATGAAGTTGAAGCCATCCTAGATTGCCGGAAAAGAGGTAGGCAGACTCAATTTCTTGTTAAATGGAAGGGGTATTCTTCAGAGGAAAATTCTTGGGAACCAATGGATAATTTACATGCTCCAAGACTTTTGCAAAATTTCCGCAACAGGTACCCAGAAAGATGGTCTAGGTTGGGCATCCAGAGGCTGCCCCTCGGGGGGGGGCACTGTCAGGGAAATAGCCGAAGAAGGACTGGCAATTCTGCCCAAGACAATCATGGCTGCCATGGTGCACAGCATGACTAAGGTGGGCGGTACTTCCTCCTTGTAACCTGAACAGATCACATGACTAACTTCCCGGTCTATTTAAGCCTGCTGCTGGAGCTGCTCATTGCTGGATTATCTCTTCAGTCTCCTGTGTACCTTGACCTTGTCTCCTGATCCGTGCTTATCCGTTGTGACCCGGCTTGCCTTAACCTTGCTTCCTGTTCTCCTGTGTTTGACCCTCGGCCTGCTTCTGGACTCTGCTTCTGCTTCCTGACCACCCGGCTTGACCCTCGGCTTGTACCTGGACCCTGCACGTGTATGACCCCGGCTCGCCCCTGTATATGCTCTGGACTGATCTCCTGTGTTTGACCCCCGGCCTGGCTTCCGATATCTCCGTTCATCTGAATATAACCAGCTCAGTTCTGCCTGCCTCCGCCATCCCTCAGTGGCTGAGCTCATCAGACTGCAAGCAAGCACCTGGCCAACCGTGCTTCTGTGGGCACCGCGCTCCCTGTTCCCAACTCCAGGGGCGCGCTGCACTCAGCCGCAAGGGGAGCCCTCTTAGCATCTCGATCTCCATACTCGTTCCTGACACCGAGTCTACCAACTGAAAAGGCAGCAGTTGAAGCGCTAGCAATTTAGCCAAGCTAGCATTCAACCGCTGGGCATGTGGATGGCTGGGAGTGAACTTCTTTCGACGGTCCAGCAGCTGGGGCAGGGAAATTTGCCTGCTAGAATCGGACGTCGGTGTACTGCTAGCAGAGTGGCCGCAAGTACTTGGCTGTGACACACCTAATTCTACACCTTCATTCCTCTCAGTGCATGTTTCAGAGAGGACTGAAGTTATAGTGGGGTTGGAGATCCCAGCTGATGCGGTGCAAGGAGAGGTCCGCTTTGTTCTTTGGTGTGGGTCTTTGAGGTAGGCTTGCCAACGAGCTGCATGGCAGGTCAACATATGTCTGGTCAGGCATGTGGTACCCAAGCGGCTGATGTTTTGGCCACGCGATATACGCTTGAGACATATGTTGCAAACAGCAGCTGTGCGATCTGATGCACTAGCCTCAAAAAAGGCCCACACCAAAGAACTTTTTGAATGACGGGCAGAGGCAGCGCCCTGCACAGGCGGAGCTCTGCGGTGTGATTCCGTCGGTGTACTGCCCTTACGCTGGCCACCAAAGGGCATCCTGCCTCGTTGGAGATGTGCCTCCTCCTCATCCTCCTCCTCCTCCTCTCTCCTATTAGGCACCCACGTGGAGTCAGTGACCTCATCATCCCCTCCCTCCTCATCACTGGAGCCAATCTGGCAGTATGCTGCAGCTGCTGGAACATGACTGCCAGATTGATGTCCTTCTTGAGCATCCCCTCTGTCTGCTCTCACGCTACTGCCTTCCTGTAGCTGGGTTTCATCATCAGACCCTTCGAAACGCTGGGCATCCTCCTGGAGCATGTACCCAACACTGTGCTCAAACAGTTCGGGGGACTCCTCAGGAGGAGGACATGGTGGGTCTAGGGAAGGAGTGACTGATGATGAGTCTGACATTGATACCAGGGAAGAGGACGCTTTGGCAGCTGCTTTTCCAGTACCCTGAGCCTGGGTCAGAGAGGATGAGGAGGAGGAGGGCTTGGTCATCCACTCTACCAAGTCTTCGGCATGATGTGGCTCAACATGTCCAGCTGCCGAAAAGAAGGACAAGCGTGTCCCATGGCCATGTGCTGATGACAATGCACCGCGTCCACGACCAGCACTGTTGCCCCCAGACACAGAGCCTGCTTGCCCTCTTTTATTGCCTCCTGACTGTCTGCCTCTCCTTGTTTGCCTTCCAGACATTCTAATAGATGGCCTGCAGGGAGATGGGAAAAAAGCAATAAGGGCTACCTTCAGGTGTCCTTCTCTGTCCCTTTACTTAAGGATTTCTAAATATGGTTGAGGATGATTGCTTTTGCACAGAATAGCACAACGACAATTTCCCTGACTGTCCAAAAAAACAAGGATTTCAAAGATGGTTGATGAGGAATGCTTTAGCACACTATAGCACAAGGAGAATTTCCCTCACTGTCCTTCCCTGTCCCTAGAAACAAGGATTATCACAGTGAAAGAAACTGACACTCTTCCTACCTATAGTTTTCTGTCCCTAGAAAAAATGTTTTTTTAAAGCACACTATAGCACAAGGAGAATTTCCCTCACTGTCCTTCCCTGTCCCTAGAAACAAGGATTATCACAGTGAAAGAAACTGACACTCTTCCTACCTATAGTTTTCTGTCCCTAGAAAAAATGTTTTTTTAAAGCACACTATAGCACAAGGAGAATTTTCCTCACTTTCCTTCTTTGTCCCTAGAAACAAGGATTATCACAGTGAAAGAAACTGACACTCTTCCTACCTATAGTTTTCTGTCCCTAGAAAAAATGTTTTTTTAAAGCACACTATAGCACAAGGAGAATTTCCCTCACTGTCCTTCCCTGTCCCTAGAAACAAGGATTATCACAGTGAAAGAAACTGACACTCTTCCTACCTATAGTTTTCTGTCCCTAGAAAAAATGTTTTTTTAAAGCACACTATAGCACAAGGAGAATTTTCCTCACTTTCCTTCTTTGTCCCTAGAAACAAGGATTATCACAGTGAAAGAAACTGACACTCTTCCTACCTATAGTTTTCTGTCCCTAGAAAAAATGTTTTTTTAAAGCACACTATAGCACAAGGAGAATTCCCTCACTGTCCTTCCCTGTCCCTAGAAACAAGGATTCGCACAGTAAAACACACTGACACTCTCCCTACCTATAGTTTTCTGTCCCTAGAAAAAATGTTTTTTTAAAAGCACACTATAGCACAAGGAGAATTCCCTCACTGTCCTTCCCTGTCCCTAGAAACAAGGATTCGCACAGTAAAACACACTGACACTCTTCCTACCTATAGTTTTCTGTCCCTAGAAAAAATGTTTTTTTAAAGCACACTATAGCACAAGGAGAATTTTCCTCACTTTCCTTCTTTGTCCCTAGAAACAAGGATTATCACAGTGAAAGAAACTGACACTCTTCCTACCTATAGTTTTCTGTCCCTAGAAAAAATGTTTTTTTAAAGCACACTATAGCACAAGGAGAATTCCCTCACTGTCCTTCCCTGTCCCTAGAAACAAGGATTCGCACAGTAAAACACACTGACACTCTCCCTACCTATAGTTTTCTGTCTCTAGAAAAAATGTTTTTTTAAAGCACACTATAGCACAAGGAGAATTCCCTCACTGTCCTTCCCTGTCCCTAGAAACAAGGATTCGCACAGTAAAACACACTGAGACTCTCCCTACCTATAGTTTTCTGTCCCTAGAAAAAATGTTTTTTTAAAGCACACTATAGCACAAGGAGAATTCCCTCACTGTCCTTCCCTGTCCCTAGAAACAAGGATTCGCACAGTAAAACACACTGACACTCTCCCTACCTATAGTTTTCTGTCCCTAGAAAAAATGTTTTTTTAAAGCACACTATAGCACAAGGAGAATTTCCCTCACTTTCCTTCTTTGTCCCTAGAAACAAGGATTATCACAGTGAAAGAAACTGACACTCTTCCTACCTATAGTTTTCTGTCCCTAGAAAAAATGTTTTTTTAAAGCACACTATAGCACAAGGAGAATTTTCCTCACTTTCCTTCTTTGTCCCTAGAAACAAGGATTATCACAGTGAAAGAAACTGACACTCTTCCTACCTATAGTTTTCTGTCCCTAGAAAAAATGTTTTTTTAAAGCACACTATAGCACAAGGAGAATTTCCCTCACTGTCCTTCCCTGTCCCTAGAAACAAGGATTATCACAGTGAAAGAAACTGACACTCTTCCTACCTATAGTTTTCTGTCCCTAGAAAAAATGTTTTTTTAAAGCACACTATAGCACAAGGAGAATTTTCCTCACTTTCCTTCTTTGTCCCTAGAAACAAGGATTATCACAGTGAAAGAAACTGACACTCTTCCTACCTATAGTTTTCTGTCCCTAGAAAAAATGTTTTTTTAAAGCACACTATAGCACAAGGAGAATTCCCTCACTGTCCTTCCCTGTCCCTAGAAACAAGGATTCGCACAGTAAAACACACTGACACTCTCCCTACCTATAGTTTTCTGTCCCTAGAAAAAATGTTTTTTTAAAAGCACACTATAGCACAAGGAGAATTCCCTCACTGTCCTTCCCTGTCCCTAGAAACAAGGATTCACACAGTAAAACACACTGACACTCTTCCTACCTATAGTTTTCTGTCCCTAGAAAAAATGTTTTTTTAAAGCACACTATAGCACAAGGAGAATTTTCCTCACTTTCCTTCTTTGTCCCTAGAAACAAGGATTATCACAGTGAAAGAAACTGACACTCTTCCTACCTATAGTTTTCTGTCCCTAGAAAAAATGTTTTTTTAAAGCACACTATAGCACAAGGAGAATTCCCTCACTGTCCTTCCCTGTCCCTAGAAACAAGGATTCGCACAGTAAAACACACTGACACTCTCCCTACCTATAGTTTTCTGTCTCTAGAAAAAATGTTTTTTTAAAGCACACTATAGCACAAGGAGAATTCCCTCACTGTCCTTCCCTGTCCCTAGAAACAAGGATTCGCACAGTAAAACACACTGAGACTCTCCCTACCTATAGTTTTCTGTCCCTAGAAAAAATGTTTTTTTAAAGCACACTATAGCACAAGGAGAATTCCCTCACTGTCCTTCCCTGTCCCTAGAAACAAGGATTCGCACAGTAAAACACACTGACACTCTCCCTACCTATAGTTTTCTGTCCCTAGAAAAAATGTTTTTTTAAAGCACACTATAGCACAAGGAGAATTTCCCTCACTTTCCTTCTTTGTCCCTAGAAACAAGGATTATCACAGTGAAAGAAACTGACACTCTTCCTACCTATAGTTTTCTGTCCCTAGAAAAAATGTTTTTTTAAAGCACACTATAGCACAAGGAGAATTTTCCTCACTTTCCTTCTTTGTCCCTAGAAACAAGGATTATCACAGTGAAAGAAACTGACACTCTTCCTTCCTATAGTTTTCTGTCCCTAGAAAAAATGTTTTTTTAAAGCACACTATAGCACAAGGAGAATTCCCTCACTGTCCTTCCCTGACCCTAGAAACAAGGATTCGCACAGTAAAACACACTGACACTCTCCCTACCTATAGTTTTCTGTCCCTAGAAAAAATGTTTTTTTAAAGCACACTATAGCACAAGGAGAATTTCCCTCACTTTCCTTCTTTGTCCCTAGAAACAAGGATTATCACAGTGAAAGAAACTGACACTCTTCCTACCTATAGTTTTCTGTCCCTAGAAAAAATGTTTTTTTAAAACACACTATAGCACAAGGAGAATTCCCTCACTGTCCTTCCCTGTCCCTAGAAACAAGGATTCGCACAGTAAAACACACTGACACTCTTCCTACCTATAGTTTTCTGTCCCTAGAAAAAATGTTTTTTTAAAGCACACTATAGCACAAGGAGAATTCCCTCACTGTCCTTCCCTGTCCCTAGAAACAAGGATTCGCACAGTAAAACACACTGACACTCTCCCTACCTATAGTTTTCTGTCCCTAGAAAAAATGTTTTTTTAAAGCACACTATAGCACAAGGAGAATTCCCTCACTGTCCTTCCCTGTCCCTAGAAACAAGGATTCGCACAGTAAAACACACTGACACTCTCCCTACCTATCTTTCTCTTTCCCTAAACTAAAGGAATCCAGGTTAAGCAAGAAAAAAATAAATGTCACTGTCCCTGCCTATGCTTGTCTTTCCCTGCTCCGGAACACACTACACTAGGCCGCCGTGCTGGCGGCCTTTTATAGTGTGGGGCGTGTACTAAACACCCTCAGCAATAATTGGCCACAGGCATCCTGCCTGTGGCCAATCATTGCTCTCCTCGCTGCCGGCGCTGTGATTGGCCAAGCATGCGGGGTCACAGTGCATGCTTGGCCAATCACAGCGCCTGGATGACACTGCGATGGCGTAGTGCATTGTGGGCCGTTCGCGTCACTCGAATTTGGCGCGAACGGCCCAAATCGTTCGATCTTCGTCGAACGATCGAACAGCCGATGTTCGAGTCGAACATATGTTCGACTCGAACACGAAGCTCATCCCTAATTGTGAGAGAGACACGGAAAATTACGAATCAACGAACCCAAAAAAAGTTACTACATTAATACAAATCATTCCGATTCAACGAAAAATGTTGCTTGCGAAAATACGAATTAGTCCAAAAATGAAAAATCCCGTTTAGCAAAATTACAAATGATTACGAATCAACAGGACCGATAAGAAACTAAACTAAACTAAACTAAACTTTCCGTTGTGCACAAGTCTACCTAGTTTGCAGAATCCTGGAAGGTGAGGTTGCCCTCTAATGATCTAATGCTTTCCCTGTTATGTTGGGATAAAAAATCCTCCCCAAAAGAAGAACAAGTCTAGTAGATACTCACTAGAGTAAAATATATTGCATCAGTAAGAGCTGAAATGGTCTTTTAAGTCTGAGTTAAATGGCAGAAGACAGACTAAGATTCCTCTAAGATAGTCTTTGCAATAAGAGACTGAGTTAACAACCCAGAATTCAAGTAAGAGATGGTCACTGCAACTGGTGGGACAGCTGCCTCTATGGATACTGACAGATTAGCAACAGACTATGTGCCACAGGAGCCATTGTGGTCAGCGACAGCAAGTAACTGGATGCATTTGGACACAAAAATCCTGAGTGACTGTGGAAGAGGCCCTAGTTGATAAGGCAGGGAACTTGGCCTTCCCAGCAGAGCCAAGGACGACTCCTATGACAGGGAAGAGCACAGAGTGAGCATGATCTTCGCTTTACCCAACAGGGGACATTAGCACATAGTCTCTCAGGGTTAAGCCCTTTCGTGGTAGAAAATGGGCCAAGGGGTGCCTTACAATTCGCACTTTCCACTAAATGCTGAGGTAGCTCCTGGTGCTCAGTCCATCTGGCCCACTTACAGACAAGTTACATGCTGAGACCATGTACAGGTGAAACAAAAATATGAGCAAAAGTTCATTTATTTCACTAATGCAACTTAAAAGGTGAAACTAATATATGAGATAGACTCATTACATGCAAAGCAAGATAGTTCAAGGTGTGATTTGTCACAATTTTGATGATTATGGCTTACAGCTCATGAAAACCCCAAATCCACAATCTCAGAAAATTAGAATATTATGAAAAGGTGCAATATTCTAGACTCAAAGTGTCCCACTCTAATCAGCTAATTAAGCCATAACACCTGCAAAGGGTTCCTGAGCCTTTAAATGGTCTCTCAGTCTGGTTCAGTAGGAATCACAATAATGGGAAAGACTGCTGACCTGACAGTTGTGGAGAAAACCATCATTGACACCCTCCATAAGGAGGGAAAGCCTCAATAGGTAAGTGCAAAAGAAGTTGGATGTTCCCAAAGTGCTGTATCAAAGCACATTAATAGAAAGTTATGTGGAAGGGAAAAGTGTGGAAGAAAAAGGTGCACAAGCAGCAGGGATGAGCGCAGCCTGGGGAGGATTGTCAGGAAAAGGCCATTCAGAAGTGTTGGGGACTTTCACAAGGAGTGGACTGAGGCTGAAGTCAGTGCATCAAGAGCTACCACACACAGACGGATCCTGGACATGGGCTTCAAATGTCGTATTCCTCTTGTCAAGCCGCCAATCCTGAACAACAAACAACGTCAGAAGTGTCTTACCTGGGCTAAAGAAAAACACACCTGGACTGGTGCTCGGTGGTCCAAAGTCCTCTTTTCTGATGAGAGCAAATTTTGCATCTCATTTGGAAATCGGAGCCGGAGTATGGAGGAAGAATGGAGAGGCACACACTGCAAGCTGCTTGAAGTCCAGTGGGAAGTTTCCACAGTCGGTGTTGATTTGGGGAGCCGTGTCATCTGCTGGTGTTGGTCCACTGTGCTTCATTAAGTCCGGGGTCACCGCAGCCGTCTACCAGGAGATTTTGGAGCACTTCATGTTTCCTTCCGCAGACGAGCTCTATGGGGATGCTGACTTAATTTTCCAGCAGGACGTGGCACCTGCCCACACTGCCAAAAGCACCAAAACTTGGTTCAACGACCGTGGGATTACTGTGCTTGATTGGCCAGCAAACTCGCCTGACCTGAACCCCATAGAGAATCTATGAGGCATTGCCAAGAGAAAGATGAGAGACATGAGACTAAACAATGCAGAAGAGCTGAAGACCGCTATTGAAGCATCCTGGTCTTCCAAAACACCTCAGCAGTGCCACAGGCTGATCGCTTCCATGCCACGTCGCATTGAGCCAGTAATTGCTGGAAAAGGGGCCCAAACCAAGTACTGAGTACATATGCATGCTTCTAGACTTGTGCACAACGGAAAAATTCGTTCCGTTTCGGTTCGTTTCTTTCCGGTCCTGTTGATTCGTAATCATTCGTAATTTTGCTAGACGGGATTTTTCGTGTTCGGACTCATTCGTATTTTTGCAAGCGACATTTTTCGTTGAATTTTTTGTTGCTTTATAATTCGTACTTTCGGTAGAGTACGTTGTTTTTCGTTGATTCTGGACACAACTCCTACTTTCGTAACTTTTTTTGGGTTCGTACTTTCGGTAGAGTACGTTGTTTTTCGTTGATTCTGGACACAACTCCTACTTTCGTAACTTTTTTTGGGTTCGTTGATTCGTAATTTTCCGTGTCTCTCTCACAACGACGCTGCCTATTATGCCTAATGTGCTTCGAATGGATTTGTACTTTTCTAAATACATTGCGGTTATTTGTAACGATTCGAAATCTCGTATTTTACTTTCGTTTTTAACATGCGGCTATAGGCTCCGCCCCTGTACACCATTTTGAGAGGGTTCAGCACGGTGAGGGAGAAGCAGAGAGCAGAGCAGAGTGAGTGTTATTGTGCTTCGAATGGATTCGAAATCTCGTATTTTACTTTCGTTTTTTACATGCGGCTATAACCTCCGCCCCTGTACACCATTTTGAGAGGGAGTTCAGCACGGTGTGGGAGAAGCAGAGAGCAGAGCAGAGTGAGTGTTATTGTGCTTCGTATGGATTCGTACATTCGTAACTTTTTCATAACAAATTATGCCGAAGACATTCGGGCATTCGCTATTTGCGGTATAATTTATTTCGGATTCGGTCTTATTCGTAATTGCTTTGTTCGGAAATTCGAATGCTTCCGAATGTCCGAAAGTTGCTAAATTCGGACGAATTTCAATTCGTTACGAAACGAATTGCACAAGCCTACATGCTTCTACTTTTCAGAGGTCCGGTATTGTTCTATGTACAATCCTTGTTTTATTGATTGCATGTAATATTCAAATTTTCTGAGATTGTGGATTTGGGGTTTTCATGAGCTGTAAGCCATAATCATCACAATGATGACAAATCACGGCTTGAACTATCTTGCTTTGCATGTAACGAGTCTATCTCATATATTAGTTTCACCTTTTAAGTTGCATTAGTGAAATAAATGAACTTTTGCTCATATTTTTGTTTCACCTGTACATGGTCTCAGCATGTAACTTGTTTGTAAGTGGGCCAGATGGACTGAGCACCAGGAGCTACCTCAGCATTTAGTGGAAATTGCGAATTGTAAGGCACCCCTTGGCCCATTTTCTACCACGAAAGGGCTTAACCCTGAGAGACTATGTGCTAATGTCCCCTGTTGGGTAAAGCGAAGATCATGCTCACTCTGTGCTATATTAGTTTCACCTTTTAAGTTGCATTAGTAAAATAAATTTACTTTTGCACGATATTCTAATTTTTCGAGTTTCACCAGTAAATGGCTTGAGCCTTGGAAAGCACACTGTGGCCAACTTGTTACCAGAACGGGGTCCCGAAAGCACCTTACACGGAGCCCAGTGCCCAGAGGTTCACCACCAGGCTAGCCATGAAACATACAGACTGGAGGACTCCATTTGCAGCAACTCAAAGCTAGGCTGAGCAAAGGTCAGTCTTAATAGCTGCCATTGTACCGAGCTTAATCAGTGATGTAGCAAAGAATCTTGAGGAGGAAAAGGTGAAGAAAAAAAAAAATGAAAAAATGCTCACCCCAAAATAGTTAAGACATCTCCAAGCAGAATTAAAAAGACTTTGGGCTTTCTCACATTGGTGGCCAGAAAGGGGGGTGTAACAAATGGCTGAGCTATAATTTTAACCCCCCCCCCCCCTTATGCCTCGTACACACGACCGGTTTTCCAGATGAGAAAATTGCAATTTTTTTAGATTGGTTGGGAAAACCGGTTGTGTGTATGCTCCATAGCAGTTTTCCCGACGAGAAAACTGCCGTCAAAAAAATTAGAACCTGCTCTATTTTTTACAGTCAGTCTTTTTCTCGTCGCAAAAAACAGTCGTGTGTATGCTTTTCCGAGGGGAAAAAAAAACGTGCATGCTCAGAATCAAGTATGAGACGGGAGCGCTCTTTCTGGTAAAACTAGCGTTCGTAATGGAGATATCACATTTGTCACGCTGTAACGGACTGAAAAGCACGAGGCTGAAAAGCGCGAATCGTCTCTCACCAAACTTTTACTAACACGAGATCAGCAAAGGCAAGCCCAAATTTAATACTAAGTTAATTTATACTGCCGTTGTACGTGTTGTACGTCACTGCACTTTGGTCGAGCGTTTTTTTTTAATGAACGTGTGTATGCAAGGCAGGCTTGAGAGGAATCACGTCGGGGAAAAACGTCGGTTTTTGGCATGTCAGGAAAACCGGTCGTGTGTACGGGGCATGAGGCAACTTGACAAAGCATAGCAGCCATTTTAACTTGCGCTGCAAAGTTTGACAGCTGGCATTGACTGTCAAAACTCACCCACTGAGATCAATCAATGGGGCCATACAGCAACCTGGGGCTAAACACAAAAAAAAAGTGTCGGAAAGTGGCGGTAGCACCTCCTGAATGCCTACAAGCCACTGCTATACAGCATTATGAAAATCAATCCACTGTAGCGCCTAGGCTTGTGCAATTCGTTTCGTAACGAATCGAAATTCGTCCGAATTTAGCAACTTTCGGACATTCGGAAGCATTCGAATTTCCGAACAAAGCAATTACGAATAAGACCGAATCCGAAATAAATTATACCGCAAATAGCGAATGCCCGAATGTCTTTGGCATAATTCGTTATGAAAAAGTTACGAATGTACGAATCCATACGAAGCACAATAACACTCACTCTGCTCTGCTCTCTGCTTCTCCCACACCGTGCTGAACTCCCTCTCAAAATGGTGTACAGGGGCGGAGGTTATAGCCGCATGTAAAAAACGAAAGTAAAATACGAGATTTCGAATCCATTCGAAGCACAATAACACTCTGCTCTGCTCTCTGCTTCTCCCTCACCGTGCTGAACCCTCTCAAAATGGTGTACAGGGGCGGAGGCTATAGCCGCATGTAAAAAACGAAAGTAAAATACGAGATTTCGAATCGTTACAAATAACCGCTATGTATTTAGAAAAGTACAAATCCATTCGAAGCACATTAGGCATAATAGGCAGCGTCGTCGTGAGAGAGACACAGAAAATTACGAATCAACGAACCCAAAAAAAGTTACGAAAGTAGGAGTTGTGTCCAGAATCAACGAAAAACAACGTACTCTACCGAAAGTACGAATTATAAATCAACTAAAAATTCAACAAAAAATGTCACTTGCGAAAATACGAATTAGTCCGAACACGAAAAATCCCGTCTAGCAAAATTACGAATGATTACGAATCAACAGGACCGAAAAGAAACGAACCGAAACTAACCGAATTTTTCCGTTGTGCACAAGCCTACTAGCGCCCCTATTACGCTAGAAGCCCTTCTAGCCTCCTCAGACACTAGAAAAAAGGGAGCCATTCCAGCTGTAGAAGATGGTCATCCTGGGCTGGCTTAGAATTTTCTTTCCCGTTGTCCGATCCTCCTGTAAAACGGCAGTATAATTCAAGGTAACGACTTACCTGTGTCCCTCAACGGATGGAAAAAGAAATGGCTTTATATAAAGAATTATATTTGAAAACAAAATGCTGGGTTTGCTTTTCATTTGTTTTATTTAGTGCTGGAAGTTTTTCAGAAAAAGATCCTTGTCCCTTGGTTTATTATTGATGCTTTATTGGAACTGGCAACTACAGTAAAGATGGATTCACAAGTGTGTTTTTGCTCGATACAGTTTCCTACTAAAGAAAGCCATAGATTATAATATTTTCTTTCCTTCCACCACAGGTGAAAGGAAAGAAAATCGCTTGAGTCATAAAATCTTTTGTCTTCAGTCTTCTTTTGTCTTCATTGAGTTTATTGAAGGACAGGGCCGCTGATAGGCCAGTACAACTGGCCCTGTTGTACCGGGCCCAGCCAGCAGGGGAGCCCGGGCAACCTGAAAAGAAAAAGAATGAATGCAGAAAGCCATGACCCGATCATCAACCTCCAATACCCGAACCTCAATCCCCCCCAGCACCAAGCTCCCACCAACCAGCCAACCACCCCCCACAACTTAATTTTTTATTTAAACACCATATGGCAGGGAGGGGCTTTTTTTTCTATTTCGGGTACATCATGCGCATGTCTGTTCCACGCCCGCTCCTCCTGCTGGCCCAAGTCCCAGCGAGCGGCCTGCATGTTGCCTTCCCTGGCGCTGCTGAGTGGTTCCTCTCCCTCCGCTAATGGCACTGTGCTATGTTCTCCACTCGGCTGAGAGAAGAAGCAGAAAGCGAACGGCGGCGGCAGAAGAAGGAAGCAGCTGACATCTGACTGCAATTGTTTGTGACACTGACTGACACACCAGGCAGCAGCAAGATCAGAGACAAAGTTACTCGTGGGGCCCGGCTAACACAGGTGTGTGTATCCTTGGGGGGGGGGGGTTGGGGGTGATGTGGCAAGATCTACTATATCACTGTATCTGTCTGCAGCAGCATCTATACATTATGGCGTTGGCGGCATGGCATGGGTGGCACTGTCTGCAGCACATTATGGCATTGGCAGCATAATGTGCTGCAGACAGTGCCACCCATGCCATGCCGCCAATGCCATAATGTACTGCAGACAGTGCCACCCATGCCGCCAATGCCATAATGTGCTGCAGACAGTGCCACCCATGCCACCAATGCCATAATGTACTGCAGACAGTGCCACCCATGCCAATGCCATAATGTGCTGCAGACAGTGCCACCCATGCTGCCAATGCCATAACGCATGTGCTGCCTGCAGAGACAGTGCCACCCATGCCACCAATGGCATAATGCCATTGGCGGCATGGGTGGCACTGTCTGCAGCACATTATGGCATTGGCGGCATGGGTGGCACTGTCTGCAATACATTATGGCATTGGCATGTCCCGCTGTCAAGTCGCTGATCGCCACCATTACTAGTAAAAAGAAATAAAATAGTTTGTAGACGCAATAACTTTTGCGCAAACCAAACAATATACACTTTTTGGGATTTTTTTTTTTACCAAAAATATGTTGCAGAATACATATTGGCCTAAACTATTAATTTTTTTTTTTTTTTTATTGGATATGGACACTTGTAGACAAACCTGCACTTTGTTTCAAAGCGGTGTCTGGGAAGGGGCCAGGGGTGGAGGTGCAGGAGGGGCCAGGGGCGGGACAAGGGGTGGGGCTGAAGGGGGCCCCATAAGGTAGGCTGTACGGGGCCCCATGATTTCTATCAGCGGCCCTGTTGAAGGACACCGCTTAATTTCTCATGGATGAGTTCTCTTCCGCTTATGTGGACCTAGCGGACCAACTAGTCCAGGAGCTCCGGTACTCGGCTGTGGACTCCGGTCACGTGGTCTCTCGCATGAGCTCCTCCGCAGTGGTCTTACGCCGTCTCCTCTGGCTTAACTGTGGGTGGGTCGACCAGACTTCTAAGAGGGTGCTCTTGGAAATGCCCTTCGTGGGTGACCGCCTCTTCGGAGCATCTCTTGAGGATATCATAAAGAATGTCATGGGAGGCAAAAGTACTAATGAAAGGAAAGTCCGAATGGCTGCACACCAAACTGAGATCCAAATGCCTTTATTCACATAAAACCATGAGGAACACGAGGAGCACTACATGCACAAGCAAGGGAGGCATGGCTTACATGTTTTGCACACAAATTGGGCTTTATCAAAGCCCAAGGCAACAGTACTAGGTCTACATAAGCGAAAGAGACCTCTTCCGGTAAAAATTAAGCTGTGCCTTCCAATGAAGGATCAAAAAAATCCAACAGGCTGGTTGGGCTGAAGTCAATTGATGGATCGACTTTAGTACAACGAGCCCAGCCATAGATGGATCAAATTTCAGCCAGTCCCTGCTGAACCGGCTGAGATTCAGTCCATCTATTGCCGGCTTCAGGCCCCTTTCACGCTGGTGTAGTCTGTCAGCGGATCCGCCTGCTTAGCATCCGTTGATGCAGAGCGGACGCAGACACAGCCCGCTTTCCTCTATGAGAGGTCGGATTAAAACAGACCACCTGTCCATTTACATTAGACTGTAATTTGCCATCCGTCAGTTTTTTGGTATATAGGATCGGATGTCAGCAGGGGTCAATGGACACATGTCCCTTAACATCTGTCGTTCCATAGAGGGTCCAATTGGATCCGCCTAGAAAACTGACAGGTGGACCCGATCGGCCCCGCCTGTGTGACAGGGGCCCAAGTCTTGCAGCTGTTCAGGTTGCTTTACTGCACTAAAATGACTTAATGACATTGTGAGCTTCTGGCAGTGCAAAATAAACTTTCTGTGCCCCCCCCCCCCCCCCTCTGACAGGAGGACATCCAACATCATTTACTAGTCCTATCCTCCACAGCCCGTCACTGGTCAACCCCTTTTATTCATGGAGTTTTTCCTTTCAATCATTGAGGCTCAACATTGGATGCATGATTTAAAGGCTGCTTCACGCATAGGGGGTGTGCCTGTGCAGTGCCGATTTCCCCCTACTGCCCAGGCCCCCTTACTGCAGTGCTGCTGGCTTCCCTCCTCTCCCCCCCCCCCGGCTGCTGCAGAGGATGTTTTAGGATGTAGAGCCCTGGAAGGGGCTAATCAATACATTATTTACAGGCCCCTTTTTTTTCTTAATGAACACACTCACTCACTGTGTTAATTCATAACTGAAGTATAGTAAACGGTGTTTACTATGCTTCAGTTTGTGAATGAACAGGAAGCCGCTCAGCACAGAACACTTCCCATTCATTCACTGTCCAGTGCAGCTGAGGCTGCAGAGAAAAGCGTGTGTGTTTGAGCTTTGGGGTGCACACCCTAAAGCAGTAGGCTGCGCCCATCTATGGCCGCTACACACTATAAGAAAATCTGAAAATGATATTTATCAGAAAGGCCTAAACTATCCAGGTGTCAGGAAGGTGCCACATCCCAATAATTGCTAGAACAAATGAAGATAGGACGGGACTTTGAAGGCACCAAAAGACACTTAGAATTGGAACAATGAGGCTGAATTAAAGAATTTTATTGATCCATTTAAAATCCATATAAAATTGAAACACGATGCATACAAAAAGTAAGCCATACATGTCAACAAACAAGAATTATACATGGTGTCATTCCTCAAAAAAGCAGTGCTACAACACAACAATATCCCTATGCGTTTCAACTAAAGCCGTCTTCTTCATGGAGTTTATTGTTGAGTACAATAAATGGACACTAAAAGACAAAATGCCAATCAGAGATACATTTTACAAAATCATGTTCAAATGTATACATCAAACATTGAAAAATGTGGGAATATCTTACATAATATAAACAGGAAAATCATAAATGGACAGCAAACTTGGCTCCAAGGGAATCCAGGAATCAAGAGGCCATTATTTTCAATGTTTGATGTATACATTTGAACATGATTTTGTAAAATGCATCTCTGATTGACATTTAGCTTTTAGTGTCCATTTAATGTACTCCTGAACAATAAACTCCCTGAAGAAGACTGCTTAAGTTGAAACGCGTAGAGCTATTGTGTTGTAGCACTGCTTTTTTGAGGAATGACACCATGTATAATTCTTGTTGTTGACATGTATGGCTTACTTTTTGTATGCATCAAGTTTAAATTTTATATGTATTTTAAATGTTTGCATCAATAAAATTCTTTAATTCTACCTCATCGTTCCAATACAAAGTGTCTGTCTTTTGGTGCCTCCAAAGTCCTGGTCCTATCTTCTTTATTTGTTCTATAAGAAAATCGGGCGTACGATTGTCCGGTTTCCTCAATTCTCAACAGCAAGTCGGAACCGAGGAAGGAAATAATGTGCAAAAATTCTAGTACAACAAAAGGCTTTTTTCTTTCTGATCATGCACAGTCTCTCGTATGCAATTTTACCCATGCAAAATCGGTACACATTAAACAAAAAAAAATAAACATACGTCCTCTTCACGTATAAGAAAATTTTGGGAGTTCGTCCCTTTGGAAATTTTCGTTTTCAAAGCCTGAATTGGATGATGTTGAAAGTTGTGTACGTATTATACCACCTTTACCTAGGGCGCTCGGCATGCAAATACGGTCCATCCAGGAACACCGTCTTCTGCAAGTTAACCACTTCCGGACCAAGCCGCCGTTGTTATAAGTCGGTACTTTGACGTTAAATACTGTTATGGCAGCAGTTAGCTGCCATAACCCCGGTATTTTTTTTAAATGGCGAGCAGTCTAGTTTTAGATAAAAGTGGTCTCTGCGGCGGATTCGCCACAAGTTCACTTATATCGGTGACGGGAGAGGTCGGTAGCGGCGGAGACGATCCAATCCTTTCTCCGCAGAGGCTGCAAGTCGAGTGAGGGAATGATAGCGCCCCCCCACCTCGGCTCCATACAATTGGATGACGGAAGCGTCGTCAAATGGTCACTTACGCCCAATGGTCTTAAAGGGGACTTTATTTTATTTAAAGCGGAGCTCCCTTGAAAAAAAAATATATTAAAAGCCAGCAGCTACAAATACTGCAGCTGTTGACTTTTAATATTAGGACACTTACCTGTCCTGAAGTCCAGCGACGTCGGCAGCAGAAGAAGACGAGCAATCGCTCGTCAATCTGCTGCCCCCACCGCCATCCTCGGTGAGGGAACCAGGAAGTGAAGCTTTGCGGCTTCACTGCCCGCTTCCCTACGGCGCATTCCGCGACGTCGCGCTGCGCCGCTCTCACTGGTCCATGGTGTGTTCCGGGAGCCGAGTGTCTCCCAGAACACAACGGGTATTCTGCGGGAAGTGACGTATTACCCACAGAATACCCACAGAGAGGACTCCCGGAAGTGGGTGCAGACAGGTATCTGCACCCCCCTCCCCCTGAAAGGTGCCATATATGACACCGGAGGGGGGGGAGGGGTCCGATGAGCGGACGTTCCACTTTAGGGTGGAGCTCCGCTTTAAAGACTTTATTTTTTTTATTGCATTTAAAAGAGAAGTAAAGGGTTTTTGTTTTTTTTCCCCTATTCATACTTACCTAGGTGGATGCAGTATCGGTCCCCACCGACGTCTCTGCACTGAGAACCGAGCGATCAAACACCGCCGCTGGCTCAATTCTCTCACCTCCCCCCACGCTCACTGGAGCTCCGAGGGGGGGGCATGGAGCAGCCATCTCAGGCTCTCAGCGGCTTGCTGAGAGGCTGAGACAGGCATCAGTCCAGGCACCTGGCGGATCCAGACTTTGTCGGGATGACGCAGTGCCTGGACTGATTTCAGTGATGTCAGCAGAGAGCGGACTTCAGACCTCTCTCTGCTGAAAACAGGTCACAGGAGTGCAAAACAAATTGCACTCATGTGATCCATAGGCGAAGCCCAGCCAAACAAGCTCAGGCTGGACTTCTCCTTTAAGTGTAAATGTGAGATATGAGGTCTTTTTGACCCTGGATCTCACATTAAAGAGGTCCTGTAATGCTTTTTTTTCTATTACAAGGGATGCTTACATTCCTTGTAATAGGCATAAAAGTGATCTAAATTATTTGTTTTTTTTAAAAAGTGTAAAAATAAGTAAAATAAATAAGAACATTTTATTTATTTTTTTCAAGGGCCCCATCCCTCTGCAGAAGTGAACGCATACGTAAGTAGCGCCCGCATATGAAAGCGGTGTTCAAACCACACATGTGCGTTATCGCCGCGCTCGCTAGAGATCAATAATTCTAGCACTAGACCTAAACGTCGCCAATGGAGATTTTTTAAGTGCCAAAGTTTGTCGCCGTTCCACGAGCGGGTGCAATTTTTGAAGCGTGACATACTACAATTTACTCGGCGTAACATCATCTTTCACAATATATATAAAAAAAAATAGAAAATTGGGCTAACTTTACAGCGTTCTTATTTTTTTAATCCCAAAAAATCTATTTATTGCCAAAAATATTGCATGTGTAAGACCGCTGCGCAAAAACGGTGTGACAAAGTACTGCAACGACCGCCATTTTATTCTCTAGGGTGTCTGATTTTTTTTTATATAAATATATATTATATATAATGTTTGGGGGTTCTAAGTAATTTTCTAGCAAAAAAATTATGATTTTTACATGTAGGTGCGAAGTGCCAGAATTGGCCTGGAAGGAGAAGTGGTTAAAAATGGTTGCTTATTCCGGTGAGATCCACTGGTATAAGCAATCAAAATGTGCAAATAAAAAAAAAAATATGCTTGGTCCTTGAGTGGTTAACTGGTTCCCGACCGGCTCAAGCGCATTTACTGTGGAACCGCTGCACGAAACCCTGTACGGGGTTACTTTTAAGAGCCGCCGGAGGCGCGCGTGAACGCATGCATGAGAGCCAGCACACGATCGCAATCCCCTGTTCTGTCAGGGGAGAGGGGACATAGTTTGTTCCTACTAAGTAGGAAAAATGATACGTCTCCTCCCCTAGTCAGCCCCCCCCCCCAGTTCAAACACACCTAGGGAACACCAGTGATGCAAGTAACTGAGTTAGAATAAACAGAGTTGCGTAACGCAGTTACTTTAGAGGGTAACGAGTAATCTAACTGATTACTCTTCCCCCTCATGGTAACGCAGTTACCATTACTTGGGCGGCGTTACCCCAATTACATCTACCGCCACTAGATGGCAGTAGTGCAATTCCTCCTCTCCTCTATGACCGGGTCTCTCTCATGTCACGGCACTGACGGCAGTCACGATGCTCCCCGCGGCCCCTCCTCTCTTCTCGTCTATCCCCATTTGCTTGTGACATCATCTGGGATGGACGAGAAGAGAGGAGGGGCCATCGGGGAGTAGCGTGACTGCCGTCAGTGCCGTGACATGAGAGAGAACTTATTACACACGCTTCCTGCGTGGCTGGTAAACAATGTGCTATGTGCCCCGCCCTAATGTGCTATGTGCCACATGTCCTGATGTGCCCTCATGTGCTATGTGCCCCGATGTGCTATGTGCCCCATGCCCTGATGTGCTATGTGCCCCATGCCCTGATGTGCTATCATGTGCCCTGATGTGCTGTACGCCCTGTGCCCCATGCCCTGATGTGCTATGTGCCCTCAAAAAAAAAAAAAGTCAGTTACTTTGCTGAGTAACTAATTACTTTTTTAATGTAGTAACTGCGTTACTAACGCAATTACTTTTTGGGAGAAGTAACTAACTTATTACTTTTTTAAAGATGACCAACACTAGGGAACACACATTTAACCCCTTGATCGTCCCCTAGTGTTAACCCTTTCCCTACCAGTGACATTTATACAGTAATCAGTGCATATTTATAGCACTGATCGCTGTATAAATGTCAAATGGTCCCAAAAATGTCAAAGTGTCCGATCTGTCCATCGCAATCCTGATAAAAATCGCAGATCACCACCATTACTAGTAAAAAAAATATATATATATATATATATATATATATATATATATATGTATTTTCCATAGTTTGTAGACGCTATAACTTGCACAAACCAATCATAAGCTTATTGCGATTTTTTTACCAAAAATATGTAGAATACATATCGGCCTAAATTGATGAAAAAAATAGTTTTTTTTTGTTTTTTTAAATTGGGGATATTTATTATAGCAAATGTCACCAAAATTGTCGCTCTTTTTTGTTTATAGCGCAAAAAATTAAAATAAAACGCAGAAGTGATCAAATACCATCAAAAGAAAGCTCTATTTGTTGAAAAAAAGGACGCAAATTTCGTTTGGGTACAGCGTCGCATGACCGTGCAATTGTCAGTTAAAGCGACGCAGTGCCAAATTGTAAAAAGTGCTTTGGTATATATTTCTTCAGTTATTACCTGGTTTACATGCCTAGGAAAACGATGTCACACATTCCAGGAGTCTTGAGGGACTTTCTCAGCTAAGCTCATCCTCTCCTTCTTGCATGCCTAAGGGCAGGTGGATTCCAGGAAGTAAATACTACAAAGAATCATCTGCCCTTATTCAAGGTGGCCACAGCCAGCAATGCTAAGGAGGGGTTTCCAAAAAGTGTTCAACAAAATAAAGCATGGAGACATGGATGAATGCGGGCGTTTGCTCTGAATATTAAAAATGGATCCACCCCACCACAACTATATAAACACAAATACACAGCCCCCATTAGTTTAGTTTTTTTTTTTAACACTGTTTAATGTATTGGTGTCACTGGTCCCCAAAAGTGTCACTTGGGGTCAGATTTGTCCGCCGCAATAGTGAAGTCTCGCTAAAAATCGCTGACCGCCGCCGCTCATTCATGTCTTTATGGACCTTGCTTTGTGCACTGGTCCAAATCATTTGGTGGAGGGGGGATTATGGTGTGTCGTTGATTTTCGGGGGTTGGGCTTGGCTCTCTTAGTTCCAGTGAAGGGAACTTGTAAGCCCTGTACACACGGCTGGGAATCCCGTCTATTTGAAAACCGTCGGTTTTCCTGACGGGATTCCTGGCACGCTTGCCTTGCAAAGCCGTGTATACACACGTCCACTCCAAAAACCCGCCGTTCTTTTGAATGGCAAGAACGCGGTGATGTCAAAGACTGTGATGAGCCAGTGGGTCTAACAAGATGTCCGCTTGCCCCCTTCTCACTCTATCATTACTGTGCAGAAGTGTGGGGTGTAGAAAGATGGTGGCGACGGAACATCACTTCCGGAGCAATCTGTGATGGGGAGCCGAATGTGTCGAGACACCGGCTAAATTAAGTTGTATGCTACCGCGCATGCGTCGAAGTGTTATCGAGCATGCGCGGTTTCTTTCCACTGCAGGTAAGCATACAGACAACCGTTTTTCTCGGCAGGAAACACTCTGCCGGGAATCCCGATGGGAAAATAGAGAGCGGGTTCTCCATTTTTCCCAAGCAGTTTTCCTGTCGGAAAAACTGCTAGGGAGCATACACACTGCCGGTATTCCCGGCCAAAAGCTCTCCTGGCAGTTTTCCTGCCGGGAAAACCAGTCGTGTGTACGAGGCTTTAGGGCATCAGCATACCAAGACAGTTTCATGCTCCCAACTTTGTAGGAACTGCGCACAGTGAACAAAGCAAGGTCCATAAAAGACATGGATGAGCGAGTTTGGGGTGGAGGAACTTGACTGGCCTGCACAGAGTCCTGACCTCAACCCGATAGAACATCTTTGGTATGAATGAGAACGGAGACTGCGAGCCAGGCCATCTCGTCCAACATCGGTGTGCCTGACCTTTACAAAAGCGCTTCTGGAAGAATGGTAAAACATTCCCATTAAAAAAAAAAAACACTCCTAAACCTTGTGGACGGCCTTCCTAGAAGAGTTGAAGCTGTTAGAGCTGCAAAGGGTGGGCCAACTCAATATTGAACCCTACGGACTAAGACGCCATTAAAAGTTCACGTGCGTGTAAAGGCAGGTGTTCCAATACTTTTGACAATATAGTGTATTTATGATGCAAGTCATGACACGTGTGGACCTTCAATACAAAATACATTGCAGCCCAATTGCGTGCAGTTAAAGGACTTTCCATTGAGCTCAATGTAAAACACATCAGAATGAAAGACACATTAAGCCCCGTACACACGGTCGGACTTTTGCCCAACAAACTTAGTTTTAAGCAAGTTGGACCAACAATCCGACCGTGTGTACGCTCCATCGGACAAACTTTTTTGAGTTTGGTTTTGTTTTCATCGGACAAAAGTTGGGTCTGCGAACAGACAAACTTTTGCCCAACAAAAGTCCTATGGAGCAAAGTCCGACCGTGTGTACAGAAAACCATAGGACTTTTGTCCGATGGACAAAACAACTAATGTTAAAATCAACCAACAATAGCAGAAGTTGACCAAAGGGTGGCAGTAAAGATCAGAAAAGAGCAGAAAAAACAAGTGATGTTGTAAGAAGTTTTAAGAAAGTTTGCAGAAAAGTCCTGTGGTGTGTATGCTATGGGTGTTCCCAACCAACTCCATTCGGACAAAAAACCACGGAAAAGTCCGATGGAAGTCCGACCGTGTGTACGAGGCTTAAGTGTGAATAGGCCAGTAAAAAACATCCTCTTGAACCAACTGTTGTAGACATGTTAATCAAAATCCCAAGACAATAGGATAGCCCCTTTCTATTGTTCATTCTTGATGACTTCAACATCCCTGTTAATCTTAACACTCCCGCAACTTCTAAACTGCTGAACCCAACCACCTTTTTTGACCTAAAACAATGGACACGCTTCTACTCACTCTGATGGCAACTGCCTTGACCTCATATTCTCCTACCTATGCACTCCGCACAACCTCTCCAACATTCCTTTTCCTCTCTCTGATCACCACCTTATTCGGTTCACTCTCTCCTAATCTTCCTCCTCCTTACCGTCCAACTTCTACACCATTACCCGTAGAAGCCTTCGCCATCTCAACCCTTCTCTTTTTTTTCTGCTAGATTGTCGCTGCGACAAAATCTCATCCTTGTCCTGCCCCAACCTGCCCACTTCTGTCTACAACGGTTCACCGTCATCCACCCCGGATACCTTGGCCCCCCTCACTACACACAGAATCAGGCCCTGACCACTACCACCCTGGCAGACAGACAATACCAGAAGCCTCAAAAAACCGTAGCCGCGCTCTTGAGCGTCTGTGGTGCAAGACGAAGACCCCATACACACTATTCGATTTTCTGCAGGTTTTTGTCTTCAGATTTACCGAAACCATGTAGTGCAAGGACCTCATATGGTTTTGGTGAATCTGAAGACAAAAATCTGCAGAAAAATCTAATAGTATATATAGGGTCTTAGTCACAGTAAGATTTCAGCCAATATAAATCTGCCCTCCAAAAATACCATTCCTGCCTCCACACTGCCAAACAGACCTACTTTATCACTTTCATTAACACCCTCTCACGTAGTCCCCGTCAACTCTTTTCTACCTTTACCGCTCTACTTCGTCCTCCATTACCTCCATCCACTAACTTACTCACTACCCAGGAGATTGCTAATCACTTCAAAAACAAGATTGAGACAATTTGTCTTGAGATCTCCACTCTATAGATATCTCCCTCACTTTACACGCCTTGTCCTCCTGCACAATCAATACTTCCCTCTCTTTTAACCCAGCTACTATAGAGGAAGTCGCTAAACTTTTTTCTAACGCCCACCTAACCTCCTGCCCCCTGGACCCCGTTCCTTTCTCAAATACTACACTCACCCTCTGGCTCTATCCTACACTAACTCATATCTTCAACCTCTCCCTCTTTACTGGCATCTTCCCCCAACCCTCTAAAACATGCGCTAGTCACTCACATACCAAAAAAGGCCTCACTGGACCCCACCAATCTTAACAACCTAAGACCCATCTCATTACTCCCTTTTAACTCCAAACTCCTTAAACATTTAGTCTACGACAGACTGAGCGACCACCTCATTGAGAATAACCTTCTTGATCCCCTTCAGTCTGGATTTCGCCCACAGCACTCAACAGAAACTGCCCTCCTAAAACTCACAAACAACTTACTAACAGCTAAAACCAACGGTCATTATTCCGTACGCTTACTCTTGGACCTCTCCGCTGCCTTTGATACAGTTGACCACCCCCTCCTCCTCAAAAACAAAATTTCTTGGTCTACATGGCTGCGCTCTTCGTTGGTTCGAATCTTACCCATCTCACCGCACCTTCATTGTCACTTACAACTCCACTTCCTCCTTTAAAACGCCTCCTACCGTTGGGGTCCCCCAAGGTTCTTTCCTTGGACCTCTGCTATTCTCAATCTACACATCCTCCCTGGGTCAGCCGATAGCCTCCCATGGCTTCCGCTACCATTTATATGCTGACGACACCCAAATATGTCTCTCTGCCCCTCAGCTCACCCCATCAGTCTCCTCACACATCACTGATTTACTAACAGACATATCAGCCTGGATGTCCCACCACTTCCTCAAACGGAATCAATCTAAATCCGAGCTCTTAATATTTCCTTCCCCCACCAGCCCCTATCCCTAATCTCTCTGTCAAGATCAATGGCACGTCTATCAGTTCGTCTCCACATTCCAAGGTGCTAGGGGTAACAGACTCTGAACTGTCCTTTCAGGCCCACATCCAATCCCTGTCCAAATCATGCCGCCTTAGCCTCCGCAACATTTCCAGAATATGCCCCTTTTTAACGAATGACACCACCAAGCTTCTAATTCCCTACCTGGTTATCTCTCGCCTTGACTACTGCAACTCACTCCTCATTGGATTACCTTTACATACACTAGCCCCCCCCTTCAGTCAATGAATGCTGCAGCAAGACTCATCCACCTTACCAACCATTCAGTGTTCTCTACCCCTCTCTGCCAATCCCTCCACTGGCTTCCACTTACCCAATGAATCAAATTCAAAGTACTAACAATTTACAAAGCCATCCATAACTCTGCCCCCAGCTACATCACTAACCTCATCCAAAAAAATACCAACCAAGCCGCTCTCTTTGATCCTCCCAAGACCTCCTGCTCCCTAGTCACCTTCCTCCCATACTCGCCCCCAGAATTTCTCCAGATCTTCTCCCATTCTTTGGAACTCCCTACCCCAATTTGTCCGCATGTCCCCTAATCTATCCATCTTTAGACGACCCCTGAAAACTCTACTCTTTAAAGAAGCTTATCCTGCTTCTAACTAATACTTTATTTTCTCCATCAGCTCATCCCCCACAGCCATTACCTTTTGTATCAATTGACCCTTGCTTTTTAGATGGCAAGCGCTGTACAAACGGTTGGCCTTTATAAATCCTGTACAGTATATTATACATGGATCAGCCATTACATTATAACCACTGACAGGTACAGTAAACAACATTATCTTGTTACAATGGCACATGAAGGGGGGGGGGGGGGTGGGATAGATAAGGCAGCAAGTGGACATGTTGTCCCTGAAGTTGTGTTAAAAGCAGCTCGCGCCCATTCACCACCTACTGTGCAGCAGCTATCTAATAACACCACCTGTGTGCTAGACAGTGCTTGCAACACAAAGCTACTAAAATACTACAAATAAAATAAGTGCTCAGTCCATAGTAATATAGTCTTGTGTTCAGTATTCCACAACTATCAATGACAGTCCATAAAAAAGTGCAAATGATAGTTGTGGACACCAAAAATCACCACCTTTAGTGCCGTGTTACCACGTGCTCATATAAAAACCCGCACTCACCAGATTGCAATGACCTCCTTGTTATGCAAGAAAGGTCAGCCTCGCTTTGTGCTCACTCATAGGACCAGATCATGCCTCTGGAATGGATGACCTCTCCTAGTTTACCACTTGCCAAACCGCGCTACAGCCGAATGATGGCAACAGCACGGTTGGCCAGTTCTGGGAGGGAGTCATGACGTCCTCCCGTGATCACAGGTTGAGGTAAAGAGCCAATAAGCATCTCTTTACCATGTGATCAGCTGTATCCAATCAAAGCTGATCACAATGTAAACACTGCAGCCTATCAGCACAGCCTCATCAGTGGCGAAAAATTACCCATTTGCAAAAGTCTATAACAAACTGAAAAAAAAAAAAAATTCTAAATTATTTTTTTTGCTAAATAAACAAAAAAAATACCAAAAACAGCAGCGATTTGTGTGATTAAAAAAAAAAAGAAGAGAAGCAGAAAATTGGCCTGGGCAGGAAGAGGTAAAAGTGCCCAGTAGGCAAGTGGTTAAGTGGATGGGTATTCCAATGATGCAGATGGCAGGAACCAGATTATAATGCTTTGAAGATCTCACCAAATGGAACCGTCTGTTAAGATATTTCTACTAACAAAGTAAAGCGATCTTCGAAAACCAACCAAAAGGCCATCCATAAAGTCATGAAGTGTTTTATGTACTGGAATCTAAGCTGAATTTATGGATGGCTTTTCGGTTGGTTTCTGAAGATTGGTTTACTTTTTGTGTTTATTAGAAATATCTTAGACGGTTCCATTTGGTGAGATCTTCAAAGCATTATATCAGATTCCTGCCATCTGTATCTCTGGAATAAACCATCCACCTAACTATGAGGAGAGGATGTCCATTCCCGACACCAATACAGTGGCATGATCTGGTCCTATAAGTGACCACAAAGCGAGGCTGACTTTTCTGGTTGAAAAAACAAGGTGGTCAACGCAGATTATTTTACATGAGAACATGGTGGAATATACTGAACACCAAGACTATATTACTATGGACTGAGAACTTATTTGTATTATTTTGGTATCTTTGTGTTGCAAGCACTGTCTAGCACACAGGTGGCATTTGTAATTCATGCAATGTTTAGACAACTGGGTCTGAGCAAAACGGCACCTCTTGAGGTATGTTCCCACGGTCTGCAGGACCAAAAGTGGTCCAAGAAAAGAAAACTAGCAAACCGGGGGAAAGGGTCAGGGGCAGCCGAGGCACGAAGGCTGGCCTGTGGAGGCTGATTCTCTAGAACAGTGGTCTCCAAACTGAGGCCCTTTGCTTGCTTTTATCCGGGCCCTTGGGGCACTCTTCTTGCTACTGACAAACAATGGTGCACTACTCCTCCCCCTAAAGCCAAAAATATGCGGTTTATGTCCACTGACGCCAGTACAATTTCTACTCCCGCTGGCCACAGTCCAGCCCCCCAAACAGCCTGAAGGACCATAAACTGGCCCTTTATTTCGAAAGTTTGGAGACCCCCTGCTCTAGAACATGGGTGCTCAACTCGTGGCCCTCCAGCTGTTGCGGAACTACAAGTCCCATGAGGCATTGCAAGCCACTGACCGTTACAAGCATGACTCCCATAGGCAGAGGCATAATGGGAGTTGTAGTGGCGTAACAGCTGGAGGGGCACAGGTTGAGCACCCATGCTCTAGAACAGGGGTGTCAAACTTGCAGCCCTTCAGCTGTTGCAAAACTACAAGTCCCATCATGCCTCTGCCTGTGGGAGTCATGCTTGTAACTGTCAGCATCGCAATGCCTCATTGGATTTGTAGTCCCACAACAGCTGGGGGGCTGTTAGTTTGACACCTATGCTCTAGAACATCTACTGCAGCTCAAATTGCTGAAAATAGGATTTTTATAACAGCTTACCTGTAAAATCCTTTTCTTGGAGTACATCACGGGACACAGAGCGGCATAGTCATTACTATGTGGGTTATATAGAATTACCTTCAGGTGCTGGCACTGGCAACTTCCAAAACAGGAAGCACCCTCCCCTATATAAGCCCCTCCCATCCGGGAGTACCTCAGTTTTGTAGCAAAGCAATACGTGTCCCCAAAAGAGGGGTGGGAGCTCTGTGTCCCGTGATGTACTCCAAGAAAAGGATTTTACAGGTAAGCTGTTATAAAAATCCTATTTTCTTTCTCGTACATCACGAGACACAGAGCGGCATAGTCATTACTATGTGGGACGTCCCAAAGCAATGCCAAATGAGGGGGGGGATACACCATACATAAGCTGGGCGCCATCAGGCATGAGGATCTTTTGCGGCCTGCAACACACTGCGCCCAAAGGCGATATCCTCCTGACTTCTAATGTCCACCTGGTAGAACCTAGTAAACGTGTGTACTGAAGACCATGTTGCGGCCTTACAAATTTGAGCCAGGGAGGCCTGGTGATGCACTGCCCATGAAGTTCCAACTGCTCTCGTGGAGTGTGCCCTAACTTTGAACGGAGGCGGTCTACTTCTCAAGCCATAGGCTTGTATTATGACCTGTCGAATCCACTTGGCTAAAGTAGATTTTGATGCTGCCTGACCCTTTCTGGGGCCTTCCGGCAGAACAAACAAAGAATCCGTTCTACGAATCTGAGCAGTGGCTTTTAGATAAGTTTTAACTGCTCTTACTACATCCAAAGAATGCAATAACTTTTCCTCTACCGAGCTCGGTTTGGGGAAAAAAGAAGGAAGAACCACATCCTGGTTCAAGTGAAACCTCGATACCACCTTAGGAAGAAAGGCTGGGTGAGGACGTAATACTACACTGTCCTTATGAATAACCAGATATGGCTCTTTACAGGACATGGCGGCTAATTCCGACACTCTTCTAGCCGAGCATATGGCTACTAAAAATATCAATTTTCTGGTGAGTAGAACCAAGGAAATGTGCCGCAAAGGTTCAAATGGCTGCTTCTGCAGAACCGACAGAACCAAATTTAGATCCCATGGGCATATGGGAGCTTCAATCGGTGGAATAATACGAGTCACCCCTTGCATAAAGGATCTGACAAGTTAATGCATAGCCAGGGGCCTTTGAAATAGTATTGATAAGGCCGAAACCTGACCCCTGATAGTACTTAAGGCAAACTTCCTGTCTACAGCCCACTGTAGGAAGTCCAGAATTCTGCCTATAACGTACTTACGTGGATGCCATTTTCTGGCCTCGCACCAAGTGATGAACGCCTTCCAAACTCTATAGTAGATCTGCCTGGATACAGGCTTCCTGGCATTGATTATAGTTGATACCACGGAGTTAGAGAGACCTCTCTTCTTTAGGATGTGGGATTCAATAGCCAGGCCGTTAAACTTAGAGTTAGTAAGGAAGGGTGGTATATCGGTCCTTGCGAAAGCAGGTCTGGACGACGTGGAAGGGTCCAGGGACTCCCCACAGACATTTTTATGATCTCCGCGTACCAGGCCCTTCGGGGCCACGCTGGAGCCACCAGGATCACCGGCTTCTTTTCCAACCTGACTCTGCGAAGGAGTCGAGGCAACAATTGTAGCGGAGGGAATGCATATATCAGTCTGAACTGATTCCAAGGGAACACCAGAGCATCCGAGCCGCAAGCGAGGGGATCCCTTGTCCGGGAGACAAATCTGTCCACCTTTGCGTTGAATCTGGATGCTAGCAGATCTACATCCGGTGTTCCCCACCGCTGACATATTGCTCGGAAGACCTCGGGATGAAGGGACCATTCCCCTGGGCATAACTGTTGGCGACTCAGAAAGTCCGCCTTCCAATTCTCCACCCCTGGAATGAAGACAGCTGATATACATGGGACATGCTTTTCTGCCCATTCCAGGATGTGACTTACTTCCCTCTGGGCTGCACGACTTCTGGTGCCTCCCTGATGATTGATATATGCCACTGCTGTGGCATTGTCTGATTGAATTCTGACAGGGGACCCTTGGAGTTTGGATGTCCAGGCTACTAGGGCATACCGGGCTGCTCGTATCTCTAAGAGATTGATGGGCAGGGTTTTTACTACATTTGACCATCTACCCTGGAGAGACCATTGCTCCAGTACTGCCCCCCAGCCTATAAGGCTGGCATCTGTAGTGACCACCTTCCAGGATATCGGACTGAAGGGTTTTCCCTTCTGGAGATTCTGGGGGATCAACCACCAGCAGAGACTCTCCTGAACGGAAGGGGACAAAGCCATCGGGAAGTCTAGAGCCTGAACTTTTCCGTTCCAGGCTGACAATATGGCCCTCTGCAAATTCCTTGAGTGGAATTGGGCGTATGGCACAGCTTCGAATGATGCTACCATCTTTCCTAGCAGCCTCATGCACAGGCGTATGGACAGCTGTCTTTTTGCACAAAGCAGACGGACCAAGCCCCTCAAAGAGGATACCTTGTCTAGAGGTAAGAAAATCTTCCTCTGGTCTGAATCCAGCCGTAGCCCTAGATATACCAGGCTTTTTACTGGCTGTAGGGCTGACTTGTCCAGGTTGATGACCCAACCGTGAGATTCTAGATACCTGATTGTATCGACAATTACCACTTCTAGCTTGGCAACTGAGTGGTCCATCAACAACAGGTCGTCTAGGTATGCCATTATCGTTACACCTCGTGTTCTTAGATCGGCCAACAGTGGGGCCAGAATTTTTGTGAACACTCGTGGTGCTGTGGCCAGACCGAATGGTAAGGCTCTGAACTGAAAATGGCGCCCTTCTACTGCAAAGCATAGAAATTTTTGATGACCTGGAAAGATGGGAACATGCAAGTAAGCATCTTTGATGTCGATCGAGGCTAACCATTCCTCCCCCTGTAGGGCAGCGGTGACCGATCGGATCGACTCCATCCGGAAGGACCGGATGTTTAGAAATTTGTTTAGACTCTTTAGGTCCAATATGGGTCTTATGTCCCCGTTTGGTCTCGGGACTGTGAAAAGGTTTGAGTTGAAACCCAACCCCCACTCTACCATAGGAACCTCCATAATTACTCCTTGGAGCAATAGTTGTTCTAACGCCACTAGGAGAGACCCTCTTTTCAGAGGGTCTTTTGGCATGCCTGACCACATAAAATGGGAAGGAGGAGACTCTTTTAACTCCAACTTGTATCCCAGAGTTACTGCGGAGAGCACCCATCTGTCTTTGGTCGTCTCCCGCCAGGTCTCTGCGAACAACTGAAGTCTTCCCCCCACCCGTTTGAGTGGGGGCAGCCCTTCATAGGCTTGACTTGGAGGCTGGTTTAGTACCTCTTCGGATCCAGGGTTTCTTATTACCCTGTGACTGTCCCTGATTTTTACCCCCTGAGTTTGACCGAGGAGGCTGTCGGAACTGCTTAGTAGCAGACGTCCCAGGGATAGGAGAGGCAGTCCTCTTAAAAGATGGACCCCTAGACCTCTTTTTAATTGGTAAGAGAGTACTTTTACCACTGGAAATCTTCTGGATATACTTATCCAGGTCTTCGCCAAAAAGGCGTTCCCCATGAAATGGGAAGCTAACTAAGAGCTTCTTACAGGGAGCCTCAGCAGACCAGTTCTTGAGCCACAGAAGCCTACGCATATGTACCAAAGACAGCGTGAGGCGGGAGGCCTGATGGATGGAATCCTTGATGGCGTCAACCGCAAAGCATAATGCTCTAGGCAGATCAGCCAGAGCCTGGGCCTGCTGGTCTGGCAAATCCCTCAGGACCATTTTCATCTGATCCTTTAAAGCTTGGCAGACCCCAATAGCTGCCACTGCTGGCTGTGTAAGAGCCCCTGCTGTGGAAAAAGCAGATTTTAATAAAGATTCCAATTTTTTATCTACTGGATCCTTGAACATTTGAACATTATCTACTGGACATGTCAGTGATTTGTTCACAGAAGAGATGGCTGCGTCCACCGTAGGAACATTCCATCTCTGGGTGAACTTTTCCTCCATGGGATAGATCACCTGAAATTTCTTAGGTGGAACAAATAGTTTATCAGGATGTTCCCAGTCCTGGTATATAAGTCCTTCCAATAATGGATGAATTGGAAAGGAGCAATTAATCTGGGGAGCTTTTAGCGACCCCAATAAGGAGACAGCAGTAGTTGATGGTTCAACAAGAGGCATTTTAAATGCAGATCGAACCATGTCAGTTAGGGTCTGGACCCACAATCTTTCAGTCTGTGATGCTGAAAATGGTTCATCTACTGTCGATTCCTCAAAAACAGAGTTAACCTCCTCCTGATCCCCTTCAGGTAGGTCAGTCCCTTCCTGGGACTGTTGCTCTGCCAACAGGCACTCTGATGGAGGTGATGGAGATCTGGCGCGCTTTCTTTCCTGTAGAGAAGAAGCGATCAATGCTGCCAATCTCTGCTCCAACCCCTCCAGAGTTGAGGCAAAAACCTCCTCTGTTATATATGCAGGAGCAGGTGGACTGAGGACAGCCGCAGTACCTGGCACTCCCGGGGGTTCCTTATGGGCATTAACCTCTGATTTTTCAGGGGAGGAAGGTGCAGATGACTGCTCAAGATCCTCAGAGCCCGATGGAGACCCCCTACACTTCCTGAGAGGTATATCCCGGAGTTTTTTAGGCGGCATATTCCTTAGTTCAAAGCTGAGGTATTCCAGCCGCAATACACCCCTTTACTAAAATAGTCTAATGCAATTTGCTGCTATGTACATCAGTGGGTGTCTACCAATGCGTCTTTCTGGGGATGCCTGTATCAACCGCCCGCTGTAAGCCCCTATACCATGCTACCAGCTCCTTTTTATGCTCTGTGTCCATAGCAAGCAGCATGGACCGAGTCCTTTTATCTTGCTGGGACGCCCGCACATGCGCAGAAGCGCTTGGCGCACAGAGCGCGTCATCCGCCAGGCTCCGCCCCCTTTTTGAAGCTAAATCTTTAAGAAAAAGCGTGTGCGCACGCGCGCGTGCACGCTCTTGGCGCTATGTAGGGAGAGGAGCCAGGGTCCTTGTTTCACCAGGACCCGGGGATGGAAAGAAACTACTTGGCAGCATGACAGAGGAATGCAGCTTCCCTGATAGAGAGCTCACTCATCTGCCTGGACTTTCACCATGGAAGGAATAGTCCCAAGAAAAAAAAAAGACGTTCCACAGCGGCCTCCAGTGGACAAACACAGGTACCGCACTTTTGTCTTTTTTTTTTTTCAAAACCTCCTTTATGAAAAACATTTCCAGGTTTACAGTTTTTTTTAAAAACTTCCTTTATGAAAAGACATTTCTAGGATTTTTTAGGCATATACAGCTATTAGCGGGAATACCTTTAGGTAACAGGCAGAAAGACATATTAGGCTTGGGGGTCCCCTCAATAGAACCAAGTTCCTGAGGGGCCCCCCACTTACCTTTTCCCCGCCACAGGACTTTGTTTGGTCCACAGAAGCCCAAACTTCACCTCTCACGGCAGGCATTGTACTAGACCTTCAGGGACCGGGTTCCCAAGGATTCCACTCCCCTAGACCTGTATAGCACCCTGCACAGATAGCCTCTTGGTTTTGGGTATGACCAGAGCTCTGGATCCCAGGGTCCAGCCCTCCTAAGAGAGGCATTACAGGCAAAACCTTGCTCTTCTCTGCAAGGCCCGGGTACCGACCGTTTAGCTATGAAGCTTTTTTTGGTCGGATCCGGAATAGCTTGCTAAGGCCCAAAGAACCTGTACACAAGCCCAGATGAATACATGTTAACCTTGGCCAACACCTTAGACACTGGCAAAAAACTGAGGTACTCCCGGATGGGAGGGGCTTATATAGGGGAGGGTACTTCCTGTTTTGGAAGTTGCCAGTGCCAGCACCTGAAGGTAATTCTATATAACCCACATAGTAATGACTATGCCGCTCTGTGTCCCGTGATGTACGAGAAAGAAAAAGTGATTTCTGGCTAATAGAAAGTTGATAACATACAGAGCATCAGTTTGTTGTGTATGGGGCTGCGTAGCTGCAGACTGGTCAGGGTGCCCATAATGACCTGTGTCCACAGCCAAAAGTTTCTAACAATGGGCACATGAGCATCAAAATTGGACCACGGAGCAATGGAAAAAGGTGGCATGGTCTGTTGGATTCAAAAATGTTTTGAGAACCACAAGTTCAAGGTATTAAACTGGCCTCCAAAATTTTCAGATGTCAATTTAATTCAGCATCTGTGGGATGTGCTGGAAAGACAAGTCTAATCCATGGAGGCCCCACCTCAACTTACAGGAATTAAAGGATCTACTATCGATGGCTTGGTGCCAGATACTACAGCGCACCTTCCGAGGTCTAGTGGAGTCCATGCCTCAGGGTCAGGGCTTTTTTGGTGGCAAATGGGGGACCTATTCAATATTTGGTGGGTGGTCATAAAGAGTCCATGACTTAATGGGTTATGGTGGGTGGTCATATTGTTATGGCTGATCAGTGTACACGTCTGTCTACTCATAAGAAAATTAGGTCATGAAATGTTATGCCAAAATAGGTATTTGAGATAAATGATCAATGTGATGAACTTCATTAACGTGAATAAAACTGCCAGTCTGAGCAAGAATTTGGGCCTGGACTACCATCTTGCTGGGATACCAGAACAGGCAGTGACATCAGAGGCCTCGATATACCCCAACTTTGTTGTACAGCAGGGCTTGGCACCCAAGCAATCCATCATTGGACCCAATACCATCAAAGGGGAGAGGGACATGGGTCTGTAAATGGCACTGTACGATCTGCTCCCTTACTGTTGCTAGTAGTCAGCAGTTATCTTGGTTTATTGCAGAATTCCACAAAAGCAGCTGTACTTATTTTTTACACCCATGAAACGTGATATTCACTCCAATTTCAGTCAAGATGTGTTAAGTTTTATTATAACTCACAGAAGACAAGAGAATGCCTTGTGGGTGATGGACATGTTTGAGCAGGTAAAACAAAACTGTATTCACTTCAACCTTTTAATACTGAAAATAAGGCAAAATATCACAGAAAATAGAAAACTGAAGGATTTATCAGGCAAAACATAGTGTGATGGCATATGTACGTGAAGATACATATGCCGCTATACGCGCAGGGCTGTCTGGATTACAGGCAAAGCTTCTTGCGCGTAATACAGACATGGCGCAGGGCATGTACACAGATATATTTATATGTATAGCTGAGCGGTATATAAACATATCTGCATTTTTTTTCATATACACGTGTGCAGGATGCAGGTGGGGCACAGTGCAGGGAAAGGCTGGGGCAGAGTTATCAGTCACAAAGTGTTGGAGGATCATGAGCTACCCAAATAGGGGAACTGCAATGGGGATCATGAGCTAATCCAAAAAAAGGAACTGCAAAAGGGTCATGAACTAACCCAAAAGAGGTAACTGTAATGGGGATCATGGGCTAATCCAAAATTGGGAACTCTAATGGGGGCATGAGCTAACCCAAAAGAAGGAACTGTAATGGGGTCATGAACTAATGCAAAAGAGGGAACTGCAAATGGGATCATGAGTTAACCAAAAAAAAAGGGAACTGCAATGGGCACAAGCTGTACCCCTTTACAGTCCAGGTCAAACCAGGAGGAGGTTTTATTACCAATAGTGGAAATATCCTGCACACACGTATAGATACATATTATATGTACACCTTATACATTCAGCACAATATACGTTTAAGCCATAAGTAGTATTCCCTCCCTCCCACCCCCATTATATACATACAGTGAGCAACATTCATCACTGTAATCTCTCCCAAACAAGGGCACCGACTATATACACTTCCTCAGCGCTAGAGAGCGTTGAGACGGGATGGGGCAACACGGGAGCTGGATGCCAGCCTCTGCCCTAATACATTCTTGTGGTGAAGATACATGTGATATCCACGGCAACAACTTAAGTGTCTCTTGTTTTAGGCAAAATTAGTATTTTGTTTCCCATTGCAGTTTCTATGTACACAGTATAGTTCCACAAAGTCCAGAGCAGACCGCCGCGTCCACTCCAACAGGCAGACCTTCGACAACATCCATATGCCCTGGACTGCCTTAAACACTGCTGTAGCTTGAGAACTCCACAAACGTTTTATATATTTTTTTTAAATGGGTGATCCTTGTCCGATGTAAAGCTCTTCAGTGTCCAAAGAAAACACCCCTTTTTTCAGGAGATGGTAACTCCCATTCGTATTTTTTTTTTGCGGGACTGCAGCCATTTTGAAAGACAGTCCTCCCCCTTTTAGTCTCTTCTTCAGAGGAGGCCGTCAAGAGTGGGCTCACAGCGCTGGTCCCAAACTGTCTTTGCAGGAGGATAACGCGTGGGCGATGTAGAGCTGAGGTGTCAACATTAAGGCAACTGCACCATACACAGCCTCACAGTCCTCTCCTATTTTTTTTTTTGTATTCCAGACACTCATTAAGATCTGGTTCCTCCTTGTAGTAAGTCCAACGGATCTACAGTTCCATCCTTTTTAACCACCTGTCCACCTAAGGACGCTTGTAAACAAAATCAGAGTAAAAACATTAACCGGGGCAAAAGGAAAAAAAACAAAAAACCCCATTCTACACTTCCAAGAAAATAGGGTTAAAAAAAGAGCAGGTACCATGTCCAAAAGAAAAAACACAAAAACATGAAGGCAGGGTGCGAACCTCCATAAAATTGAACACTGAATGAAAGGCCCAAAATCTGATGTGAATCCAATATGGTTAGATGGCTGAATGCCGAGAAGTTCTGGCACTCGATAATGCTCAAGAAATTCAACTCCGGAACGCAATCCTTCATGGGATTAAATTTTTCGGGGCCACAGGCCGCTTATATTAAGAGAAGCAAGTGCATCCTTTATAAATGGAGAGGGAGGGGGGTGGGCACGTGAAAAAGAAAAAAATATATATAGTTCTAGAGGGAATTTCTTTTTTCTGCAATTTTAGTAACAAAAAAATGCAAGCTTTTTTTAATTTTTTTTTTTTTTTTTTAACTGTGCAAAAAACATAACCATTAAAAAAAAAATGCAGATATTTTTTTTCCCCCCTCCCCGAATTGCTAAGTGCATTCTTCAAGTTTTGATGGATGATATCTCCTCCTTGACCCTCCCCCAAACAACAGGGAACTCAAAGCTGAGCATCTTAACTTTGCAAAAGCGCTGAATTTTTTTTTTTTGTACTTTTTATATAAATTTTTTTTTTCTTTTTTCTATACTTTTTTTTTTCTAAACAAAATAGATTTTGGAAAAAAAATATCTGAAGAAAAAGTGTTTTTTTGGCTGTATTTTTTCCCAAAATATTTTTCTTTTTTCTTAAGAGAGATCCGCTGTCGGAATACTTAACTTTTTGATACAAAAAAAAAAAAAAAACAAACAAACAAACAAAAATGTTCAGAAACTGTCAAGTTAAACAAATAAAAATTGAAAGAAAAAATAAAATAAAAAATGCGAAAACACGATATTCAACTAGTAGCAAACAGTCAAAGTCAATAAATCCAGTTTTTTCCCCCTCCTTTTTTGGGATTTTTTTTTTGTTTTTATTTTTCTTAGTTAAAAAAAAAATATATATATTTATGAATGAACTAAAGAAAACAAGGAATTCAGATTTTTGATCAGTTTCTGTAAAGTGCATTGTTTAAGGTGCTTTAAAATGAGTGCATTATGTTTTTTTTTTTTTTTTTTATTGAGGGGATCGGGGGAAGGGAACAGGGCGTTGCTCCCCCCTTTCTCCCTGGCTCTGGCTGGGGTAAGATCCACCCCCTCCTCTCCCAGTCTCTGCCCTCCCCCTCACTAAAAAAAAAGAGGGAGGCATAAAGTTTGCAGTGCAGTAAAACCGCAATAAAATGCGGCGGGTGAAGAAAAAAAGATGGCGTCAGAGGGAAGAGACACGCCTCAGTAGTCATCTATAGCCTCCATCTCGTTTGGGGAGCCGTGAAGAGAGTAACCTGAAAAAAAAAAGAAAAACACCCAAATCAAAATTCAAAGAAATAAAAATAAAAAACTGAAATATTTGTCTGGGGCTCCATGCAAGATATCGCCTCGTGGAGATTCAATGATCATGAGAACGGTGAGAAATCAACCCAGAACTACACGGGAGAATCTTGTCAATGATCTCAGCTGGGACCATCGTCACCAAGAAAACAATCGGTAACACACTACACCGCAAAGGACTGAAATCCTGCAGCGCTTCTCAAGGTCCCCCTGACCAAGAAAGCACATGTACAGGTCCAGCTGAAGTTTGCTAATGAACATTTGAATGATTCAGAGGAGAACGGGGTGAAAGTGTTGTGGTCAGATGAGACCAAAATCGAGCTCTTTGGCATCAACTCAACTCGTCGTGTTTGGAGGAGGAGGAGGAGGAGGAGGAGGGAGGAGGGAGGAAGGAGGAATGCTGCCTATGACCCCCAAAAACACCATCCCCCACCGTCATACATGGAGAACACCAGCCCCACCATAAAACATGGAGGTGTAAACATTATGCTTTGGGGGTGGGGGGGATTTTTTGCCAAGGGGACAGGACAACTTCACCGCATCAAAAGGGACGATGGACGGGGCCATATACCGTCAAATCTTGGACAAGAACCTCCTTCCTTCAGCCAGGGCATTGAAAATGGGTCGTTGATGGGTATTCCAGCATGACAATGACCCAAAACACACAGCCAGGGCAAGAAGAAGCACATAAAGGTTATTCAGTGGCCTAGCCAGTCTCCAGACCTTAATTCCATAGTAACCAAACGTCAGAATGGAAACCTTAAAAGGAGAAGTATGGGTTTGGGGGTTTTTCCATAATCATACTTACCTAGGTGGACGCAGCATCAGTCCGATGCTGCATCTGTCCCCCCGGCGTCTACACTGAGAACCGAGTGATCGAACCGCCGAGCAGGGAGTTGTAGACTGTCAATCAGCAGCTCTCCGCTCCCTCCTCGCTCACTGGAGCGCTGAGCTGTGGAGGGGGCGGGGAGCGGCCGTCTCAGGCTCTCAGCGGCTCGCCGAGAGGCTAAGATGGGTGTCAGTCCAGGCACCTGACGGATCCAGACTTTCATTGGCTGGGATAACGCGGTGCCTGAAATGATTTCAGTGACGTCAGCAGAGAGCGGACTTCAGTCACGAGTCACAGGAGTGCAAAACGAATTGCACTCCTTCGATCCACAGGAGAAGCCCAGCCAATCGAGCTCAGGCTGGACATCTCCTTTAATGACTTGGAGAGGATCTGCAAAGAATGGGACAAAATCCCTCCTGAGATGTGTGGAAACCTGGTGGCCAACTACAAGAAACGTCTGACCTCTGATTGCCAACAAGGGTTTCCCAACCAAGTACTAAATTCATGTTTTGCGAAGGGGTCAAATACTTATTTCACTTATTAAAATGCAAATCAATTTATAACTTTTTTGAAATGCGTTTTTCTGGATATTTTTTTTTTACATTTTGTCTCTCACCGTTATAATAAACAGACCAATCAAATTATAGACTGATCATTTCTTTGTGGGCAAACATACAAAATCAGCAGGAGATCAAATATTTTTTTTATGCCTGTACAGTGAGGGGGAAAACAGTAACTAAACGACGAAATAAAATATCTGCAAAGGTTGTTCTTGAACAATGATGCTTCACCTTTGTATGGGATCCTCCCTCTGCTGCTCTGTTCAGCCATTGGTAACAATAATGGGAGGAGCAAGCCACTCACTCTCCCTCCTTCCTATCATGTGACAGGGGGCTGGTGCTTGGCCCAGTGGTAGGGTAGGAAAGCTAACCAAAGCAATCGTTCTTACTTCCTATTGGCCGACAGCACAGTCTCTGCTACACTGAAATCTCAGACAGCGTTGCCTGCTCTGCAGTCGCCCCCTGCTGGGCTACAGAACACTGCCTACCAGTGCTCCTCTAGACACTTGTGTTTTGATTGCTTTCCTACTAAAGTGCTGCTACCTTGATGCCCAAGAGTCCCAACCTACACTGTGTGAAGGGAAAGGGCTCTTGGGAGATGTAGCTCGAGGAACAGGTCGCATGTCACCCTGGGGGAAAGTGTAGCGCTGGAGGAACAGGTCGGGGGCAGCGCTGGAGGAACAGGTCGGGGGCAGCGCTGGAGGAACAGGTCGGGGGCAGCGCTGGAGGAACAGGTCGGGGGCAGCGCTGGAGGAACATCAAAACAAATGTTAAAGAAAAGATTGCAGGACTGGATCAGGCGCCATAGTACCCACCCAGGATGCTGGGATCCGAGTGTAACATTTGAATCCGCCTCTTCATCTTGCTGCTCTGTACGTCGTATCCGCTGCCTGGCTTGGAATTTTGGGTTGCTGGAAACATGGTAGGAGCCATCCAGGCAGCTTCCTGCTGCAAAGCAAGAAAAGGATTATATTAGTGGGACGGAATCTTTACTCAGATCACTTGGCCTCCCTGTCCATCTGCAGGCTGGCCCTGAAACCTCGAAAGAAGATTGATTTCAGGTCTCCCCCTTGTAATACAAGAAAAACTGTAACCGCCAATGGGGGGACTTTGTGGCTAATCCTAAATGGGCTGGACAAACTAAAGGGGAGTCTGAGACGCTCGGATCCTTCCACCACAGCTAGGTTTTTTTTTTTTTAGAAAGCGGCCAAAGCCCTTGCTTTGTGTGTGAAAGCAGTGGTCTCTCTACAGAGGTCTGACATGCCCCCATCTGAGGTGCTGTAATCAAAGTTCACATTCCCTGATAATTGAAGAGTTTCAGCTCTCAATGAGCAGGGGGTGTGTCAGACCTCGGAGAAGATACCGTTGTTTTCACACAGAGCAAGGGATTTTTTTTATGCAGTCAGGGGACAGGCTTTGGCTGCTTTCTATATTTAAAAAAAAAATTTGATGCACCTAGAATATACTAAGCCGATTTAACCACTTGTCCACATTTACTGCAGGTGGCCCGGCACGAGCAGGCTAGACGACATGCATGCATGTCATCCAGCCTGTTCCGGGTTAGGGGCGCACAGCATGCCACTCCTGCATGGATTGCAGATCAGGGTACTTGGCTGCCTTCAGTGAATTTTTACTGAATGAAACTGGTTCATTTAGTGTCTTTTGTTGCGATTGGCCAAAGCTAATCACATGGCACAGATGGGCTGTGATGGGGCCTGTCTTTACCATGTGATCACTGCGACCAGGAGAAGAGGGGCGGCCTGCCTGACCCCCCCCCCCTCCAATGTGTTGAACCCAGTGCGGACCGCCCAAATCTCCTCCCCCCGCATTGGTAAAAAAAAAAAAAAAAAAAATTTGACGTATAACACGCACGCATTGTTTTCACTATGTTCAGGGGAAAAAAGTGCGTGTTATATACCGATAAATACGCAACTTTTTTTTTTCTAACACAGGATTTCTTTTTTTTACATGATTGCTTATCAGTGAATTTTTACTGAATGAAACTGGTTCAGTGTCTTCTGTTGCGATTGGCCAAAGCTAATCACATAGTATAGACAGGCTGTGATGGGGCCTGTCCTTACCACGTGATCACTGTTACCAATCACAGCTAGCAACACAATTGTACACAATAAATGGCATGCAAGGAAGCCATCCATTGTTTAGAACGGTCATGTGATCTGCTGTGATTGGTCACAGCGATCACATGGTACCGGCAGCGGGCCGGTGCACTGATCAGTCATCACGAGAGGCACGTTCTAGGACGATGTCATCTCAGAACAGTAGTGCTCCCCGCTTGGCTGTCATTTAACTATACGCCGGGCAGAAAGTGGTTAATGCCAATCCAATGTACTAAACTACTGTGCATTCTATCCTGAAGTTTTTCAGACCTCTATAAATTCCCCCTTCTATGTACTGTGTGCTGGCCCCTGTGTTCTCTAGAAGGCCAATGGCCACTTACCTGCTGCCGCTGGCTGGCTTTGTACTTCGCTCTTCGTTCTAAAAACTGTTTAGCAAATTCTTTGGCTTCAAGCGTTTCCCCAAGACAGGAGCGGATGTAGTCGTGAACATCGTAAGGAGACTCCAGCTCCTTCAGAAAGGCCACCAGCGTAGGAACTGTCAGCAACCATAAAAAAAGACATAAAAAATAAATAAAATAAAAAATAAAAACACAACAACAAAATAGGGATGTCAGGGGCACTTATGGGGGGGGGGGGGGGGGGAAAGGAAAGATAATTGATAGTCAGAATCCTCACCGTCCAAATTATTGGATGTATTGATCATATGTAGCATTTGCTCACACCACTGAGTAAAGCCGTCCGACGGTTTGATTCCCTGAAGGAGTTTTAAGAGCTTTTCTTCCTCATCCGTCTTCTTGCGGCGGGCGCTGGCTGCATACGCGTCACTGAGAGACACAGGATGATGATAATTAGCAGATCGGACGGACAGACGATAGGAAAAAGGTTTCCTCCATCAGGAAAAATAAAAAGCTGATCTCTGGGCTCCCTCTACAGCCCCCCCCCCCCCCAATATAACAAAGGAAGCCCTGTGTGGGATGGAGAATGGGGGGGGAAGAGATAAAAGAAGACACTCACGTCAGTGATGGGCTACTCCGGCTGTTCCTCAGACCTCTGGCACTTGCCCCACTTTTCACACTCTCCTCCCAAGGGCTCTTCTCCAGACCTCCCCATAGAGAGCCTGAGTCAGACCCCCATTGGGAAGGAATGATGGAGGAACTAGACATTCCCAGACCTCCATGCTGAAAGAGATGAAAATAAATAATAATTTCATATTCGTTCCCCACACCTCTAAAAACACCACTTTCTGTACTACCGCCATTCCCAGCACTCCACCCCCCCCCACCTCCTCCAGCACTCCCCCCCCCCCCCGCTACCCACCTCATCCAGCACTCCCCACCCCGTCCACGCTACCCACCTCCTCCAGCACGCCTCCCCCCCCCGCTACCCACCTCATCCAGCACTCCCCCACCGTCCACGCTACCCACCTCATCCAGCACTCCCCCCCCCCCGTTACCCACCTCATACAGCACTCCCCCCCCGCTACCCACCTCATCCAGCACTCCCCCCCCCCCCCCCCACTACCCACCCCCTCCAGCACTTCCCACCTCCTCGCTACCCACCTTCCCCAGCACTTCCCCAGTCCACGCTACCCACCTTCCCCAGCACTTCCCCGTCCACGCTACCCCCCATTCCCTTAACGCCTCGTTCATACTACCGTTCATACTACCAACCATCCCCCAGGGCTACTCTCTCCATTTACACCCTCACTGAATTCCTCTATTGCCACACCATCACCATCCAGAAGTTCTTCCCCTTCCCTCCCATTATTCACCATCTTCAGTCATTAGTGTAACCTGTAAAATCCTCATAGAATTTAATGCTGTAATGGGTTTTTTCTTTCCGACCACCCATCCCCCTGCAATGCCAGTAGAGGAACCCAATCTATCCCTGACACTAGGTGCACCCAATTCTCACCACATTGCGAGACGTCTGTCCTCTTTGCTTTAGAAGCTGCCCCTCTCTCTCCTGCATCTCCAACATGGCTTTCAGAGAGAGCCCTTTGCTATGAGTGGCCCACACTTGAGATTGACTTTGCTGTCCACTCTGCTGGATGAGTTTCAGAAGCAATTCCTGTTGCTGGCGGGACTGAAAGAAATGAAGGAAAACCGGTAAGCAGCTGAGATTTCTTAATAAAGCCTAACTCCACGTTAAAAGTGGAAGTAAAAATTTGCTGACTGGCAGGGTTATTATGACAGAAGAGACTTATCGCTTCCTGCTGCCTGTCTGCTGTAATGCACATTGAGCCATGCATGTGTGCCGTAATGCGACTCCCATGCACATGCACGGGAGTGACACCAAAGTGGTCGAAACGGGAAGGAAGACCGGGTATGGATGGAAGTGCCCAAGACCCGGAGGATGGGCGACAGCGCAGTGCTGAAGGCACATTACAGCAGGTAGGTGTCATAATGTACTAACATGCAGTGTATGGCTGCACACATTAAGGCTTCACTCACCTTGGGGGCCTAAGTAGTTAAAGAGACTTTACTACGGCTTGATTGTCTCTTTCACCCCTTCCCACCCAGGCCAATTCTGACACTTCTCTACTACATGCAAAATGTAGTAAAATCTTGCTAGAATATAACTCAGAACCCCAAACATTATATATTTTTTATAGAATAAAATGGTGGTCATTGCAACTTAGGTCACACCATATTGCATTAGGGTGTGCACCCCAAAGCTCAAACACATATGGGTCTGTGTGCATGCGTATATATACTGAAGGTGTCAAGTGGGGCAGCAGAGAGTGCGAGTGGTTTTATTAGGAGCCCTATTAGGGGGGCTTTGGTGAAATATCAGGAGCCTAAACAGGGGGAATCTGCACCACACGAGGCGATTAGGGTGTGCCCAGGTACACCTGGCACATCCTGTGCACACGCCTATGGGACACACTGTATTTGCACAGCAATTTTTCAAAAGCGATTTTTGGTAAAATATAAAAGATGAAGTTACACCGAACATGTCACCCTTTAAAATTGCGCACGCTTGTGGAATGGCACCGAACTACGGTACTTAAAAATGTTTACAGGTTACCTGTTTGAAGTAACAGAGGAGGTCTAGTGCTAGAATTATTTCTCTCGATCTAACGTTTCTGGCAATATCTCGTGCAAACACTGTTTACATAGGCGAACGCAACCGACATATGCACTCGCGTCTGCGTGCGAGCACGAGGGGATGGGGAACGCTCTAAAAAAAAAAAAAATTAGATTTTTTTTTACATTGTCCCTTTTAAATGTATCACTTTTTTTCCCCCATCACAAGAAAAACATCCCTTGCGATAGAAATGAGGCATGACAGGTCCTCTATATGGAGACATCTAGGCCCCAGAGATGGAAAAAAAATAAAAAATGATATAGAGAGATCTATCTATCAAAAATTTGACCTCTGCTTTCTAGGGAAAGAGAGAAAAAAAGCCAGTCAGTGTTTACATTTGCCAGAGCTAGAAGTGACATCATGACATCGCTTCCGGCCTTCCAGGATCATAGAGATGTCCAGGGGACCATCTGGTCCTTGGCCAGCTCTGTGGAAACCCACCGCCGGATCGGAACTACGATTGCACGGGAGAGCCCCGAGAGGCGTGAGGGGACGTTCCCCCCCCTCCCGTTGCCTGTAAAAACCATCCAGCGGCTAATCAGCTGCTAGGATGGCTTTTACACTGTAGGGCAGGGATAGGCAATTAGCGGACCTCCAGCTGTTACAAAACTACAAGTCCCATCATGCCTCTGGGTGTCATGCTTGTGTCTTTCAGAGTCTTGCTATGCCTCATGGGACTTGTAGTTCTGCAACAGCTGGAAGTCTGCTAATTGCATATCCCTGCTGTAGGGACTCAGTGGCTGAAAAGAAAAGATATCTGGGACGATGCCAATAGCTGCACCCATCCTCCAGCTAAAGCCCCTTCAAGTACACATCATGGGACGTCCACCCAGAACCTGAATTCACTATATCTGGTCTCCCACAGTAGACAGGAATGCAATTATTTTAGTAAATACAAACTGCTAAATACCTTTTCTCATCAGCAGTATATAGCAGCCTTGTGACTTCTATCAGTGTCTGGTTAAAGCTTGGAGGAGTTTTCATTCTACTCTGGCTTCCCTACGAGGCTGCAAGACCCCTGTTCCTCTGTCTGGACAATGCGGATTGGCCCTGTGCTGATCACATGCACCCTCCCAAGGAAAAATAAAATAAAAAACTCTCTAGCAATACACACCAAACTGAGCATGTGCAGCTTGTCCCCTAGCCTCTGTTCTATCTGGAGCTGGATTGGGGACAGAGGAAGAAAGGGAGGATCAGAGAAGACAGGATCAAAAATTTTACACAATGCAAAAGATTCACCCCTTAGGTTCCAGAGTGAGTATAACAAGCATGCATTACTGTATATACAGACTGATTTTTACTGTTGTGGGTTTAGTAAAACTTTAAATAGTTTGGGCACTAACAAGTGCGCTTGCTAGGTGTGCTGTATTACCTGTACGTAGCCTCAGCTATATATAGTGCTGTGCTCCAAGAGTGACACAGGGACTTCAGGTTCCACACTTGGAACAAAAAAAAGTGTCAGGCTGAGCGCTCCTCAGCTATGCAGAGGCGGCTTTATATTCTATGAATAAATACAAAGCCTCCTTTGATTGGCCGAGGCAGGCGGATGACGTCACGATCACCGCCTCAACCAGAGGAAGCTTTGTATTGGAGTACAAAGCCTCCCAATGAATGGCTATGCTGTGCTCAGTGTGACGGGTCCCACTGGTAGAACACACTGCTGTAAACAGAGACTATATACAGGGTAATACCGCGTGCCTAACAAGCACATCTGTGCAGTAAATAGTTGGTTTGGGCAGCTTGGCCCAAACCAACTATTTAAAAAAAAAGGGACATTTAAAGTGGAGTTAGGCTCTAAGACAAAAGAACTGGGAACAACGGAAGTGGTTCTATAAAGTAGTCACCTGCTTCCTTCTGTACATCTCCTCCTCCTGGTCTCTCCTCTTCTGTTCTTCTTGTCTCCTTTTATCTTCTCTCCTCTTCCTCTCCTCCTCCTCACGCTTAGCCCTGAGTTCTGCGTCTCTGCGCTCCTGCAACTGGAAAAAGAACAGAATTTATGTGCAGCCTTTACCCAACATGAAGAGACAGACAGACAATCTTCCATCCTCTTCAATCACATCTCTGGGGTAGAAAAAGGAAACAATAAAATTTTATGAAAATAATGACAGCAACGCTCCTTTTGTGATTCCGCCTTGTATGAGAAGTGTGGACTTGAGATGGGAAAGCCCGGAAAAAAAAAAATAAAAAATTGGGGAGATGGAAAATGAAAAATTGTGGGGGGGAGAAAAAAATTGGGAACAAAAAAAATAAAATAAAAAAAAACGCCTTTCTTCCAATTTTTTTTCCCCAAAGACGTTTTCTTCTGCAAAAATTAAGTGTGGAATATGTTCTTTTCACGATGATAATTAGGTCTATCATGATATCCAAACGATATAACATGACGACCTTAATGAAAGATTTGACACATTGTGTAAAAAAGTCTTAAACTCCAGGTTGAGCGGGGAGCGTATGGGGACAATGTAACAAATGGACACTGGGGGATGCCCGGGGGAGTCCAGGTATTAAACCCAATGTTGAACACAGATGTCATATATATACACACACACACACACACACACACATATATATATATATATACACACACACATATATATATATATATATATATATATATATATATATATATATATATATATATATATATATATATATATACACACACACATATATATATATATATATATATATATTACACACACACACATACACACACTTCTGAAAATGGTGTTCTCAGGTATTATCCTAGGAATATATGCTCTTATCTGGAAATGTGTAGTTATCCTATATTCTGCTTCGGTGTCCCCACCAATATTATTGAATGTGTTTTATGTAAAAGGAAATAAAAAGGAGAAAATGTTATGTCTTTTTTATGTTTGTCTTTAATAAAAAATATCAGATAAAAAAAAAAAAAAGTCTTAAACTATTACACGTTCTCTCAGCTGAAGACAAGCAAAGCCTGGAATACAATTCAAGTAACACTGTTCTTCTCAATGCATCTCTCAAACAAGAGAAAATAAATTTCTGCCAATAGGGGGCACTGCTGACGGTGCTTGCTCCTCCTACAGTTGGGTAATTGTTGGGATAAAGTAGACGATAATTAAGGCCTGAGGACACAAAAATCTGATAGGCAAGAGGGTAAAATTTGTCTGGAAATTAGTATCTTTATAACCTTTAAAATGATTGTAAAGTCTTACTTTTTCTTTTAAATAAGTTTATACTTCTCTGCAGAAGGCATTGCACAGAGTGGCCCGAACCTTCTTTTTCGGGTTCCCCCACCGGCGCTCCTGGGTCCTCCTCTTCTAGATATGCCACAATAGGAAGCCATTGGCTGTTGTGATACACCTGTGTGCTCGATCCCGAGCCACTCTGCCTGCGTCCATTGACTGACAGCAGTGGGGGTGCCAATGGCTCCTGCTGCTCTCAACAAAGCCTGTGAAAGCGGGCAGAAGGAGGAGGAGAGAGCAGATGCAGAGGCACAGCGCTGGATCGAGATTGGGCTCAGGTACAGGGGGGGGGGTGATATTTTAACTAACTTTTGCCTAAAAAAAAGGGGGTACATTCTATGCATTAAGGTGAAAAACCTCCTGTGATGCAGCAGCCCCTATTTTACTTACCTGAACCCTGTCTTTCCATCGACGGAGACGAGCACACCATCTCCAGACGGTGTCTCGAGTCCTGATGGGATAGATTGATAGCATTGGCTCCCGCTGCAGTCAATCAAACCCAATATTGTGGGAGCCTGGGGGGTGGGGCCGAGTCCTGCTGCCTGTGTCAATGGACGCAGCAACAGGACACGGGAGCGCACACCCGCACGAGTACCGCGTTATTGGATTTGATTGACAGCAGCAGTGATCTGAGGCGGATGTGGATGCGGGTACCTGTCAAAACCAGGTACCTGCTTCCCCCCCCCCCCCCCTTCAAAAAGTGCCAAACATGAAAGTGGAGAGGGGGAAGGTGCAAACAAGCAAAACTTCCCCCTTTTGGGTGGAGCTCCACTTTAATGCATTACGTTAAACGATTCATACCAAAGTTCTTCACCATCACAGAATAAGGTTTACCAAAATGACTTTCACTTTGTAAAAACTACACCACGCTGTATTTTTTTTCCTCCAGAAAAAAAAAAAAAAATTCCCCTCACGTCGTCAAAATTTCCAGAAATTTTATATCTCTAGGGTGGGTCAGCACCATCCTGCCTGCAGCCACTCTTAGGACTCCTGCATGCTATGCAAGCTTGGAAGTGGCCATTCCATTCTGTCTCACTATTGTAGATTTTTATCTTTATCCATTACCTTCTGTTGCAGTTGCAGCTGCTCTAATATTGGCCCCTGAGATACAGATGTGACTGGCAGGTCCCACAGATTGGAGTCCGCACCTTGGAAGAAAGAACATACTGTGAGGAGAGGGTGACAGGACATGAGATACAATGGTAAAAGGAACAAGGGGGGGACACAATATATACAGCTACCCACCCCCTGCTTGCCATTGTTTGCCTTTCCTGAATCACCTGAGTGCGCAGGTTCACCTTACTGCTGGCAAAGCCGGTGAGGCTTCATTGCCGGATCAGAGAGAATTATTGAGAGCACCTACCTGCAGTCGATGTGTTTGAGGTATTCAGATCCCATAGGGATCCAGTGTCTGGCACAGAGAGAGATCTGTTCATAGAAGGAAGGAGGGAAGCATCGGAACCTCTGCAGGAGAAAAAATAAAAATAAAAAAAACGTCAGTCAGATAAATATACAATCCTATTCATTCCAGATAACCGCACGTCAGGACATAACTCTACTGTATTATCAAACGCTCAGCTGATGCTGACTGGGGTTTCCAGGCACTGAACCCCTCAAAATAACTAGTGTCCCCATTGGGAAAATCCCATTCTATTCCTGTACTAGTCACAGCCGAAAAAGTGGGATGTCTTTCACCGGGATAAATGGAGAGGATGAAACTCCCTAATGGGGGCACAAACAGCAATAAAAAAAACAAAACAAAAATAGGTGTTCTAATTCCTCTCTGCTACATCATAAAAAATGTTGCCGTTGGGTATACTTTAACAGAGCGGTCAGCTGTTGTCACCCTCAATGGTAGAAATGCTGCAGAATGTCACTTGTCAGATGGAGAGCAGCTACAGAACAAGGTCATAACTTGCAGTCTAGTCTGCTACTCTTTCCACTGAATGTTAAACAAAAAAACATAAAAAACAAAACAAGTGTTGCTATGATGGTATGCTACACCCTTCTGTGTCACCTCCTTCCCATGACCTGAACTCTTTTACCCCCCCAGCAGTGTGGATACCTGGACTTAGAAGGGTTCAGTTGCTGAAGGAACAGTGTCAGTTGCTGCTGCTGCTGTGGAGTCAGATCTCCGGATTTCTGCTGGGAGTACGACGACTGTCTGTAAGCAGGAAACATGACAGTGTGATTACACAGCAATGTCCATGAGGGCGGGGGCAGGCGGGGTCAGGGAGCGAGAGAGGGCGGGGTCAGGGAGCGAGAGAGGGCGGGGTCAGGGAGCGAGAGAGGGCGGGGTCAGGGAGCGAGAGAGGGCGGGGAGTACTGCTGTCTGTAAGCAGGAAACAGGACATTGTCATTACACAGCAATGGGGAGGCTATCCGAGGGATACTGAGGTCAGTTTACAGATGGGGTGGGAGAGAGAAAGTGGGTCAACAAAGTCCATGAGGGCGAGGGAGAGGGAAGAAAAGGGGGGGGGCGCGAGAGGGGAGGAAGAAAAGGGGGGGGGGCGCGAGAGGGGAGGAAGAAAAGGGGGGGGCGCGAGAGGGGAGGAAGAAAAGGGGGGGGCGCGAGAGGGGAGGAAGAAAAGGGGGGGGCGCGAGAGGGGAGGAAGAAAAGGGGGGGGGCGCGAGAGGGGAGGAAGAAAAGGGGGGGGCGCGAGAGGGGAGGAAGAAAAGGGGGGGCGCGAGAGGGGAGGAAGAAAAGGGGGGGCGCGAGAGGGGAGGAAGAAAAGGGGGGGGCGCGAGAGGGGAGGAAGAAAAGGGGGGGGCGCGAGAGGGGAGGAAGAAAAGGGGGGGGCGCGAGAGGGGAGGAAGAAAAGGGGGGGCGCGAGAGGGGAGGAAGAAAAGGGGGGGGCGCGAGAGGGGAGGAAGAAAAGGGGGGGCGCGAGAGGGGAGGAAGAAAAGGGGGGGCGCGAGAGGGGAGGAAGAAAAGGGGGGGCGCGAGAGGGGAGGAAGAAAAGGGGGGGCGCGAGAGGGGAGGAAGAAAAGGGGGGGCGCGAGAGGGGAGGAAGAAAAGGGGGGGCGCGAGAGGGGAGGAAGAAAAGGGGGGGCGCGAGAGGGGAGGAAGAAAAGGGGGGGCGCGAGAGGGGAGGAAGAAAAGGGGGGGCGCGAGAGGGGAGGAAGAAAAGGGGGGGCGCGAGAGGGGAGGAAGAAAAGGGGGGGGCGCGAGAGGGGAGGAAAAGGGGGGGCGCGAGAGGGGAGGAAGAAAAGGGGGGGCCCGAGAGGGGAGGGAGAGGGAAGGAAAGGGGGCGCGAGAGGGGAGGGAGAGGGAAGGAAAGGGGGGGCGCGAGAGGGGAGGGAGAGGGAAGGAAAGGGGGGGCGCGAGAGGGGAGGGAGAGGGAAGGAAAGGGGGGCGCGAGAGGGGAGGGAAGGAAGGAAAGGGGGGTGCGAGAGGGGAGGGAAGGAAGGAAAGGGGGGCGCGAGAGGGGAGGGAAGGAAGGAAAGGGGGGCGCGAGAGGGGAGGGAAGGAAGGAAAGGGGGGCGCGAGAGGGGAGGGAAGGAAAGGGGGGCGCGAGAGGGGAGGGAAGGAAGGAAAGGGGGGCGCGAGAGGCGAGGGAAGGAAGGGGGGGTGGGGCGAGAGGGAGAATAAAAGGGGGCGGGAGAAGGAGGAGGAGGGGGGGGAGCGAGTGAGGAGAAATCTGTGTGAAATGCACAAGTCCCTAACTGACTGCTCTTCCCTACCCACCAGTCTCCCTAACAGGACATGTAGGTCTCTGTGGATCCAATATCTCACCTGCCAAGCAGTTGCAGTATATACTGATGTTGCAGCTGTTGGTAGAGGGCTAGCTCCTGCTGTTTCTTCAGGCACTGCTGATCAATGTTACCCTATGAGACAGATCAGACACTTCACAAACTGGACAATACAGAATATGGAAAGTGGGGGGGGGGGGGGGGTACACCAGGGTGATCACACAACAACCATCATGACTTACTGATTTGAAATAGGAATAAACTAATCTAAGCCAAGGGAAACTATTAGCTTGCTGTCCCATATGCTGATGACTGTTGAGCTGTACAAGGTCCACATTGTATCTGAATGACAAATCCCTGTTACACTTGTCAGCATATAAACCTAACCCTTTATCTGGGTCTTTAGGTCAGGGGGGGGGGGGGGGCGGTGGGAAGCATCGCCCGATTACGTGACCATTCCGATTGGCTGTCAAAGTGGTCACATGCTCAGTTGCTGGTCCCACTGGCTATCACTACTAGCAGAGACGGAGAGCGGTCTATCACAGCACGATCTCTGTGCTGGGAGCGCATACAACACAGGAAGCTCTGCTGCCCATAGACACATATGTGCAGTGGGTGGGCTTGCCTACTCTCTTGGTGCTCATCACACGTGTGCATCAAGAGGTTCAACAATGCTAGCTACAGTCATGGCCAAAAATATTGGCATTCCTGTCAGATAATGCACCACTAAACTCAGAAAATTGTTGCAACTACAAACATTTAGGTATCCTCGTGTTCATTTGTATTGGTATGACACAAAGAAAAAAAAAAAGTGGAGACACAAAAAGCCAAAAATCGGACACATTCCACGCAAAACTCTGAAAATGGACTGGACAAAAATTATTGGCACCTTCTCAAAATGGTAAAAAATAATTGCATGCCAAGTTTGTGATGCTCCTGTAATTTGTAATTAAAAACTCACCTGTATCAATTACCAGGGAATGACAATATAAAAAAAATCACACCGGCAACCAATTAAAATGGTGACAAAATTGACTCAACCTTTCTGTTGTGTGTCTCTGTGTGGAGCATGGAGAAGAGAGAGAGAGCAACAAAGAATTGTCTGAGGATTTGAGAACAAAAATTGTGGAAAATCATGGACAATCTGAAGGTCCATCTCCAGAGATCTTCATGTTCCCGTGTCCAACATTGTCAAGAAGTTTGCAGCCTGTGGCACTGTAGCTAATCTCCCCGGACGTAGATGAAAAAAAAAGTTTGCCAAAACTTACCTGAGGAAGCCGAAATCCTTTCGGGTGATTGTGCTGTGGACAGACGAAACAAAAATTACAGCTTTTGGGTAAAGCCCAATCAATCTAATGTTTTCAGAAAAAGAAATGAGGCCTTAAACCACTTGGACCATCCACCGTACATTTACTGTGGCCGGTCTGTGCCAGGTCACGTATCTAGTACACGATCGGACACCTTCAGGTCTGGGGGACGCACGCCACCCCGCACCTGCTGTGATCACACCCAGCGGCAGGTACCACGGACTAGATGTCTGCCGGCACCCGCTGATTATACAGGACACAAGCAGGACGACGATCAACCCATGTACAGTGCCTTGAAAAGTATTCATACCCCTTGAAATTTTCCACATTTTGTCATGTTACAACCACAAAACGTAAATGTATTTGATTGGGATTTTATGTGAGAGACCAACACAAAGTGTCACATAATTGTGAAGTGGAAGGAAAATGATAAATGGTTTTCCCAAATCTTTTACAAATAAATATGTGAAAAGCGTGGGGGGCATTTGTATTCAGCCCCCTTTACTCTGATACCCCCCCAACTAAAATCTAGTGGAACCAATTGCCTTCAGAAGTCACCTAATTAGTAAATAGAGTCCATCTGTGTGTAATTTAATCTCAGTATAAATACAGCCATTCTGTGAAGCCCTCTGAGGTTTGTTAGAGAACCTTAGTGAACAAACAACATCATGAAGGCCAAGGAACACACCATACAGGTCAGAGATAAAGTTGTGGAGAAGTATAAAGCAGGGTTGGGTTATAAAGAAATATCCCAAGCTTTAAACATCTCACGGAGCTCTGTTCAATCCATCATCGGAAAACGGAAAGAGTATGGCCCAACTGCAACCTACCAAGACATGGCCGTCCACCTAAACTGACCGGCCGGGCAAGGAGAGCATTCATCAGAGAAGCAGCCAAGCGGTCCATGGTAACTCTGGAGGAGCTGCAGAGATCCACAGCTCAGGTGGGAGAATCTGTCCACAGGACAACTATTAGTTGTGCTTCTCCACAAATCTGCCCTTTATAGAAGAGTGACAAGAAGAAAGACATTGGTGAAAGAAAGTCATAAGAAGTCCCGTTTGCAGTTTGTGAGAAGCCATGTGGGGGACACAGAAAACATGTGGAAGAAGGTGCTCTGGTCACATGAGACTAAAATTCAACTTTTGGGCCTAAAAGCAAAACACTATGTGTGGGGGGAAAACTAACACTGCACATCACCCTGAACACACCATCCCCACCGTGAAACATGGTGGTGGCAGCATCATGTGGTGGGGATGCTTTTCTTCAGCAGGGACAGGGAAGCTGGTCAGTTGATGGGAAGATGGATGAAGCCAAATACGGGGCAATCTTAGAAAAAAAAAAACCTGTGTTATCTGCAAAAGACTTGAGACTGGGCGGAGGTTCACCTTCCAGCAGGACAACGACCCGAAACATACAGCCAGAGCTACAATGGAATGGTTTAGATCAAAGCATATTCATGTGTTAGAATGGCCCAGTCACAGTCCAGACCTAAATCACATTGAGAATCTGTGGCAAGACTTGACAATTGCTGTTCACAGACGCTCTCCATCCAATCTGACAGAGCTTGAGATATTTTACAAAGAAGAATGGGCAGAAATGTCCCTCTCTAGATGTGCAAAGCTGGTAGAGACACCCCCAAAAAGACTTACAGCTGTAATTGCAGAGAAAGGCGGTTCTACAAAGTATTGAACCAGGGGGGCGCCATACAAATGTACCCCCCCCCCCACTTTTCACTTATTTATTTGTAACAAAATGTTGAAAACCATTTATCATTTTCCTTCCACTTCACAATTATGTGTCACTTTGTGTTGGTCCATCACATAAAATCCCAATAAAATACATTTACGTTTTTGTTTTGTTTTTTACGTGACAAAATGTGGAAAATTTCAAGGGGTATGAATACTTTTTCAAGGCATTGTAAACGAGGCAGATCGCCGTTCTCTTAGTAGGGAAGGCATTGATCCTGTGTCTCTGCAAAGCAGGAACATGGATCAATGCATTCTCTGAGTCAAAGCACCTCCCCCCCACAGTGAGAAAGAACAGGCTAGGCACACATTTAACCCTTTGATGTTAACCTCTTCCCAGCCAGTCATTAGTACAGTGACAGTGCATTTTTTTTTTATAGCACTGATCACTGTATTAGTGTCACTGGCCCCCAAAAAAGTGTCAAATGTGTCAGTTCGTGTCAGATTTGTCCGCCGCAATATCGCAGTCCCGCTATAAGTCGCCGATCGCCGCCATTGCTAGTAAAAAATAAAAATTAAAATAAAACTTAAAAATAAATAAAAAATATCCCATAGTTTGTAGACACTACAATTTATTTTTTGCGCAAACCAAATCAATATACGCCTATTGGGATATTTTTACAAATAAAGTAGCAGAATACATTTTGGCCTAAATTGATGAAGAAATTTGATATTTTACATTTTTTTTTTATTTTATTTGGATAGGTTTTATAGCAGAAAGTAAAAAAAAAAAAATTATTTCTCAAACTTGGTCTGTTTGTTTATAGCGCAAAAAATTAAAAAAACCGCAGAGGTGACCAAATACCACCAAAGAGAAAGCTCTATTTGTGGGGGGTGGACAATTTTATTTGGGTACAGCGTCGCATGACCACGCAATGGTCAGTTAAAGAAATGCAGTGCCGTATCGCAAAAAAAATTGCCTGGTCATGAATGGGGGGGGAACCATCTGGAGGTAAAGTGGTTAAAGAGGAGCTCCAGCCCCCCTCACCAAAATTATTAGGACACTAAATGCCCAGTACACACAATGAGATTATCGGACGAACTATTGTCCGTTTTTTTTTTTGCATGATAATCTCAGTTTGAATCTCAAGAGTTTACTAAAGTCACGGAAGTTTGCGTACGACAGAATAAAAATTCGGAAGTGATGTCACGTCTTGTATTGCATTTTTGAACGACAGCCGTACTGATTCAATGAAAATCGTACAATCTGGCATTGTACGAAAAAAAAAAAAAAAAATGTGCATGTCCAATAGAATAAAAAAATCGGATGAACTGTCATGATCGGCTCTCGAAAGCTCTGTACTTAATGATCCAAATATTGTACGATCGCTTCAAAAAGCGTTATTTTTCGTACGATTTTCTGATCATTTTACCTGTCCAGGGATCCTGCAATGTCGGCACCACAGCCGATTTTTCAATCGGCTCTCAGGTGCAGCCGCCATTCCTCGTAAAAAGGGAGACCGGCAGTGAAGCATTGCAGCTTCAAAACCGGTTTCCTACTGCGCATACGCGAAGCACGCTGCGCTTTCTGAATGACCCGACGGCGGCGGTGAAAGGAGGAGGGGGCCGAACTTCCGGGGGGACCTCACTGTGGTGAGGTCTCTCGGAAGTGGGGATGAGTACCTGTCAAAAAACACAGGTACCCGCTCCCTCCTCAAAAGGTGCCTAATTTGGCAGTGGTGGGCTGGGGAAAACTTTTGAGTGGAGCTCCGCTTTAAAGAATAGTCACACATTATGGAGGTTCATTGAGGGTTTTGGGGTTGCTTTGCTGCTTAAGGCACTGGATGTCTTGACCGTGTGCATGGCATTATAAAAACCTGAAGACTACCAAAAAAAAAACATTCTGGGGTGCAATGCAGGGCCCAGTGTCAGAAAGTTGGGTCTCCCTCAAAGGTCATGGGTCAATGACCCAAGGCACATGTCAAAAAGCACCCAGAAATGGTTGACAAAGTGCTAGAGAGTAGTAAACTGGCCAGCAATGAGTCCAGATCTAAATCCCATAGAGCTCCTGAGGAGAGAGTTGGTAAAAGGAACCCTTCCAACCTGAGAGACCTGGAGCCGTTGGCGAGAGAAGAGGCGGTCCAAAATTCCAGTAGAGGAGATGTAAGAAACTCATTGATGGTTACAGGAAGCCATTGATTTCAGTCATTTTTTTTTTCAAGGGGTGTGCTACCAAAATATTGAGGGTGCCAAAAAATTGTGTCCAGTTTTTTATGAAATATGTCAGATTTGGCTTTTTGTTTCTCCATTTTTTTTTTTTCTTGTGTCATACCAATACAAACAAAGCATGAGAATGCCTAAACATTTGTAATTGCAACAATTTTCTGGGCGACGTGGTGCATTATCTGACAGACGTGCACGGGTGCCAATATTTTTAGGCCATGACTGTATGCCCTACAAAAGAAAATGCCTTCTTCTAAAAGGACCAGAAAAAAAAAAAAAATTAACGCTCAAAACTCCACTTGCACCTAAAAACGCATGTGCAACACGCACTATTTTTTTTTTTTAGCAGCTTCTTTCCTGCCAGGACCTTCGGCCATTCACAGGGACTAAAAAGTCACCCATTGTGCTTGAGGGCCTTCGATAACAGCGGCACAGTCACTGTAGCAGATAATCTTCCAGTGGCTAATCTAAACATTTTCAATCAAAATAATAATAATAAAAAAATAAAAAATAAAACACTTGAAAGACCACGTCAAAAGAATTACTTTAATCACTTCAAGACCGCAATACGTATATATACACACCGTGCATCCGGAAAGTATTCACAGAGCTTCACTTTTTCCAAATTTTTTTACGTTACAGCCTTATTCCAAAATTGATTAAATTCATGATTTTTCTCAAAATTCTGCAAACCATCCCCCATAATGACAACGTGAAAGAAGTTTGTTTGAAATCTTTGCAATATTATAAAAAAAAAAAAAAAAAGAAAAAAAAAAAAAACAGCCTTTGCTCAATACTTTGGTGAAGCTCCTTTGTGACCAATTACCGCATTTATTGGCATATAACACACACCCCATATAACACGCATTTTTTTTTAAATAAACCAATCAATGATGCCCGATTAGGGCCCATCTGCATCCTCAATGCAGCCAGATCTGCGCCCATCTCGGCAGCCAGATCTGCGCCCATCTCGGCAGCCTCACCTCGGCAGCCTGGCATCACCGAGCCGTCATCTCCCGTTTACTCGGTCAGCAGTCACATACACAGTCCCGCCTCCGCCATCGGCATTGGACCAGCTCCTGTAATTGACAGAACACTGGTCCAATGCCGGTGGCGGAGGCGGGACTGTGTGTGCGACGTCAGAGCCGAGTAAACAGGAGATGACGGCTCGGTGATTACGGTAGCGCTCGTCCCCCTCCTTCCCCTCCGAGGTACACGATCGGCGTATAACACGCACCTGTGATTTGCCCCCTATTTTCAGGGGGGAAAAAGTGCGCGTTATACGCCGATAAAATACGGTATATCCTCCAGTCTTTCTGAGTATGATGCTACAAGCTTGGCACACATTTTTGGGATGTTTCTCCCATTCTTCTTTGCAGGACCTCTCAAGCTCCATCAGGTTGGATGGGGAGCGTCGGTGCACAGCCATTTTCAGATCTCTTCAGAGATGTTCAAAGTGTGGACTCGGCCTGGGCCCCTTAAGGACATTCACAGAGTTGTCCCGTAGCCACTCCTTTGTTATCTTGGCTGTGTGCTTAGGGTCGTTGTCCTGATGGAAGAAGAACCTTCGCCCCAGTCTGAGGTCCAGAGCGCTCCGGAGCAGGTTTTCATCAGGGATGTGTCTGTAGATTGCTGCATTCATCTTGCCCTCAATCCTGACTAGTCTCCCAGTTCTTGCCACTGAAAAACACCCCCACAGCATGGTGCTGCCCCCACCATGCTTCACAGTAGGGATGGTATTGGCCAGGTGATGAGCGGTGCCTGGTTTCCTCCAGACATGACGCTTTCCATTCAGGCCAAAGAGTTCAATCTTTGTTTCATCAGATCAGAACATTTTGTTTCTCATGGTCTGAGAGTCCTTCAGGTGCCTTTTGGCAAACTCCAGGTGGGTTGTCATGTGTCTTTTACTGAGGAGTGGCTTCCATCTGGTCACTCTACCATACAGCCCTGATTGAATGAGTGTTGCAGAGATAGTTGTTCTTCTGGAAGGTTCTCCTCTTTTCATAGAGAAACACTAGAGCTCTAACAGAGTGACCATCGGGTTCTTGGTCACCTCCCTGACTAAAGGCCCTTTTCCCCCGATCGCTCAGTTTGGCTGGGCGGCCCGCTCTAGGAAGAGTCCTGGTGGTTCTAAAATTCTTCAATTTAAATATGGAGGCCACTGTGCTCATTGGGACCTTCTGTACCCTTCCCCAGATCTGTGCCTCCATACAATTCTGTCTGGGAGGTCTACAAACAACTCTTTGGACTTCATGGATTTGGTTTGTGCTCCGACATGCTCCCGTTACCTGTGGGACCTTATATAGACAGGTGTGCGCCTGTCCCCAAATTATGTCCAATCAACTGAATTTACCACAGGTGGACTCCAATCAAGTTGTAGAAACATCTCAAGGATAATCAGTAAAAACCTGACGCACCTGAGCTAAATTTTGAGCGTTATGGCAAAGGCTGTGAATACTTATGTACATGGGATTTTTTTTTTTATAAATTTGCAAAGATTTCAAACAAATTTCTCTCACGTTGTCATTATGGGGGATTGTTTGTAGAATTTTGGAGGAAAATTATTAATTTAATCCATTTTGGAATAAGGCCGTAACATAACAAAATGTGCAAAAAGTGAAGCGCTGTGAATACTTTCCGGATGCACTGTACGTTGGGGGCTTTGAAGTGGTTTACTTCAGCCATATGCCGCGGCTGGTTGGACCCAGAAGTGATCAAAGAGTAGATTGCTCTCTGATCGCCTCTAAAGCCTTGGAGGACCTGAGCAACGTCATGACATCACTTCCAGTCCAGGCTGGAAGTAAACAATTTTTTGCTTTTTAAAATATTAAAAGAAGAGATCTGGGGGTCTTTTTGAACCCAGATCTCTCCATAAAGAGGACCTGTCATCCTTATGTCTATTACAAGGGAAGTTTAACTTCCTTGTAATAGAAATAAAAGTGCTTAAAAATGTAGTTAAAAAAAAAAACTAAAATAAAATAAAAAATTAAAACGCCCCCATCCGTCCTTGCCTGCGCGCAGAAGTGTACGTATACGCAAGTTGCGCACGCATATGTAAAACGGTATTTGCACCACACACACAAGGTATCGCCACAAACGTTTGAGGGAGAGCAATAATTCTAGCGGTGGACCTCCTCTAAAACGGGTAACATGTAAAAGATGTTTAAAGCGTCGCTTATGGAGATTTTTAATTACCGCAGTTTGTCGCCATTCCATGAGCTTGGGCAATTTTAAAAGCGTGACATGTATTGTTGTTAGGGGTCTATTTACTCAGCGTAACAGCTTTCACATTATACAAATTGGGTATTATATAAAGTGTATATATATATATATATATATATATATATATATATATATACATATACACACACACACACACACACTTGGGTATTATATAAAGTGTATATATATATATACACATATACACACACATACCCTTGGGTATTATATATATATATATATTATACATACACACACACACACACACACACACACATATACACACACACACACACACATACACACACACATACACACCCTTGAAAAAGTATTCATACCCCTTGAAATTGTCCACATTTTGTCATGTTACAACCAAAAAAAAAAAAAGTCCCAATAAAATAAATTTTATGTGATAGACCAAACACAAAAGTAGCACATAATTGTGAAGTGGAAGGAAAAAACGATAATTGGAACTAGATTCGCAAACAGAAGAGTTCAAAGCAAATTTTTGTGGTTCACGAACGCGGCGGCCAACTTCCCGGCTCGGACACATTCATATTGAGAAGAGCAGTGCAAGATGAGAGTCTTAGGAGAACCTGTCCACTCAGATAGGGTTTTTTTTTTGCCCCCCTGACTACTATGGAGGGTGGGCTCACTTGATTGGGAATCATGGAAAAACAGTTCATATGAATTCTACAACATTATCACGCCCTGCGATGATCTTTTCCTAGATGCACAGTGCTGTTTTCTGGCCCCTAGATATCTCATTTAAATTGGGATGGTTTCAAACAAGGATTAAAGAGGAGCTATAGTTTTTTTTTTTTTTTAGATGTACACATGAAAGAGGTCAGCTTAAAGCGGAGTTCCACCCTAAAAATTACCTATTAACAGCTTGCCTTTAAATGTAAAAAATAAATAATTTTATTTTTACTCACTTCTATCTGGCTGTTACTAGGCAGATTTCGTAATCTGCCTAGTTCCTGGTCCTAGGTGGTTCAACTTCCTGTCCTAAGACCCCATTGCCTCCTGGGAAATGATGACACTCGTTTCCCAGGAGCCTCTGGGCATTACTGTGCCTAAAAATCGCCCAGCATGCACCTCTCCATGAAAACCAGGAAGAAAAAGGAACTGGGCTTCACATGCCCACACATATGATGGATACGGCCACAACATGAGCTGGAGGATATAAGGCAAGTGTTTGCAATGATTTCTGGAACGATTGGGGAGCTATTAATTAACTTTAAGAGGGAAATTTCAGGAAAGCAAAAAAAAAAAAAAAAAAAGTTTCCACAGCCCCCTGCGTATAACACACAGGCACAGTTTATCTTCTATTTTCAGGGGGAAAAATTGAGTGTTATACGCCAATAAATACAGTAATTTTAGCTTGCAAAAAATAAAAAAAAATAAAAAAAAATTATGCCCGGGAACCCCACTTTAATGTAAAAGACTAATATATGTTTAAAATCCATTTTTTGTACTGTACATACATTTCATCATTTTATATATAAACAAAAAATAAATAAAAAGTTCAGAACAGCTTAACCCGATTTACATTGAACCCTATGGGAAAATTTTCCAAGTCAATTTACGAATTAAGTTTGTGAACCGAGGGGTATCACTGTATGTGAAAAGTGTGTGTGTGCGTGGGGGGGGCATTTGTATAGCCCCCCCCCCCCGGAGTCAATACTTTGTAGAACCTCCTTTCTCTGCAATTACAGCTGCAAGTCTTTTTGGGGATGTCTCTACCAGCTTTGCACATCTAGAGAGGGACATTTTTTCCCATTCTTCTTTGCAGAATATCTCAAGCTCTGTCAGATTGGATGGAGAGCGTCTGTGAACAGCAATTTTCATGTCTTGCCACAGATTCTCAATGTAATTTAGGTCTGGACTGTGACTGGGCCATTCTAACACATGAATATGCTTTGATCTAAACCATTCCATTGTAGCTCTGGCTGTATGTTTAGGGTCATTGTCCTGCTGGAAGGTGAACCTCCGCCCCAGTCTCAAGTCTTTTGCAGACTCTAACAGGTTTTTTTCTAAGATTGCCCCGTATTTGGCTCCATCCATCTTCCCATCAACTCTGACCAGCTTCCCTGTCCCTGCTGAAGAAAAGCATCCCCACACCATGATGCTGCCACCACCATGTTTCACAGTGGGGATGGTGTGTTCAGGGTGATGTGCAGTGTTAGTTTTCCGCCACACGTAGTGTTTTGCTTTTAGACCAAAAAGCTAAATTTTGGTCTCATCTGACCAGAGCACCTTCTTCCACATGTTTGCTGTGTCCCCCACAAGGCTTCTCACAAACTGAAAACAGGGCTTCTTATGACTTTTTCACCAATGTCTTTCTTCTTGTCACTCTTCCATAAAGGGCAGATTTGTGGAGAAGCAGGACTAATAGTTGTCCTGTGGACAGATTCTCCCACCTGAGCTGTGGATCTCTGCAGCTCCTCCAGAGTTACCATGGGCCTCTTGGCTCCTTCTCTGATGAATGCTCTCCTTGCCCGGCCCGGTCAGTTTAGGTGGACGGCCATGTCTTGGTAGGTTTGCAGTTGTGCCATACTCTTTCCATTTTCAGATAATGGATTGAACAGAGCTCTGTGAGATGTTCAAAGCTTGGGATAGGTTTTTATAACCTAACCCTGCTTTACACTTCTCCACAACTTTATCCCTGACCTGTCTGGTGTGTTCCTTGTCCTTCATTATGCTGTTTGTTCACTAAAGTTCTCTAACAAACCTCTGAGGACTTCACAGAACAGCTGTATTTATACTGAGATTAAATTACACAAAGGCGGACTCTATTTACTAATTAGGAGACTTCTAAAGGCAATTGGTTCCACTAGATTTAAGTTTGGGGTATCAGAGTAAAAAGGGGGCTGAATACAAAATGTTCGCCACACTTTTCAGATGTTTATAAAAAGATTATGAAAACCATTTATCATTTGCCTTCCACTTCACAATTATGTGCCACTTTGTGTTGGTCTATAAAAATAAAATGGATTTACGTTTTTGGCTGTAACATGGCTGACAAAATGTGAAAAATTTTAAGAGGTACGAATACTTTTTCAAGGCACTGTATAGAATATAAATATATACAATATCTCACAAAAGTAAGTACACCCCTCACAATTTTTGTAAATATTTTGTTCTACGTTTTCATGTGACAACACTGAAGAAATGACACTTTGCTACAATGTAAAGTAGTGAGTGTACAGCTTGTATAACGGTGTAAATTTGCTGTCCCCTCAAAATAACTCACACAGCCCTTAATGTCTAAACCGCTGGCAACAAAAGTGAGTACACCCCTAAGTGAAAATGTCCAAATTGGGTCCAAAGTGTCAATATTTTGTGTGGCCACCATTATTTTCCAGCACTGCCTTATCCCTCTTGGGCATGGAGGTCACCAGAGCTTCACAGGTTGCCACTGGAGTCCTCTTCCACTCCTCCATGATGACATCACAGAGCTGGTGGATGTTGGAGACCTTGCGCTCCTCCACCTTCCGATTGAGGAGCCCCACAGATGGTCAATAGGGTTTAGGTCTGGAGACATGCTTGGCCAGTCCATCACCTTTACCCTCAGCTTCTTTAGCAAGGCAGTGGTGGTCTTGGAGGTGTGTTTGGGGTCGTTATGTTGGAATACTGCCCTGCGGTCCAGTCTCTGAAGGGAGGGGATCATGCTCTGCTTCAGTATGTCACAGTACATGTTGGCATTCATGGTTCCCTCAATGAAATGTAGCTCCCCAGTGCCAGCAGCACTCATGCAGCCACAGACCATGACACTCCCACCACCATGCTTGACTGTAGGCAAGACACACTTGTCTTTGTGCTCCTCACCTGGTTGCCGCCACACACGCCTGACACCATCTGACACCAAATAAGTTTATCTTGGTCTCATCAGACCACAGGACATGGTTCCAGTAATCCATGACCTTAGTCTGCTTGTCTTCAGCAAACTGTTTGTGGGCTTTCCTGTGCATCATCTTTAGAAGAGGCTTCCTTCTGGGACGACAGCCATGCAGACCAATTTGATGCAGTGTGCGGCGTATGGTCTGACCACTGACAGGCTGACCCCCCATCCCTTCAATCTCTGCAGCAATGCTGGCAGCACTCATACGTCTATTTCCCAAAGACAACCTCTGGATATGACGCTGAACAACTTCTTTGGTGGACCATGGTGAGGCCTGTTCTGAGTGGAACCTGTCCTGTTATACCGCTGTATAGTCTTGGCCACCGTGCTGCAGCTCAGTTTCAGGGTCTTGGCGATCTTCTTATAGCCTCGCCCATCTTTATGTAGAGCAACTTTTTTTTTTTTCAGATCCTCAGGGAGTTCTTTGCTATGAGGTGCCATGTTGAACTTCCAGTGACCAGTATGAGAGAGTGAGAGCGATAACACCAAATTTAACAGACCTGCTTTCCATTCACACCTGAGACCTTGTAACACTAACGAGTCACACGACACCGGGGAGGGAAAAATGGCTAATTGGGTCTCAATTCTGGATATTTTCACTTAGGGATGTACTAACTTTTGTTGCCAGCGGTTTAGACATTCATGGCTGTGTGTTGAGTTATTTTGAGGGGACAGCAAATTTACACTGTTATACAAGCTGTACACTCACTACTTTACATTGTAGCAAAGTGTCATTTCTTCTGTGTTGTCACAAGATAGAAGAAAATAATTTACAAAAATGTGAGGGGTGTACTTATTTTTGTGATATATATATATATATATATATATATATATATATATATATATATATATATATATTTTTTTTTATTAAAGTGTATGGTTTCCAAAAAAAATTGCGTTTGCAAACCGCTGCGCAAATACCGTGTGACAAATTGCAACGATCGCCATTTTATTCCCTAGGGTCTCTGCGGGAAAAAAAATGTAACGTTTGGGGCTAGAAGCAATTATCTAGCAAAAAAAAAAAAAAAAAAACACGATTAAACGAAAGTTCCAGAAAAGGATTGGTCTTCAAGTGGTTAAAGTGTGCTTCCACCGTTGCAGTCAAAAAAAAAAAAGAAAAAAAAAAAGGATCCCCCTTATACCTGTTATGTTATTTTAGTTATTTTTTTAAATTCATTAAATATACACTAAACCAGCCAAGCCTTGAGATATTTAAACCCTTTTTTTGAACCGTGTGGACATATACAGTGCCTTGCAAAAGTATTCACCCCCCTTGGCATTTTTCATATTTTGTTGCCTCACAACCTTGAATTAACATGGATTGTTTGAGGATTTGCATCATTTAATTTACAGAACACGACCACAACTTTGTTGTTTGCTTCACATTAAAAATAAATCTTCAAATAGGACAAAATAACAGAAAAAGTCAATCTGCATAACTAGTCACCCAACTAAAGTCAATACTTTGTAGAGCCACCTTTTGCGGCTATCACAGCTCCAAGTCGCTTTGGATGAGTCTCTATGAGCTTGCCACATCTTACCACTGGGATTTTTGCCCATTCCTCCTTGCAAAACTGCTCCAGCTCCTTCAAGTTGGATGGTTTGCGCTTGTGAACAGCAATCTTTAAATCTGACCACAGACTTTCTATTGGATTGAGGTCTGGGCTTTGACTAGGCCATTCCAACACATTTCCATGTTTCCCCTTAAACCACTCAAGTGTTGCTTTAGCAGTGTGTTTGGGGTCAGTGGGTACAGGTTTTGCTCAAAAATATCTCTGTATTTAGCACAACCCTGACCAGTTTCCCAATCCCGACTGCTGAAAAACATCCCCACAGCATGATGCTGCCACCACCATGTTTCACGGTGGGGATGGTGTTCTTTGGGTGATGTGAGGTGTTGGGTTTGCACCAGACATAGCGTTTTCTTTGATGGCCAAAAAGTTAAATTTTAGTCTCATCAGACCAGAGCACCTTCCTCCATACATTTTGGGAGTCTCCCACATGCCTTTTCACAAACTCAGAACGTGCCATTTTGTTTTTTGCTGAAAGTGATGGCTTTCTTCTGGCCACTCAGCCATAAAGCCCAACTCTATGGAGCGTACGGCTTATTGTCGTCCTATGTACAGATACTCCAGTCTCTGCTGTGGAACTCTGCAGCTCCTCCAGGGTTACCTTAGGTCTCTGTGCTGCCTCTCTGATTAATGCCCTCCTTGCCCGCTCCGTGAGTTTGGGTGTGCGACCGTCTCTTGGCAGGTTTGCTGTTGTGCTATGCTCTTTCCATTTGGTTAGGATAGATTTGATGGTGCTCCTAGGGATCATCAAAGACTTGGATATTTTTTTTTATAACCTAACCCTGACTTGTACTTCTCAACAACATTGTCCCTTACTTGTTTGGAGAGTTCCTTGGTCTTCATGGCAGTGTTTGATTAGTGGTGCCTCTTGCTTAGGTGTTGCAGCCTCTGGGGCCTTTCAAAAAAGGTGTGTAATGACAGATCACATGACACTTAGATTGCACACAGGTGGACATCATTTCACTCAGGGTTCAACAAACCGCAGGCACCAGGTCGCATTAGCGCCTAGAATTAGCGGCCTGGCTCCTGGGCTAGACTGCAACAGATGTCTTGTCCCCAATGTGGCTCCCCAGACTAAGATGTGGTGCCTGCCGGCAATTGAGGCCGCGGCTTTGCGGCCTGCTGGAGTGAGATGCACCGCTCGCTATGTTAACTGAGGGCATTCCCTTCCATTGCTTAGACTGGCAAGGGATATTGCGCCCTATTCTGATGGCCAAATCTCAGAGCGGTACCGATTGGAGCATTGCATGTCATATGACCAGAAGCATGTCACAACCAGGATGTGTCTGCATACAGTGTGCAATGAGGAGTGGAAGTAGCTAAGGAGGAGTTCATGCGTGTTTGCAACTCTACGTGCCCGCACCCGCCAGGAGCTGACACTCCGCAGAGCTAATCGCAGGCAGTTGGACATTTCCCGATCCGTGGCTGCATAGATCGGGAAAGGTCTCACTACCTGTGATTGGTGCTACAGAGTGTCAGCTTCCTATTGGGCGCGGGCACCAGTGTTAATTTTGTCAACGAAAACGTTTTCGTCAGAGGCTTTTTTACAGCGACGAAAACAAAACGAAAAAGTACAGCACATTTTCGTCAACTGACGAAAACCATGACGAAAAGAGAATCCGTTTTTGTTAAGGAACGAATACGGGACGTTAATGGCAAGGACGGACGTTTACCCTCATGGATTTACTGTATATGTGTATATATATATATATATATATATATATATATATATATATATATATATATCGGCGTATAACAGTGTTATGCGTGTTGTGCGCCGATATGTTTTTTTTTTTACTAATAGGGGGCGGGGATCGGGCGGTCCGCCCCCAGGTGCCACACATTGGGGGTTGGTCAAGCCAGCCGACCCTGGCCCTTGGACAGAACTGCCAGCAAAGTCCATCATTAAAAGAAAAAAAATATTGCCAGCCCCTTCTATACTGCTGCTCCTCCTCCTCCTCCTCCTGTGTCACTCATTGTAAGCTGAAGCTTCTAACCTCAATTGCTTCGTACCCGTTGGCCGCTCTCCTCCTCCTCCGAGTGTTGCTTTAGATTGGAGGAGAGCGGTCACATGACCAGCCATGAATCTTCAGAGGAGAGCAGCCATGTGACCGGGTCCATGCAAGAAAGAAGCTATGAGGTAAATTTAGAGACTTTGATTTACAATGAGAGTGACAGGAGGAGCCGTGTATGTGAAGGGCTGGCAGTGATTTATTCTTAACCTTAGAGCACACTGGCAGCGCTGTCTCAGGAGACTGGGGGTCTCCTGGGAATGCAGGGGGGGCTGTATACTGTGGGGGGGGGGGCTTTGTATTGTGCAGAGGGTGGAGGCTGTGCACATTCAATTTTAGTTGACTGAAATTATAATATTAGAAATGTAGTGGAGATTTTAGTCGACTAAAATACGATGACTAAAACAGGACAAAAACTAAAATGCCATTTTATGCCTAAGACAAACTATATCGAAATTTGCTGCCAAAATTAACACTGGCGGGCATGTGGAGTTGCGAACACGCCTGAGCTCATTCTTAGAAGTAGCAGAGTCTGTATAGAGGAAGAGAGGACTGGCTGTGCAGCTTTATAGGGTGCACTGACAGAAGACGAGGATAGACTGTGCTATGTTTTTACACTAGGAGCACTGGCTGAGAAGATCATCCTCCATTAGACAAAAACACTTTGAATAAGACTGGTCAACTTATTTACTGGGTAACCATTTTGGTCTAAATGTAGGAGGTGAAGATTGTAAGAGCTGTTTTGTATGAAAAAGCATTCAACTTGCTAGGAAGAATGAGCATAACAAAAGGAGTTGGGACTTTGTACGAGGCACAGGGCATGTAGAGCCATGTACCTCCATCCCCGATACTTGGAAAAAAGGAGAACATGGGTGGGACTTTATATGAAGCATACATCTCAGGAGATACCCGACAAGAAATAACTATGGCAGTAGAAATTATTAAAAATGCTGATAAAGTGGGGGCAGATGAGCATCTATGGGCTCAAGATAACATGATATAGCAACATAATTGGTACATAGTAAAACGTTAGACATCCATCTCATACTTGCTCCTGAAGAGTGGTAATGGCCACGAAACGCGTCGAGCCAATAGATGCCCCCTCGCACATATATTGCTACTAGTCTACCAACTACATCAAACACCAATTGGACTCTACCAATTAGTGTCACAGCTACTACTATGGAGACTCCACTCCAACGAACTTGGTTTTTCAACGTTTTACTATGTACCAATTATGTTGCTATAGCATGTTATCTTGAGCCCATAGATGCTCATCTGCCCACACTTTATCAGCATTTTTAATAATTTCTATATATCAATCGGACTGTACCAACATGTCTAGGCCCTACCTACTTACCACGGAGACACCACCTGAACTGGCTCTGTTGCAATGTTTTTATTATGAACTGATCATGTTATTATACCATGCTACCATTATTGTTGTATTTTATGTACATTCCAACCTTTAACCAATATACTAGGAATGCTGTGTTATTTTTTGTTGTCATATTTATTACCCAATTAAAGTAATGACTGCCAATTGTTATGCAATGCTTTCATTTAACGGTTCAAGTTCCAGTGCAACAGTATACTGCCATAGTTATTTCTTGTCGGGTATCTCCTGAGATGTATGCTTCATATAAAGTCCCACCCATGTTCTCCTTTTTTCCCTGTTTTGTATGAATTCTATTTGTGAAAGGGGATCTTCGGTATCTAAAGCAATTTGTGGAGACGTCCAAGCAGCTCTGTGATTAGAACTCACCCCTGTACTGGAGAGGCAACATAAATGAACAATTTTTTTTTTTAAAAGTGCCAAGAGAAGAAGAGGGATACGGAGCCCACGATGTCTTCATTGGAGACAGAATGGAGCCTATATCTACCAGTGTTACGACATCTTTTTCTTTGGGAATCTCACACGTGCTCCCTGATGTTGCGGTAGAGCTGGGCGATTTTGGCCCCCAAAAAAAATCTGCGATTTAAAAAAAAAAAAAACACCCCTCGATTCACATCGAGTTTTCTTTTTTATGATGGACACCGCGCCAGTGATAGGGAGCTGCAGGCAGGATTTTTTAGGCGACGCCGCGACTTCAGCCTAGTCCGCCGCGATCCTGGGAAAAGGCAGTGGACTAGGCCGAAGCCGCTGCGATCCTGGGAAAAGGCTCGTGGCTTCGGCCTAGTCCGCGGCGTGCGGCCTTTTCCCAGGATCGCAGCGAGCAGGATTTTTTTAGGCAAGGCCGCGGCTTCGGCCTAGTCCGCGGAGTCCCAGTCCTATAGGGGGGGAATCTAAAAAATCTATTTGGTCAAAATCTGAATCGATTTGACCTCACAACTCGATTCAAGATGCAAATTAATTTTTTCCCCAGCCCTATGTTGCGGGCGCCCTTTCAATGACTGTTAGTGGACAGGGAGTGTGTGGGCAGCTGGTTGGAATGTCTTCAGTTCCATTTACACGCCCCTCCCCCTCAAAGATGGAAACCGTTTTCCATAAAACATTTTTTTTTCTTTTTCACTTTCAGTTTGCAATGTCTCCCTGCCATGCCATAGCTGCCACACAGCTGAAGGCTCCTTTCACATGGGCTGTCCGATCAGGATTGTCTTCAGTTTTTTCAGGCGGAACTGATTAGACCCTCCAGTCTCCTCTATGGAGCGGTGGATGTCCGCTGACACCCGTCGCCATCCGATTCGATCCTGTCCGCCACAAACAGATGGATGGTGGTCCTGTTTTCCGGATCAGATGAAAAAAAAAAAAAAACCGACAGGCGGTCCGTTTCCATCCGATTGCCCCATACAGGAGAGCGTGATTGCGTCCGAGTTCACTCTGCATAGTGGAGAGGACACAGACCTGTCATCCGCCTGCTCAGCGGGGGATCAGCGGAGAGATCCCCCACTGAACAAGCCGATTCCGCTTGGCCCGTTTAGGGGCCTAAAGTCATAAAAAACCATCAATTGCGATACACGTTACATATCGGGCACGCAAAACTGGCTCCCAACTTTTTTTTACCTGGCTCCTAGATTCAAAACAAATTTGTCAAGCCCTGATTTCGCCAATTATGTGACTTCTGAAGGTAATTGGTTGTACCAGAGCTTTTTATGGGCTTCATAACAAAAAGGGGGTGAATACATACGCACATGCCAATTATCAGTTTTGATATTTCTGAAAAATAGTTTTATATATATAATATTTCTAATTTTACTTCACCAACTTAGACTATTGTGTTCTGATCCATCACATATAATTCAGATGAAAAAAAAAAACATTGAACTAAAGGCTGTAATGTAACAAAAATGGGTAAAAAGCCAAGGGGGGAGAATACTTTTGCAAGGTACTGTAGTTTACAAGCAATAATGAGATCTGCCAGCATAGCACAGACATGCTTAATTATAGGAAACCCAACTCCCCCAACCCCTGTCTTAACATTACCTAGAAAGAGAAAGCCAAGTAGTTTTCAAGTAAAAAGCTAACCAGCCATTTAAAAATATATATATATATATATATATATATATATATATATATATATATATATATATATATTTTAAGGTTATGCAATGTGAAGGGGGAGGTGTAATAAAATATAAAGTGTTATCCCAGACAGGCTGCAAGTGTGGAAATACACTTTGAATACTACATTAGCAGCAGAAAAACAATGAGGACTGAAAACACGGGACTCTCTCTCTCTCTGTAACCTGCACAGCCAGTATTTAGTGTTCTTATGCAAGAAGTCTCACCAGTAAGGGTGGTGGGGAGGGCCCAGGAGCAAAGGGGACCCGTCCCCACATCTTGATGACCTCACCCAGGGGCTGGAAGCCTTCGTCACATCCTCTCTTCACTAACAGTGACATGGTAAAGTACCCAGCTTGGCACCATTCAGCCATTTCCTGTGTACTGAATGGACCTGTATGATGGAGAAGAGGTTAGAGGGCAGCATGTCATAGAAGTATAGATCACCCAAGGGAAATATTTAGATATCACATGACCTACCTTGGATCTCCCCCTGAGGGTCCTTGTAGAACCATTTCATGGCAGCCTCGTGGCTGAGGGGCAGAGCAGCAGCACTGTGAGAGCGGGAAGAGAAGCCATCTTCCTCCAGGGAAGAATCCTGCAGAGAAGCCACCAACTTCTCCGCTTCCTGTCACATGAGAAAGTAGAGAGTCATGTATGAGGGAAGAGAAGTCTGGGAGGGCACACACACACACACACACACACACACACACACAGCGCCAACCCCAGGCCGAGGCCAGAGCGACAGAGGCAGCGCCAACCCCAGGCCGAGGCCAGAGCGACAGAGGCAGCGCCAACCCCAGGCCGAGGCCAGAGCGACAGAGGCAGCGCCAACCCCAGGCCGAGGCCAGAGCGACAGAGGCAGCGCCAACCCCAGGCCGAGGCCAGAGCGACAGAGGCAGCGCCAACCCCAGGCCGAGGCCAGAGCGACAGAGGCAGCGCCAACCCCAAGGCAGCACCCAGCAGGTGATGGCAGAGCGGCAGCGCCATCACCAGGCTGAGGGCAGAGCAGCACCCAGGGGGTGATGACAGAATGGCAGGAAAGCATAAAGGGAATCTTTAAGGGTGAAAGTAGAATGACAACACAATAATGAAAGGGGAGGGCAGAGTTAGGAAGGTTGAATGGAAGAAGGCGGCAGAGTCGGAAACATATACAGGGGTGTACCAGTCTGTGGCGTACGGAGTAGAAAACAATATTATAAACACGCAAGAGTTCAATCCGTTGTGAATGGCTTACCTGCTGGAGATGCTTCATGCCTTCGTCCTCCTCTGGATCCCCCACAGAGAATTCAGTAGCAGCATGGGGGGGACTAGAGGAAGGAGGCGGCAGAGAGGACATGGGGGAAGGAATAAAGGGTCCGGGGTCTCCACCTAAAACAAAAAAAAAGTGAGGACAATTAGATTAAAATAGTTCAAACTCCCAATAGCAGCAGCAGCACCAGGGGTGACTACACCTCTTCTCACCGTCATCGGCTGGGAGCGGAGTCTGCTCGCTGGAAATCGCACCGTCTGTTTCCGGGGTGGACATCTCGGGGCATCGCTCGCTCTCCATCTCCCCGAACATCCCCGATGCCCACATGGAATTGGCCGAGTCAGGAGAGGTAGAGGAAGGCTCCAGGAGGATTTCTTCAGAGAGGGCCAATGAGTCTTCACCTAGGAGGTGCACAGGAATAGACTTGATTAGCGATTTCCTTTCCCCCGTCATACCTAATCTATATGTAGCAATCATTTATCCATTTGCTGAGCCGGCGTTTTCTGGCACTCTTTGTTTACATGTAAAAATCGGTATTTTTTGCTAGATTACTTTGAACCCCCAACATTCCATTTTTTTATTTTTATTTTTTAAACCAAAAGATCAAATATAATTTTTTTATCTTTTGCTTTTTAAACGGGGGGAGAGATTTGGGGTTTTCTGGAACATAAAGAGGACCCTGTCACATCCTTAATTCTATTACAAGGGGTGTTTACATTAATTGAGATAGGAATAAAAGTGATAAAAACATTTTTTTTTTTAAAGCAACAGTGCAAATAAAAAAATAATGTCAAGTTCCCCCATCCACCCTAAGCACGCAAATGCGAACGCATACGTCGGTCCCACACGCATGCAGACAGTGATTGTTTCACACACGTGAGGTTCTGCGAATGTCAGATCATGGGCATTAATTCTAACACCAGACCTTCTCTGTAAAGGCTTCTTAAACGTCGCCTATGGATAGTACAATTTACGTAGTTTGTCGCTGCTGCATGGGCAATTTTGACACGTTTGGCATCCATTTACTTGGCGTAACATCATCTTTTACCAAAAAATTGGGTTATGCATTGTGTTCTTTTGCTTTAAAATTCAAAAAAAGTGTATTCCCCCCCCCCCAAAAAAGTTGCATTTAAAAAACCGCTGCACAAATACCGTGTAACATTAAAAACTTGCAACACCCACCAATTTATTCTCTAGGGCCTCGGCTTTGAAAAAAATATATATAAGGTTTGGGGGTTCCAAAAAATACTGATTGTTACATGTGAACAACAAGTGCCAGAAAAAGTCCTGGAGCTGAAGTGGAGAATACTTCCACGCTGGTGCCCCCACCGGTGCAAGCGCCCAACGCTGCCCCCCACCCGCGCAAGCGACCAACGCTGCCGCCCCCCACCCGCGCAAGCGACCAACGCTGCCGCCCCCCACCGCGCAAACGCCCAAGGCTGCCCCCCCTCACCGCGCAAACGCCCAAGGCTGCCCCCCTCACCGCGCAAACGCCCAAGGCTGCCCCCCTCACCGCGCAAACGCCCAAGGCTGCCCCCCTCACCGCGCAAACGCCCAAGGCTGCCCCCCTCACCGCGCAAACGCCCAAGGCTGCCCCCCTCACCGCGCAAACGCCCAAGGCTGCCCCCCTCACCGCGCAAACGCCCAAGGCTGCCCCCCTCACCGCGCAAACGCCCAAGGCTGCCCCCCTCACCGCGCAAACGCCCAAGGCTGCCGCCCTCACCGCGCAAACGCCCAAGGCTGCCCCCCTCACCGCGCAAGCGCCCAACGCTGCCGCCCTCACCGCGCAAGCGCCCAACGCTGCCGCCCCCCCACCCGTGCAAGCGCCCAACGCTGCCGCCCCCCACCCGTGCAAGCGCCCAACGCTGCCGCCCCCACCCGTGCAAGCGCCCAACGCTGCCGCCCCCACCCGTGCAAGCGCCCAACGCTGCCGCCCCCACCCGTGCAAGCGCCCAACGCTGCCGCCCCCACCCGTGCAAGCGCCCAACGCTGCCGCCCCCACCCGTGCAAGCGCCCAACGCTGCCGCCCCCACCCGTGCAAGCGCCCAACGCTGCCGCCCCCACCCGTGCAAGCGCCCAACGCTGCCGCCCCCACCCGTGCAAGCGCCCAACGCTGCTCAGCCGCAGGATGTAAGGAAGGCATTAGAGTAAAACTGATCCTCTGCCCTTAAACGTATAAGCTGCTATTACACCACAGATGCGGTAAGGCACTACCTGCGATACTAGGCACTCACCATTAAGCTTGTCTCCTGTGCTGTCCGCCTTCTCCTCCTCATACTCCTCCTCCACCCCCAGGAACTCCAGTTCCTGCTCCTCCATAATGGTCTCCTTGGGGCTTTTCTGGAACACAAGACATGTTATCACCGTCAAGCCAAATAATAGGACAGTCATCCCACCCACCTCAGACCATATCCTGCACCGGTCCCTAATGACGCTCCCAATACCTTGAAAGATAAGAAGGCCCCAGAGTCATCGAAGGTTCCCATCTCATCATCCTCATCCTCCATACACCATTCAGGAAGACCATCCCTATCATCTCCGTGTGCGCCAGATGAACCTCTTCCTCGCTGCCCTGAACTGCCGCCGCCGCCTTCCTCCGGCACCACGTCGAAATCGAACTTTCTCCGTCGGTCACTGTGTTCCCTCCACCCGGCGGAGCGAGGACCCTCTGTGCGGGATAAAGAGAAATAAGTGACCATCGTGGGGACAACACCACAAAAGCACAGACTCAGGACAGGAAGGTAGGACAGACCTGTTCCTCCGGGACTGGTAGATCTCCAGCGTTCATCTCTCCGGGACACAGCAAGCCTCCAATTGCCGTCCTCGTCTTCCTCCTGCCCGTCGCGCAACGTGCGCCAGTTATCGCTGTCCGAGCGGGCAAATTCCTTCCGTGCAGCAGCGGCTTCCTCAAACCCGACTCGTACTGGAATGGAAAAGGCAACGTGTTTGTACTGCATGCGCCTAAATAGACCTGTACATTGTCTGAGCTCATATCCAAAACAGCACAATGTATACAAGGTCAGCACACCCCAAAACATCCGTCTATCTTTTCCATAACACTGGTTGGATGATATTGGTATTTTTGCAGATATTGTTCCAGTTCTATTGCAGTGCAGGTCAGTGATCAGTCATGATCGGTCAGCTCCAACATATGGGGTGCTAGGGGAGTATGATTGGCCACGATGATGCCACCGCCGTGCATGCGCGCGTGAGCAGCTATTCAGGGCGCAGGACTCTGAAGGAATGGCACGGCATGCCGTTGCTTCAGAGCGCATGCACCGGTGAGGTCAACGGCCCATTCACAAGTAAATACAGTGCCTTGAAAAAGTATTCATACCCCTTAAAACGTTCCACATTTTGTTATGTTACAACCAAAAATGTAAATTTATTTTATTGGGATTTTATGTGATGTGCCACTTTGTGTTGGTCTATAATTGTGAAGTGGAAGGAAAATGATAAACGGTTTTCAATTTTATTTACAAATAAATATGTGAAAAGTGTGGCATGCATTTGTATTCAGCCCCCTTTACTCTGATAACCCTAACTAAAATCTAGTGGAACCAATTGCCTTCAGAAGTCACCTAATTAGTAAACAGAATCCACCAGTGTGTAATTCAATTTCAGTATAAATACAGCTGTTCTGTGAAGCCCTCAGAGGTTTGTTGGAGAACTTTAGTGAACAAACAACATCATGAAGGCCAAGGAACACACCAGACAGGTCAGGGATAAAGTTGTGGAGAAGTTTAAAGCAGGGTTAGGTTATAAAAAAAAATACCTCAAGCTTTGAACATCTCACGGAGCTCTGTTTCAATCCATCAATCGGAAAATGGAAAGAGTATGGCACAACTGCAAACCTACCAAGACATGGCCGTCCACCTAAACTGACAGGCCGGGCAAGGAGAGCATTCATCAGAGAAGCAGCCAAAAGGGCCCATGATAACTCTGGAGGAGCTGCAGAGATCCACAGCTCAGGTGGGAGAATCTGTCCACAGGACAACTATTAGTGGTGCTTCTCCACAAATCTGCCCTTTATGGAAGAGTGACAAGAAGAAAGACATTGGTGAAAGGAAGACATAAGAAGTCCTGTTTGCAGTTTGTGAGAAGCCATGTGGGGGACACAGCAAACATGTGGAAGAAGGTGCTCTGGTCAGATGAGACCAAAAGTGAACTTTTTGGCCTAAAAGCAAAATCGCTGTGTGTGGCGGAAAACTGACACTGCACATCACCCTGAACACACCCGTTTCTTCAGCAGGGACAGGGAAGCTGGTCAGAGTTGATGGGAAGATGGATGGAGCCAAATACAGGGCCAATCTTAGAAGAAAACCTGTTAGAATCTGCAAAAGACTTGAGACTGGGGTTTACCTTCCAGCAGGACAACGACCCGAAACATACAGCCAGAGATACAATGGAATGGTTTAGAATATCAGGGGTCTCAAACTGGTGGCCCTCCAGCTGTTGCAGAACTACAATTCCCATGAGGCATTGCAAGGCTAAACAGTTACAAGCATGACTCCCATAGGCAGAGGCATGATGGGACTTGTAGTTCCGCAACAGCTGGAGGGCCGCAGGTTTGAGACCCCTGGTTTAGATTAAAGTATATTTATGTGTTAGAATGGCCCCAGTCACAGTCCAGACCTAAATCACATTGAGAATCTGTGGCAAGACTTGAAAATTGCTGTTCACAGACGCTCTCCATCCAATCTGACAGAGCTTGAGATATTTTGCAAAGAAGAACAGGCAAAAATGTCCCTCTAGATGTGCAAAGCTGGTAGAGACATCCCCAAAAAGACTTGTAACTGCAGCGAAAAGGGGTTCTACAAAGTATTGACTCAGGGCGGCGCCATACAAATGCCCCCCACACTTTATACATTCGTAAAAAAATGTGGAAAACCATTTATAATTTTCCTTCCTCTTTACAATTATGTGCCACTTTGTGTTGGTCTATCACATAAAATCCCAATAAAATACATTGATGTTTTTGGTTGTAACATGAAAAAATTTGGAACATTTCAAGGGGTATGAATACTTTTTCAAGGCAATGTGAGCCTCATTATAGGCTTACCTATAGGTAAATATAAACCATGGGAGTTTACTCCCACTTTAAAGGAAGAGGAGGAAAAAACACACACACACACACACACACACACACACACACACACACACACACACACACACACACACACACACACACACCTCAAAATGCTTACCTGAGCCCGATCTCCATTAAGCGATGTGCACGAGAGGCTGTCTCCTCAATGGCTCAGACGCAGCAGCAGGAGTCACTGGCCTCTGCTTCTGTCAATCACAGCCAGTGAGGAGGGAGAGAGGTCTGCTTTCTCTTATGGACACACAGCGGGCCAGGGAGCGAGCACGCACGAGTGCCCCCTGTAGCAAGTGGCTTGCTACGGGGGGCACTCGACAGTGAGGTACCAGGAGCGGCGACGGGGGACCCATAAAACAGGATCGGGGCTGCTCTGTACAAAACCATTACACAGAGCATGTAAGCATACAATGTTTGTTAAAAAAATATAATGAAAATAGGGTTGGAAAAAAAAATAAAGAATTATAAAAACTGACTTTACCATCACTTTAAACCTAGTGTAAAAAGTGATTAAGTTTTCTATATAAAAATAAACACATTTTTCTTACCTGCTCTGTGTAATGGTTTTGGCACAGAGCAGCCCAGATCCTCCTCTTCTCGGGTCCCTCTTCTGTACTCCTGGCCCCTCCCTCATGCGGAGTGCCCCCACAGCCTGCTATGAGGCACCTGAGCTGTTGCTCGTCCCTGCCCCCCCCCCTTCTCCGGCTCACTGACTTTAGACGATAGCAGCAGGAGCTGATGGCGCCACGCTGCCATCTCAGCCAATGAGGAGGGAGCGTCCCAGGCAGCCAAAACACTCCTGCAACATCGCTGGATAGAGATGGGCTCAGGTAAGTAATAGGGGGGCTGAGAGGGGCTTCTGCACACTGAAGTTTGTTGATTGTAAAAAGGCAGAAGGTGCATTCTATGCATTCAAATAATGTGGAATACAGATGAGACTAGGGAGTCACTACTTGTAAACAATCCCAGACCTGTATGACACCCAAAATAGCATTGAATTCAAAAGATCCTGCATAAAAGGTGCACCCCACCATTCAGGTAAAGTAAGATGGGTTGGGTTTTGGCTATGGGACCGTGCTTCATGTTACACCCCCGTCCCATATGCCGTACCTAAAACCCCAACCCCTTCTACTTTACTTGTGCACCTTTATGCAGGATTTAGTGCTATATGGTGGTCACATGGAGAATGGTCCTAATGATGATCCTTTCCCTTTAAATGGTTCAAATACAGTAAATAGGCCATACACCAAACCCCAGTGTTATGTTAGATGTAGCCGCGTCCTTTACAAAACAAGACCTTAAAACAGAAAATGAGAAGAGCCGTGTTATAGGAGAGCGAGGAGGGACGAGGACTTACCAGCTTCTCTCCGGACGGGCTTCTCAAACCTTCTGTCAGCCCTGAAATGACAAAGCAAAAAATAGGATTTTTATAACAGCTTACCTGTAAAATCCTTTTCTTGGAGTACATCACGGGACACAGAGCGACATAGTCATTACTAATGGGTTATATAGTTACCGTCAGGTGCTGGCACTGGCAACTTCCAAAACCGGAAGTACCCTCCCCTATATAAGCCCCTCCCATCCGGGAGCACCTCAGTTTTGTAGCAAAGCAATAAGTGTCCCCAAAAGAGGGGTGGGAGCTCTGTGTCCCGTGATGTACTCCAAGAAAAGGATTTTACAGGTAAGCTGTTATAAAAATCCTATTTTCTTTTTCGTACATCACGGGACACAGAGCGACATAGTCATTACTAATGGGATGTCCTAAAGCAATGCCAAATGAGGGGGGGGATACACCATATATAAGCTGAGCGCTATCAGACATGAGGATCTTTTGCGGCCTGCAACACACTGCGCCCAAAGGCGACATCCTCCTGACTTCTAACGTCCACCTGGTAGAACCTAGTAAACGTGTGAACTGAAGACCACGTTGCGGCCTTACAGATTTGAGCCAGGGAGGCCTGGTGATGCACTGCCCATGAAGTTCCAACTGCTCTCGTGGAGTGCGCTCTAACTTTGAACGGAGGCGGTCTCCTTCTCAAGCCATAGGCTTGTATTATGACCTGTCGAATCCACTTGGCTAAAGTAGATTTTGACGCTGCCTGACCCTTTCTGGGGCCTTCCGGCAGAATAAACAAAGTATCCGTTCTGCGAATCTGAGCAGTGGCTTTTAGATAAGCTTTAACTGCTCTTACTACATCCAAAGAATGCAATAACTTTTCCTCCACCGAAGTAGGTTTGGGGAAAAAAGAAGGAAGAACCACATCTTGGTTCAAATAAAACCTCGATACCACCTTAGGAAGAAAGGCTGGATGAGGACGTAACACTACTCTGTCCTTATGGATAACCAGATATGGCTCCCTACAGGACATAGCTGCTAATTCCGATACTCTTTTAGCCGAACAAATGGCTACTAGAAAAATCAATTTCCTGGTGAGAAGCACCAAGGAAATATGCTGTAATGGTTCAAATGGTTGTTTCTGTAGAACCGACAGAACCAAGTTTAGATCCCATGGACATATGGGAATATTAACCGGAGGACTAATACGCATCACTCCTTATCTAAAGGCTTTGACTAGTGAATGCGAAGCCAAGGGCCTTTGAAAAAATATTGACAAGGCCGAAAACTGACCTTTGATAGTACTCAAGGCAAGCTTCCTATCTACAGCCCATTGTAGGAAGTCCAGACTCCTACCTATTACGTACTTATGTGGATGCCATTTCTTGGCCTCACACCACGCGATGTACGCCTTCCAGATTCTATAGTAGATCTGCCTGGATACCGGCTTCCTGGCATTGATCATGGTAGATACCACAGGATTAGAGAGCCCTCTCTTTTTTAGAATGTGGGCTTCAATAGCCAGGCCGTCAAACCTAGGGCTGGTAAGGAAGGGTGGTATATCGGTCCTTGCGAAAGCCGGACGACGTGGGAGAGTCCAAGGACTCCCCACTGAAATTTTACAATCTCCGCGTACCACGCTCTTCGGGGCCACGCTGGAGCCACCGGAATCACTGGTTTCTTTTCTACCCTGATTCTGCGGAGTAATCGAGGTAACCATTGGCGGTGTGAATGCATATATCCCAAGGGAACACTAGGGCATCCGAGCCGCAAGCTAGGGGATCCCTTGTCCGAGAGACAACCCTGTCCCCCTTTGCGTTGAATCTGGATGCTAGAAGATCTACATCCGATGTTCCCCACCGCTGACATATTGTCCAGAAAACCTCGGGGTGAAGGGACCCTTCCTCTGGGCCTAATTGCTGGCGACTTAGAAAGTCCGCCTTCCAATTCTCCACTCCTGGAATGAATACCGCAGATATGGCTGGGACATATTCTTCTGCCCATTTCAGGATGTAATTTACTTCCCTCTGGGCTGCACGACTCCTGGTGCCCCCCTGATGATTGATATATGCCACTGCTGTGGCATTGTCTGATTGAAATCTGACAGGGGACCCTTGGAGTTTGGATGTCCATGCTACTAGGGCATACCGGGCTGCTCGAATCTCTAAGAGATTGATGGGCAGGGCCTTTTCTGCATCCGACCATCTGCCCTGGAGAGACTATTGCTCCAGTACTGCTCCCCAGCCTATAAGGCTGGCATCTGTAGTGACCACCTTCCAAGAAACCGGACTGAAGGATTTCTTTTTTTCCAGATTCTGGGGAACCAACCACCAACGGAGGCTCTTGCGAACGGAAGGGGACAAGGACATTGTAAGTCTAGGGCCTGAACTTTTTTTGTTCCAGGCTGACAGTATGGCCCCTTGCAAATTCCTTGAATGGAATTGACCGTAGGGTACTGCTTCGAATGATGCCACCATTTTTCCCAGCAGCCTCATATACAGGCGTATGGACGGCTGTCTTTTTTGTACCCACTAAGTGGATCAAATCTTTCAAAGACAACACCTTTCCTCGAGGCAAGAAAATTTTTCTCTGGCCTGAATCCAACCTTAGCCCCAAGTATTCCAGACTTTTGACTGGTTTTTAGGGCTGACTTGTCTCGGTTGATAATCCAACCGTGAGATTCCAGATACTTGATCGTCTTGTGAACGACCACGTCTAGTTTTTTCACTGAGTGGTCTATCAGCAACAAGTCATCCAGATATGCCATTATCATTACACCTTGTGTTCTTAGATTGGCCAATAAAGGGCCAGAATTTTTGTGAACACTCTTGGTGCTGTGGCCAAACCGAAGGGTAAGGCTCTGAACTGAAAATGGCGCCCTTCTACTGCAAAGCGTAGAAATTTTTGGTGGACTGGAAAGATGGGAATGTGCAAATAAGCATTTTTGATGTCGATCGTGGCTAACCAATCCTCCCCTTGTAGGGCAGTGGCCACCGATCGGATCGACTCCATCGGAAAGTCCTGATATACAGGAATTTGTATAGCCCTTTTTAGAATTAATATGGGCCTCCCGTCCGCGTTTGCTTCGGGACTGTAAAGAGGTTTGAGTAAAACCCGAACCCTCATTCTTCCAGGGGAACCTCCATAATTACTCCTTGGAGCAATAGTTGTTCTAGTGCCAACAGGAGGGACTCTCTCTTCCGGGGATCCCTTGGCACGTTTGACCTCAAAATGGGAAGGAGGGGAGTCTTTTAACTCCAAACTGTATCCCAAACCTACTGCGGAGAGCACCTATCTGTCTTGATCGTGTCCCGCCAGGTCTCCTGCGAACAACTGGAGTCCTCCCCCCACCCGACTGAGTGGGGGCTTCAATGAATTTAACTTTGGGGGAGGTTTTGTACCTCCCCTGACCCAGGGTTTCTCATTACCCTGCTACTGTCCCTGTTTTTTACCCCCGGGATTTAACCGAGGAGGCCGTCGGAACTGTTACACAGCCGATGCCCCAGGGACTGGAGAAGCAGGCCTCTTAAAGAGGGACCTCTAACTCTGCTTTTAACCGGCAAGAGCGTATTTTTACCGCTGGAAATTTTCTGGATATATTTGTCCAGGTTTTCCCTGAATAAGCGTTCACCATGAAATGGGACGCTAACCAGCCATTCTTTACAGGGAGCTTCAGCAGACCAGTTTTTGAGCCATAGGAGCCTACGCATATGTACTATAGACAGCGTAAGGCGGGAGGCCTGATGGACTGAATCCTCTATGGCGTCAACCGCAAAGCCTAAGGCTCTAGGTAGATCAGCTAGGGCAAAGCCTGCTGATCTGTCAAGTCCCTCAAGACCTGTTTCAACTGATCCTTCACTGCTTAGCAGACCCCAATAGCTGCTACTGCTGGTTGTATCACCAAGCAGATTTTCATAAGGACTCCAATCTTTTATCTATTGGGTTCTTGAACATTTGGACATTATCCACTGGACATGTCAGTGATTTATACATACAAGAGATGGCTGCGTCCACTGTAGGGACCTTCCATTTTTTATTTTTTATTTTTTGATGAACTTATCCTCCATGGGATAGACCACCGGAAATCTCTTGGGGGAATAAATATTTTCTCAGGACGTTCCCAATCCTGGTAAATGAGCCCTTTCAGTAAAGGGTGAAGTGGAAAAGAACAAACAGTCTGGGGGCTTCTAGCGACCCCAACGAGGATAATGTGGCTTTTTAAAAACCTGCTGGGACGCCCGCACATGCGCAGAAGCGCTGCGGCGCGCACAGAGCGTCATCCCCCAGGCCCCGCCCCTTTTTCCGGCCACCTCTATATATAGAGGCGCGTGCACGCGCACGCGCGCGGCCACGTGCGCCTCGGCGCTAATTTTCAAACATGGAAACCAGGGACAGGAGCCAGGGCCCCCTTTGCCGCAGGCCGGGGGATAGACGAACACTGCAACATGGCAGAGGAAACAGTTTCCTGTAGGAGAACTCACCAGCTGCCTGGACTTTGTTCTCTGAGAAGAAACTAGTCCATATGACAAGAAAAACATTCCACAGCGGCCTCTAGTGGACAAACACAGGTACCGCAGTTTAATATACTAAACATATATAAAAAAACATTCCTTTTTTTTTTTTTTTTCTTGACCACCATTAAAAATTATTACATTTTTTTAGTAGTTACAGGCATGCACAGATATTAGCGGGAATACCGTTAGGTAACAGACAGAAAGACAAATTAGGCTTGGGGGTCCCCCAATAGAACCAAGTTCCTGGGGGCCCCCACTTACCTGTTCCCCGCCGCAGGACTTTGTTTGGTCCACAAAAGCCCAAACTTCACCTATCACGGCAGGCATTGTAATCAAACCTTCAGGGACCGGGTTCCCAAGGATTCCACTCCCCTGGACCTGTATAGCACCCTGCACAGAAAACATCTTGGTCGTGGGTATGACCAGAGCTCTGGATCCCAGGGTCCAGCTCTCCTAAGAGAAGCATTACAGGCAGAACCTTGCTCTTCTCTGCAAGGCCCGGGTACCGACCGTTTAGCTATGAAGCTTTTTTGGTCGGATCCGGAATAGCTTACTGAGGCCCAAAAGAACCTGTACGCAAGCCCAGTGAAAAACACATGTTTCTTCTTGGCCAACACCTTAGACACTGGCAAAAAACTGAGGTGCTCCCGGATGGGAGGGGCTTATATAGGGGAGGGTACTTCCGGTTTTGGAAGTTGCCAGTGCCAGCACCTGACGGTAACTATATAACCCATTAGTAATGACTATGTCGCTCTGTGTCCCATGATGTACGAAAAAGAAATTAGAGCCAGGTCCGGTCACAGCCAAGGAAACATTCATGTATTCAATATTTTACATCAACATTTTCTGTGCAATTTTCAACTGCGTTACATTTTAACTAAAAATCCCGTGACTTTGTAGTGTGGCCTGCACTGCAACTCATTTTCATTAAGGGTGACCATAAAGAGAAACTATACTAGCTTTACCCCTTAATCCCTCCCGGCAGACATGGTCATCAGACAGTCCAGGTTGTGGGCGGACCCTTAGCGGCCGAGCTTACCGCACCGCTGATCCCGCCTCGCTCAACACCGCACCGCTGGTCCCGCCTCGCTCAACACCGCACCGCACGTCCCGCCTCGCTCAACACCGCACCGCTGGTCCCGCCTCGCTCAACACCGCACCGCTGGTCCCGCCTCGCTCAACACCGCACGTCCCGCCTCGCTCACAACACCGCACGTCCCGCCTCGCTCACAACACCGCACGTCCCGCCTCGCTCACAACACCGCACGTCCCGCCTCGCTCACAACACCGCACGTCCCGCCTCGCTCACAACACCGCACGTCCCGCCTCGCTCACAACACCGCACGTCCCGCCTCGCTCACAACACCGCACGTCCCGCCTCGCTCACAACACCGCACGTCCCGCCTCGCTCACAACACCGCACGTCCCGCCTCGCTCACAACACCGCACGTCCCGCCTCGCTCACAACACCGCACGTCCCGCCTCGCTCACAACACCGCACGTCCCGCCTCGCTCACAACACCGCACGTCCCGCCCTGCTCACAACACCGCACGTCCCGCCTCGCTCACAACACCGCACGTCCCGCCTCGCTCACAACACCGCACGTCCCGCCTCGCTCACAACACCGCACGTCCCGCCTCGCTCACAACACCGCACGTCCCGCCTCGCTCACAACACCGCACGTCCCAGCCTCGCTCACAACACCGCACGTCCCAGCCTCTCTCACAATACCGCACCGCTGATCCAGCCTCGCTCACAACACCGCATGTCAAGCCTCGCTCACAACACCGCACGTCAAGCCTCGCTCACAACACCGCACGTCCCGCCTCGCTCACAACACCGCACGTCCCGCCTCGCTCACAACACCGCACGTCCCAGCCTCTCTCACAATACCGCACCGCTGATCCAGCCTCGCTCACAACACCGCACGTCCCGCCTCGCTCACAACACCGCACGTCCCACCTCGCTCACAACACCGCACGTCCCACCTCGCTCACAACACCGCACGTCCCACCTCGCTCACAACACCGCACGTCCCAGCCTCTCTCACAATACCGCACCGCTGATCCAGCCTCGCTCACAACACCGCACGTCCCGCCTTGCTCAACACCCCCCTGCTGATCCCGCCTCACTCACAACAACGCAGATCCCGCCTCGCTCAGAATACCGCACCGCTGATCCTGCCTCGCTCAACACCCCCCTGCTGATCCCGCCTCGCTCACAACACCGCACGTCTCGCCTCGCTCACAAACCCGCACCGCTGATCCCGCCTCGCTCACAACACCACAGATCCCGCCTCGCTCAGAATACCGCACCGCTGATCCCGCCTCACTCAGAATACCGCACCGCCAGTCCCGCCTTGCTCATAATACCTCATTGCTGGTGCCGCCTCACTCATAATACCGCACGTCCCGCCTGGCTCATAGTACCGCACCGCTGGTCCCGTCTCGCTCATAATGCCGCACCGCTGGTCCGGATGTGCAGCTGGAGGAAGCCTACTGGAGTGAGGGATAAGATGAGCATAATTGCTTCTTATGGCCCTCAGAGAAAATTAACATTTAACCCTTACAGTGCTGGGGAAGACCCACAGCATTGCTTTTTTTTTAATCCTAGGGTTCAGGGTTAATGGTGAGAGACATGCAGGGAAATTTACTTTTTTTTTTTTAAATAGATGGCCAAGAGTAAGCAGACTTCCCTCCAAATGACTGAGCTCTGGTGTCTCCAGTGAATGTTATCGGTCACACCCCATCATACAAAAGACATTGTAGAAAATTGTGCTCTTCTAACATTGTGGTAACAGTTTGGGGGGTGAGAAAGACCCTTTACTGTTCCAGCATGACTGTAAAATTGGAGGGTATTAAAGACGAAAAAGGGGCAATGCCATATTAACAGCAATGATTTATAAAAAGGAGAAGTCAAGGAAGCTCTCATAGATGTACTGGCCGGGTGTCCATAAACTTCTGACCATAAACTGTTGGTTTTAATGAAGTCTTCCCATACCTGGCAGAGCTGAGTGTGGGCAATCTTTACCAACACACAATATATATTATTATATAGGAGGTTCTCACCTGTCATCCCAGCTCTGACTCCGGTGAATTTCCCGTCCTCGTCCAAATCCAGGTTCTGCCTCTTCCGCGGGGCGTGGGAATACAGCCGCATCACCGCGGCCCCGGCCTGCAGAGGGGAACATAACAAGGCTAGTACACCCACCGTCTCCTGTGCCATACAATATACATAAAAGGGATAAAAAATCTCACCCCTTCCACGTGCCGCGCCGCGGCCTCTGGGTGCTGCTCCTGCAGTAGGTGGAGCTGCACTCTTTCCCATCAGCCTCAGGACTGGGACGCTATTCACCGACATCGAGAAGTTCCTCTGTGGAGAGAGTCAGATGTGACTGATAGATCTACCAAGCCCAAGGCAATGTAGGTTTCTGCTTGCACCTAAATATGACCACCCCCTCTTAGAAGAATGAATCCGGGTATTTACCTACCCCATAGATTCCCATCACCCATTCTTGGTTTGACCTTTCCAAAACAAAGCCCAATCCTGTGGCGTTTACTATTCCTCCTTATGCCATGCCTTTATGGAGAAGGTCCAAAAGCTCCAACCTATCTGGATAAGACCATAACCTACCCACAGTCTGTTTGTTCATACAACCGTTCTCTGAGGGATCCAGAAGACCAGTGCTGGGACACTAAGCTCCCAAGGCAAAAAGACCAAAGAGCCCCTCCTCCATGGGCTGTGAGCTACTTTTGCAGTCCATGTTGCCGCTCTTGCCCTTTCTATGTCTCCCTCCTGCTGATGCACCCAAGGCAACTGCCTCCCCTGTCTGGTACTTAGTCCAGCCCTGTCCAAGACATTTGGGGATGGGAAAGCCATGCCATTAAATGTCCATCACTGGTAATGTCATCCACAGCATCACTGAAACCAAAACACACAAGATGGATTGCCTGACCCTTCTAGATTAGGGAGTGATCATCTCATGACTAACCAGATCCTCATATGCTGCTGGCAGCAGTTCACATCCTTATTCTACACTGAGAATTGCTGCACAACCTACTTTGAGGCGGGAGTGACTGCCTCCCATCTCCCACATCCCCAAACCCATCCATTCCATTCCATATCCGAACCATCGGACACCATTACCTGCTCATCTTCTGTAAGAGGCAGGAGAGCCAGAGGCTGCAGGGGCTCCTCGTTCAGAATCACAGCAAACTCCTTGTCTTGCATCTCCTCTGGAACCTGCAGTGCCAAACAAATACAAGAGAGGGTTAACCACAGGAAGGGGGGACAGCCCCCCCCCCCAGCCATGGGAAGGAAAGGAGCCCCCCCCCAGGGGAAGGAAGGGAGCCAGCCCCCCCCAGCAATGGGAAGGAAGGGTGGCCAGCACCCCCCCCCAGCCATGGGAAGGAAGGAAGGAAGGAAGGGAGGGTGGCCAGACACCCCACCCCCCCAAGCCATGGGAAGGAAGGGTAGCCAGCCCCCCCCCCCAGCCATGGGAAAGAAGAAGGGTGGCCAGCCCCCCCCCCAGCCATGGGAAGGAAGAAGGGTGGCCAGCCATGGGAAGGAAGGGCCAGCACCCCCCCCAGTCATGGTAAGGAAGGAAGGAAGGGGGGGTGGCCAGCCCCCCCCCTAGCCATTGGAAGGAAGGAAGGGTGAACAGCCCCCCCCCCCCAGCCATGGGAAGAAAGGGTTTGGGGATTTTTGTGTAATCTTTAGGCCGAAGACTTTAAAACATGTGAAAAAACACCCCACAAAAACAGTCCTGGCAGGGAAAAGGTTAAAAAATGTGCACTTGGGAGGTGGGTGGGTAGGTAGGAGGGTAGATGCAGGGTGTGCGCTAATAAGAACAGCTGGTCAACTCCTTCCTGTGTCATGACCTAAAGACTGTCCAGGAAGTAAGGCAGAAGTAATGGATGTGTTTTTAAAACAGCTATGTGAAGAGTGAGGCAAGCCTGTGTAGAATGAATGGAAAGCTTGGTTATTTCTGCAAAAGAAGTACCATAATGCTATATTGGTACATGGAGCTGGGATTTAGAGAGAAAAAAAATAAAAAAAAAAAAAAGGAAAAAAAAAACAGCCTTTAAAAAAGACATAAGAGGTGGTCAGTGAGGATTTGATATTGAGAAGACTGATAAACTCACCTTGTTCTCTTTTATATAAAGTGCCAACATCTCCTCTCTTCCATAGCGATACTCCGCCAGTTTATACTTTGGCATAGCGGGGGAGGGAGGAGGGGAAGCAACGGATCCCCCACTGGATAGTGCACGGAGCCTGGAGAGAGAATATTATTATTATACAGGATTTATATTGCGCCAACAGTTTACTCAGCGCTTTACTACTTGAGGGCAGACAGTACAAATACAATACACTTTAATACAAGAGGAATCAGAGGGCTCTGCTCCTTAGAGCTTACAATCTAAGAGGGAAAGGTCAAGAGATACAAGGAGGTAATAACTGTGGGAGATAAGCCGATGGAGAAAATAAATGTACAGTCGTTAGGTGGGAGCCAGATAGGTTTCTCTGAAGAGATGAGTTTTCAGGGATCGTCTGAAAGTGGACAAAGTAGGAGAAAGTCGGACAGATTAGGGTAGAGCATTCCAGAGGATGGGAGAGGCTCAGGAGAAGTCCTGGAGGCGAGCATGGGAGGAGGTGACAAGGGAGTTAAAGAGCAGGAGGCCTTGGGAGGAGTGAAAGGGAATGATTAGGTCAGGGCTTGACAAATTTGCTTGGAATCTAGGAGCCAGGAACACGCCCCGTCCCGCTGAGCTCGCGCGCAGAAGCAAAACACATATGTGAGTAGCGCCCGCATATGAAAACGGTGTTCAAACCACACGTGAGGTATCGCCGTGATCGGTAGAGCGAGAGCAATAATTCTAGCCCTAGATCTCCTCTGTAACTCAAAACATGCAACCTATAGAATTTTTTTTAACGTCGCCTATGGAGATTTAAAAAAAGGGTAAAAGTTTGTCGCCATTCCACGAGCGGACGCAATTTTGAAGTGTGACATGTTGGGTATCAATTTACTCGGCGTAACATTATCTTTCAGAATATTAAAAAAAAAAAAAACTGGGCTAACAGTTTTTTTAATAAAGTGCCAAAGTAAAAAGTTTAAAGTAAAATTAACAATAAAAAAAAATTAAAATTAAAGTGCCCCTTTCCCCGTGTGCTCGTACGCAGAAGCGAACGCATACGCAAGTCCCGCCCACATATGAAAACGGTGTTCAGAACACACGTGAGGCATCGCAGCGAACGTTCGAGCGAGAGCAATAATTCTAGTCCTAGACCTCCTCTGTAACTCCAAACATCTGACCAGTAAAAAAATTTCAAGCGTCGCCCATGAGGATTTTTAAGTAGCGAAGTTTGGCGCCATTCCACGAGCGTGTGCAATTTTGAAGGGTGACATGTTGGGTATCTATTTACTCAGCGTAACTTCATCTTTCACATTATGTAAAAAAAATTGGGATAACTTTAAATGTTTTAATATTTTTTAATTAATTAAATCGTTTTTTCCCCCCAAAAAATGTGTTTGAAAAATTATTGCGCAGATACCGTGAGAGATAAAAAGTTGCAATGACCGCCATTGTATTCTCTAGGGTCTTTGCTAAAAAAAAAACCCATATATAATGTTTGGGGGTTCTATGTAATTTTCTAACAAAAAAAAATAAGATTTTTACATGTAGGAGCCAAGTGTCAGAATTGGCCCGGATGCGAAGTGGTTAAGTATGGGGGTGACTAGCGCATGTTTTAGAGCGTTTGGGAAGATGCCACAAGAGAGGAAGAGGTTGAAAATGTGAGTTAGGAGAGTGTAGATTCCAGTCAGAGGGTGAGCGTAGCATTTGCGAGGGAGAAGAATCCATCGGGCAGGTGGTTAGATGAGTGTTAGATAAAAGTTTACCAATCTCGTTAATACTAGCGGGGTTGAATGAGGGCGGTAATGATTGTATCTGTGGACATGGGGTGTTGCGTGGGGGAGGTTTCTGCACGTTGGAGATCTCCTTGTGAATTATATCAATCTTATTTTTGAAGTAATTGGCGATCTCCTGGGCAGTGAGTGAGTTAGAGGGTGGAGGACAGAGTGGAGCGTTGAAGGTCGAGAAGAGTTGACAGGGACTGGATGAGAAGGTGTTAACCACTTCAGCCCCGGACCATTTTGGCTGGTTAAAGACCACGCCACTTTTTGCGATTCGGCACTGCGTTGTTTTAACTGACAATTGCGCGGTCGTGCGACGTGGCTCCCAAACAAAATTGTCGTCCTTTTTTTCCCCCACAAATAGAGCTTTCTTTTGGTGGTATTTGATCACCTCCGCGGTTTTTATTTTTTGCGCTATAAACAAAAATAGAGCAACAATTTTGAAAAATATACATATTTTTTGCTATAATAAATTTCCCCAAAAAATAAATATATATTTTATATATATATATATATATATATATATATATATATATATATATATTCCTCAGTTTAGGCCGATACGTATTCTACATATTTTTGGTAAAAAAATAAAATAAATCGCAATCAGCGTTTGATTGGTTTGCGCAAAAGTTATAGCGTTTACAAAATAGGGGGTCGTTTTATGGCATTTTTATAAATTATTGTTTTTACTAGTAATGGCGGCGAACAGTGATTTTTTTCGTGACTGCGACATTATGGCGGACACATCGGACACTTGACACATTTTTGGGACCATTGTCATTTATACAGCGATCAGTGCTCTAAAAATGCACTGGTTACTGTGAAAATGACACTGGCAGTGAAGGGGTTAACCACTAGGTGGCGCTGTAGGGGTTAAGTGTTCCCTGTATTGTGTTTCTTACTGTGGGGGGGGGGGGGTGGGCTGTGTCACATGACACCGATCTCCGAGTACACGGAGCGGAGATCATTGTCACTAGTCAGAGCGGGGAGATGCTTGTTTACACAAGCATCTCCCTGCTCTATGGCGCCGTGAGACGATCGCGGGGAACCCCGCGGCGATCGAGTCCACGGGAACCCGCGGTCCAACTCATGGGGAAGGCAGCAGGGTGGCGAGCGTGCAGCCGCCAGTGGCAGCACACGACCACACGGACAGGCATTTAAAGGGGACGTACAGGTACGTTGATGTGCCCGTCTGTGCCATTCTGCCGACGTATATCTACAGGGGACGGTTGGCAAGTGGTTAATGAGTGTGATCAAATAGGTCTGCTTGGCAGTGTGGAGGCAGGAATAATATTTTAGGAGGGCAGATTTATATTGGTTGAAGTCTTCCTGGAACTTAGTCTTATGCCACAGATGCTGAAGAGCGCGGCTACATTTCTGAGACTTCTGTTGTCACCTGTTTGCCAGGGTTGTAGCGGTCGAGACCTGATTCTGCGTGTAGTACAGGGGGTCCCCGACTTACGAACGGGGCGCTGCGGGGACCATCTGCCGTTCTGCACATGTGCGGCCAGACGGAGCCTCATAAAATGACAGAAATGTCCGAATTGCCGTTCTGCACATGCACGCCCATTCGACGAAACATCGGAAATGTCCGTAATTGCCGTTCTGCGCATGTGCGGCCCTTTCGACGAAACATCGGAAAACATCGGAAATGTCCGCAATTGCCGTTCTGCGCATGCTCGGCCCGACTTACGAACATTTCCAGCTTATAAACAAGAGCAAAGTCTTTAACGCGTTCGTAAGTCGGGGACCCCCTGTAGTAAGGGGGGGGGGGGCAAGACAGTGACTGTAGATGAAAGTGGCTAGGTTGGGGCAGGACAGGGGTGAGATTTTGTCAGAGGTGATCAGTAGCAGAGTAGAGAAGGGTTGAGGTGGCGAAGGTTTCTTCAGGTAACTTGTTGGGTGGTTGGAGGGAGAGGAGGTGGAAAACGGAGAGAGCAAAACTCTCAGGTGGTGACCAGAGTGGCAGAGGATTGGAGAGATTGCACGGATAGGAGTAGACAAGGTCAAGGGTGTTGCCTTTGGAGTGAGTAGGAGCCTGTATCCATTGCTTCAGGTCAAGAGATGAGGTGAGACTGAGAAGTTTAGAAGTAATGGTGGTGTTAGCAGCGATGTTGAAGTCGCCGAGAATGATTGTGGGGACATCAGAAGAGAGAAAGTAGGGTAGCCAGGCAGAGAAGTCATCAAGGAAGGTTGATACTGGTCCAGGGGGCCGGTAGATGACAGCAAATCTTCGAGAAATAGAAGAGAAGACGAATGCAATGTGCCTCAATAGAGGAGAGTGTCAGAGATGGGAGGTGGGTGAAGAATGGGGCTAGGATTTCCACTCCACCTCCCTACTGTCCATTTGGTCTGGGGGAGCGAGTCCAAAGAAGGTCACCATGGGAAGGAGAAGTATCTAATTCATGAAGCCAGGGTTCGGTAATGGCAAGTAGGTTAAAGGAATTTGTGATAAAGAGGTCGTGGAGGACGGGGAGTTTGTTACAGAAGACAGAGCGTGTGTTCCAGAGGGCACAGGAGAAGGGGAGGCTGGTTTTGGGAAGAAGAAAGAGGAATAGAGAATAAGTTCTGTGGGTTGCGGCTGCTGCCAGAGGGTGTTGGGGAGATGGGAGCGTTGGGCAAAGACAGATGATGGAGGCCCAGGGGTTTAGGGGATATGTCACCAGAGAATAGAGAGAAGCGATACCACTAAGCCACATCCAGGATAAAGACGTTCTGTTGCCCTAGGGCAGGAGTCTCCAAACTTTCTAAACAAAGGGCTAGTTTGTCCTTCAGACTTCGGGGGGGTGGACTGTGGCCAGCGGGAGTGGACATTGTCCTGTCATCAGTGGGAATAGACCGCTAAAATTTGGTATTTGGGGGAGAAATGGCATCCCATCTTTAGTATCATTGGGAGCAATAGTGCCCCCATTGTTGATGTCACTGGGTCACAACAGTGCCCCAAGAGCCAGGTAAAAAGACAAGCTTAGGGCCGCAGTGATGGTGAACCTTGGCACTCCAGATGTTTTGGAACTACATTTCCCATGATGCTCCACTACACTGCAGAGTGCATGAGATATCATAGAAAATGTAGTTCCAAAACATCTGGGGTGCCAAGGCTCTCCATCTCTGCCCTAGGGCCTCGTCATATCCACACTCCTCCTGGTTACGCAGGCCATATGATCTACTACTACTCAACCTTCCAAACCACACCTATCCTGAATGAAGATATCAACCACTTGACCTCCAGAAAGATTTACCCCCTTCATGACAAATAATTTTTCTGCTATTCAGCACTGTGCCACTGGTAATTGCAGTGTCATGCAGCACTGTACCCAAGTGAAATTATATATATCTCACATCCTCATTGGGGCCACTAACCCCACTGACAACTAACCCTGACTTCCCATTGGGAAAGGATGGTTCTATCTGATCTCTTTGCAAAAGAAACACACCACTATAAAGCCTTGTACACACGATCAGACTTCCATCGGACTTTTCTGTGTTTTTTTGTCTGAACGGAGTTGGCCGGGCACACCCATAGCATACACACCACAGGACTTTTCTGCAAACTTTCCCAAAACTTTTTGCAACATCACGTGGTTTTTCTGCTCTTTACCGCCACCCTTAGGTCAACTTCTGCTATTGTTGGTTGATTTTAACATTAGTTTTTTTGTCCATCGGACAAAAGTCCGATGGTTTTCTGTACACATGGTCGGACTTTGCTCCATCTGACTTTTGTTGGGCAAAAGTTTGTCAGTTTACAGACCCAACTTTTGTCCGATGAAAACAAGAAAAAAGCAAAATAAGTTTGTCCAATGGAGCGTACACACAGTCGGATTGTTGGTCCAACTTGCTCAAAATGAAGTTTGTTGGCCAAAAAGTCCGACCGTGTGTACGGGGCTTTAGTTGCACACTGCTTAAAGAATAATAATATCAAGTCTCATGTAGATTTGCAAAAGGAAGTAGGACAAATACCCCTACACATCACGGAATATCAACAAATACATGATTTCATCACGAACTCTCAAAGACAAAAACATTTCACTAGACCCTTAACGCCCTTCGAAACCATATGTTTCTTGGCTACCACGACCACAAAGAACATCTCCTTAACATCCTATGATTTACAGGAGCCCAACAGACACAAAATATTCTGGGAAACAACCCTAAAAAGAACCTTTACGAGAGATCAATGGCTACAAGCCTGTGTGTTCGCACACAAATGCGCAATCAGTGCGAGATTACAAGAAACTTCATTCAAAATCCTAACAAATTGGTACATCACACCAAGCAAATTACACAAATGGTTCGACGGTTCCTGGACATTGTTGGCGCTGCAACCGTGAAGAAGGCACCTTATACCACATCTGGTGGGAATGTGACGTGATTAAACCCTTTTGGGACCATATAATCAAGATCATAAAACACATTACAGAAACGAAAATTCATTTAGACGCAGCTTGCTGTCTTATAAACATCACCAATTGCACCATGAGAAAAACTCCTTGACCAGATTCTTAATCACTGCAGCAAAAACAGTGATCCTGAGGCACTGGAGAGGTACCGCCGCACCCCCCCGATTAAAGAATGGCTAGAAGAGATTAGAGGTTGACCGATATGGGTTTTTCTCTGGCCGATGCCGATATTTAGAAATTGCGGCAGCCGATATAGGATGCCGATTTTTTTTGGGCCGATATGTTAGGCTGATTTTTTTGTATACCACTCCTTCACCACTCCTGCCCATTGAAATGAACTGGCACCACTGCCGAAGCGCCTGCAAAGCACTTCTGCAGTGGCGCTACATTGGAGCATTTAACCCCTTCATCGGCCGCTAGCTGGGATATAAAGCTCCCCGCTAGCGGCACCCAAAGCCAATCTCTCCCTCGGGTTCCTGCGCCGCCATCTTCGGTAAGGGAAACAGGAAGTGAAGCCTTGCGGCTTCACTTCCTGGTTCCCTACTGTGCATGCGCGAGTCGCGCTGCGTGATCCCACTGGTCCCTTTTGTCTTCTGGGACCTGTGTATCTCCCAGAAGACAGCAGGGGGGGCAGAGTGGGCGCCAGATGTGGCGTAGGTCACCGCAGTGATCTATGCCCGGAAGAGGGAACAAATACCTGGATTATACAGGTATCTGCTCCCTCCTCCCCCTGAAAGGTGCCAAATGTGACACCAGAGGGGGGGGGGGGGATCCAAAAAGCGGAGGTTCCATTATTACTCCGCTAAGTAATAAAGAACAATTTCTTAAAAAAGCCTCCAATCAGTGCACTTATATGTATAATTTATTTAGATAAAAAAAAAAAAAAATTATAATATATATATATATATATATATATATATATATATATATATATATATATATATATATATACACACATATACATATACACACACACATACACACACACATACAATCTTAAATACACAAAAACAGGTAATCAAAACTTTTGGACGAAAAAAAATATGGGCTAACTTAACTGTTTCGTTTTTTTTTTTTTAATTTGTTGAAGTGTATTTTTTCCCCAAAAAATTGCGTTTGAAAGACTGCTGCGCAAATACCGTGTGAAATAAAATATTGCAGCAATCGCTATTTTATTCCTTCTACACACTCTCAGTCCTTTGAAGTTTTAAGGATTGTATCTAAAGTTTAAATCGGCTTTTTTTTTTTTTTTTACAACCGGCCGATTAATTAAAAAACGCCAAATATCGGCCAATATATCGGTCGACCTCTAGAAGAGATCCATACCTCTGAGTAGATGTAGGAGATCAGGGCTACATCACAGGAGAATACAGAAAAATTCAATAAAATGTGGCAACAGTGGATCATTTTTAAATACTCCGATTCCTATACCACCTTTCCCCCGAACATAAACCTTCAAATATAGAGAAACGTGAATGAACAATATCTCTCCTTATTTTTATTTCCTTCCTTCTATTCCCTTTCATTTCTATCAGTATACCTTCTTCTATGGGCTTCTCCCTGAGGTCCACAAAGTTTTACTTTTGTTCCTTTCTTTTTGAGATTAAATAATCTTTTTTTTTTACAAATATTCAGAGTATTTCTAAATAGACTATCGATGCAATGATCGGTTAATTACGAAGCCACTTCAATGGTTTTATTATTAAAATACTCTACTATTGAACTCAATTATACAATGTTATACTTTTATATGATACTTATGCTAGAATGATTGTACAAATATTATTAAGCATTAATAAAAGCTTTATGGTTTAAAAAAATAAAAATTATTTTCTGCCGTTATAAAAACATATCTAATTAAAGCGGAGTTCCACCCATTTTTTTTTTTTTTTTATCTATGGCTGTGCTGCATGCCCTTAGCGCATAGTTTTCACAATGGGCAATATTTTTTATTTATTTTTTTGGCTGGTAAATACCTTTTTTTCAGTTTTTCTACATAACTTCCTGGTCTTAATAGCCTAGGCGATTACGTCACTAGCAATTCGCAAGGGTTCCTGGGATATCGGCGTCTTGCGAATCGCCTCCTACCGAAATCTCACATTTTTTTTTGTACCTCGGAAATGACGTGAATGGGAGGAGTTTGGCGCCATTATTTTGA